>JAKUAA010000007.1:0-530587 GCA_030579055.1 Candidozyma chanthaburiensis | reverse complement strand
GCCCTAACCTTCCGCCCCTTCTGATACGTCAGTTGAAGAAGGCCATAAGACAAACTAATCCTATGGGTCGATAAACACGGTGAGATGCTCGGGTAACTGAACTGAGGGTCTCGTGAATTGCAATTAAAGATCTTATTGGAGGTTGTTTCTATAGAGATATAGTTTTTTTACTCTAATAAAGAGATATCAGTTAAAAAAAAAAATATACATAGCTGTTGTTGACGCTGATATTAGCCCTCTTGTGGGGTCTAAACTTCAAACGCCTTTTCAGGGCCTCATACCGCCAGGAAATGAGGCAGCACCATCCACTAAATCCATTTATGTATTTATCGCTGGAAAAATTGTATTTTTAAGACTTTAATACTATATACACTCCTTACAATTGGATGAATATATTTAATGCATTGCTACCTGCAACTAACCGCGCCCGCTTGGCCAAGTGGTAAGGCGCCTCACTCGTAATGAGGCGATCGTCGGTTCGAATCCGACAGTGGGCACGTTTTTTTTTTCGATACTGGTATTAGGATAACTTTTTGTAATTTATCGGGAGTTCTAAGGGCTTTGTTGCTTACGGGTATATTAAATTACATGCGTATTATTTGGAAACTTTTGGTGGAGGTGGCGGCAGTGAGCCATTGGCAACCTCGCCGTACATGACATCAGAGGCCTTCGATTTATCGAGCTCCTCGTTCATAAAGCTGGTTAGATCGACACCAACTGATCCATGATGTCTCTTTTTCTTTGCTGCTTTAGCAGGTGAAGGAATGGTAGGTGGGACAATTGGTGCTGCCAGAGGAACAAAGGCTTTATCAGAAACCGCCTCTGGTGCTTTAAAAAAAGGAGCTGCGTTCGTCTTGGCATTCTCATTAAAATTGTAGCTGAGGTCGGTCTTGTTTTCATAAAGGAGATCGTCAATTGGCTCCATATTATCGAACTTTCCAACTACCTCTGGAATACGATGGAGCCAGCCGTAGCCAACATCGCATCCCAAAATACCCTTTGTACCACCAGCTGACCAGCCTCGTGATAGGTTCACTGTCACAGGACGTAACACATCGTGGTCATGGTTGTACACATACAACAAGATTGGAATGCTGTCCTTTTGTTGCACAGCGCTGTGGTGGTTATAGTAGCTAAGCACAGTTTGAGAGAGTAATCTTTCGCCGCCATTGGACAATAGGCCCTTACCGTGTTCATCTGTCTCGAACGACGAGTCACATCCAATGATGTAGTCTGACTGAGGTACTAGTTTAGCATCAAACGCTGGTGAGCCTGGGTGTGTATTGAGAATACGCCAAACATACGTGGCTGAGTTCAATTGTTCTGACTGGACCGTGAGGCCAATTTGTTGGAAGTTGTTGAGGTATGCTTTCTCATCAGCACCGGTTTCTGCCGGGAGTTCTTTGCGGAATTCGTCAAGAGGTATGCGAATCTGGCGTATTACACCACCCTTGGCACTCCAGACCTCAAATTCCACCTGTCTAGGCCCATTGTGGTGAGCTATGGTCTCAAGTTCCTGTGCTAATGCGTCCCAGTCTATCATACCTGCTTCGTCGCTGGACTGGCCGTAATTTACTGCGCCGTCATCATTGACGCTATATGACAGACTGGGTGGGTACTTCATGGGCAACTCGTTGTTGTTGATCCGAATGATGTAGTCAAACCAGGCCTCTAGACCAAGTCTGTGAGCACCAGAGTGAGGAATCACCTTGAGAACCCGAAGACCGTAGCCATTGTTGTTGATTTTCTGGGTATCTTTGAAGTAGGAGTTATCCGACTGGTGCTGCAGAAGATTGGAGCCGTCCAACCGATCGACTAGCCTTCTTGCAAACGAAAACATAGGATACTAGTGAATCGAGTGAGCACCTGGCGTTAAGTCTAAAGGCCATGTGCAGGTACTAACCATTGACAACGGCCCCATGGGAGATATTTCGTTGTTTTATTAAGATCTGTAAGAGTAACTTTCAAGATTATACAAAAATCTAACAAAAGATGGCGATTTTTTTCTTTTTTTGGTTTCTGTGTACCTGCTTATCTCTCGCTAGATCGCACTCAGATTGTATCCTGGACCAACTACTATGTCTTCCTCCAAAGTTGTGGTGATAGGTGCCGGCGTCGTGGGACTCACCACAGCGCTCCAGCTCAAGAGAGCGTATCCAAAGTACGATATCACCATTGTGGCAGCTCACTTGCCAGGCGATTTGAGCTTGGGTTATGCTTCTCCTTACGCCGGAGCTAACTGGCACTCCTTTGCTAGCAAAACGGACAAGAAACTCCAAGGATTTGACGAGATAGCATATCATGAGTTTCAGCGTCTTGCTGATGACCCTCAATCGGGTGTTTGTCGTCGTAAAAACGCAAATTACTACACTCCTATCGCGTTGGGACGTGCCAACGGAAATTCGACAACATTCCACCATTGGTTCGCTGAGCTTGCCGATGAGAGGGCCATACCCAAGGAGGAACTTCTTCCAGGAACGGTCTACGGCACCGAATTCAACACTGTTGTCATTTCTGTGCCAATTTACTTGAACTACCTCTTGCAGCAGTGCATGAATCTTGGGGTGACTATAAAGCGGGTCAGCTTTCTTACCAGCGTTGACCAGGCACTTGAGCTTCATTCATCCGCAGAAAAGGCTGATTTGGTCATCAATTGCGCTGGGCTCATGGCGTACAGAATAGACGGTGTCAACGATGCAAGACGTAATTATCCTGTCAAGGGCCAGGTCTTGTTGGTGAGAAACAACATCAGCAAGTGCATTTGCGTCGAAGGCTTCGAAGATCCCAACGAGCTTCTCTACATGTTCCCTCGCAAGGAGGGCGGAACCATTATTGGCGGAACCCTTCTTCAAGAAAACTGGGATCCGCAAGAGAACAAGGAGCTCTCCATCAAGCTTTCTCAACGGGCCGTTGCGTTTGCTCCTGAGATTGTTGATCCCAATCACTCCAATCCAACTTTCTTGGACGTTGTTCAGGTTCACGTGGGGCTTCGCCCGTTTAGAGATGGCGGTATGAGGATCGAGAAGGACGTCAGAAGGCCCTGGCTCATTCACAACTACGGTGCAGGCGCCGGAGGCTACCAGGGCAGCTATGGTTTTGCCAAAAAAGTCGTTGAATTGGCAGCCCCATCGCAAGCCAAACTCTGATCGGTTTGATTCGTATTAAGTATATAGTACAACAATGGGTGCAAACGAGCGTGAGGCTGCTATTAGCTCAATTGCAGACGAAACGGAAAAGAGCATGGATACCTCTCTTAGCGCCTTCCTTCGCATACTTCTTCTGGTGTTCCTTGTCAGTGTGGGTATTCACGAACTCCTTGGTTTTGCCCTGTCTTCCTGCTAAAGGTGTAGGCTCGTCGCTGTACTTTTCAGTGTGAATTTTGATGTCAGCATATCCGTGTTGGATTTTGAAAGGCCCTGGGTTGGCAGGCTGTTCGGGAATGTTGGCCATGAGAATAATTTGATATGAGGTCTATCAATTTGGGTCAGGCACTTATATAGTCCGGGGCTGGTTGCTACTTTGACAGCCATGCATCCATGTACAGGTCAGCCTTACGTTTGCTAGATAGATAGCGCTATATTGCTAATGTTAGTGTTCTTTGACGCTAGTTCGCGGTACATGTGACAGCACTTTGCATCTTCGTCCGCGTGCAATGGTTTGCTAAGAAAAAGCTACTTTTGAAAAGCAATGACAAGGAGATCGCCCAATTGGGATTAGACGCCAAAATTGAGTCCAAATTAAGATGCTAGGATCGTTGAAGTCGACAATTGGGTCTGCTTTGGCAACCAAAAGCACACTGGTTGATTGTAATGGTCTCAGTAATTTGTGCACCTCGCTTACTATTTGAGCAATTCTTGAGTTGGCCCTCAACATCAAAGGGCCACTGAAAAACGTGCTTTGCCCTGATAGCGAAGCCTTGTTGACCTTATACTTTTCGTAATCCTTCACTAAATCATGCCTTTCCAGAGTAACTAGGCGATCTGTCCGGCTGTAAAATGTAGAAGCTCTTTTTAAGAGTATAAATGCTGTTCAACGCTAATTACCTCTTTATTCCACCTACAGCGAACCAAAACAGCATCAAACCTTTGGGGAACTACTTGAAGGGGGTATCTTGGTTAACGTCTATCAGCTTCGTAATTCGACTAGGGACTGTCCAAGTTATCTGACATACGTAGAAAAACTTCTGTGATTTTGCAAGTGCAGATTGTGTCCATTATGCCATGCGATTGATATGGGGCACTAGTCAGACTGCCGTCATTAAACATTGCTTTACAATCTCTCATTGAATCAAATAAAATCGCAAAACCAAAAAACTTTTTGGAAATACAAAAAGGTTTTTTCTTTACCCTTCTTTTTTTTTTACAGTTTATTTCTTCGTAAAGTTACCAAATCTCCTGAAGAATCGCACTTTTTCTGTGTATCACTACCCTTACAAACTGGTACTCGCATCGACGAGTAACATCCGTGCACCACCACTCACTAGGATAAATTTTTTATATGGTAAAACCTAGATAGCACTCTTCCAACGTCAACGCTTGCAAGCCCACACTGACCTTTCAGCGCCACACGCATTATGAGAGCTTCCTCGATTCTTCGGTTTCAGCAGTCTACGGTCGCCTCGTTAAGAAGACCTACCCAAACATACAGAGATGGCCAGATCTGGTATGGTTACACTAAGTCGGGCTCCAAACGTCACCCTCTCTACACCAAACTGGGCAACAAGAATTTCTACAAAGGAACCCGTTCCTCGGGCATTGGTAGTTTGACCAAGCACGGCAAGTATATGGTCAACTGGGACAAAGTTAGAACATACGTTGTGCCCAGCGACTTGGCCACTACCGACCTCAAGCCGTTCGTATCCGTGGATGTGCCACAGATCTTGCAGAAGACTCCCGGTTACAGCGATAGTTTCAAGAGCCCTGAGCTCGCATGGAACAACATCAAGGACTTTATAGAATACGGAGAGAACTACAACGACGTGGACTTGGAGAAGAGCAACTACTTGGAGGAATTTGTGAACCCACAACATGCTCAAGAGGAGGCAGAGAAGAACTCTGTTATTGTCAAGGAGTAAGAAGGTCACCTCTGTTTGGGAAAAATGCATCTAATTTGTAAATAGCGCCACGTCACGATTAATGAAAGGGCCTGAGGCCGTTGAAAGCTGAAAATGTAGCAAAATAGGCTCGAATTTATGTTAACTGGCGATATCCACCCTTGGGCTTATTGTGCATCCATACACCACCAGAAATCAGTACAGACGCGCTTTTGAATCAGTAAGACCCATCATGTCTTCTTCATTGACAAGCTCACAGAAAACAATGTCTGAAACTCCTGCCACCTCGCCATTTCCTGAAACTTCTCCAGCTCCAGGTGCTTCTCACGCAACTGGGAACTCTGAAGATGTAACAATGGCTGAGGCTTCTCAGGAACCTCAAGGAGAAGATCCAGAGGAAATAGACGAAGACGCAATGGCTGTTGACGAGGCTGTAATGTCTTTACCGCTTTCCAAAATAAAAAAGATCTTTAAAATGGACCAGGATTACTTCTCGGCTTCCCAGGGCGCTGTATTTGCTACAGGAGCTGCTACAGAGCTCTTTGTCCAGTATTTCATGGAACACGCTGCCATGATAGCGAGAATGGAAAAAAGGAAAAAGATTCAATACAAAGATCTAAGTAACGTGGTGTCAACGCAAGATGCATTGCATTTCTTGAGCGACACTGTGCCTAAGACTCAGCCTGTCGGTCAGGCTATCAAGGAGAACAAAATTAACTTACTGGATGAAGACCAGAGGAAGTACTCTGATGTAAACGACCAGGAGAACCCACAGAGTCCGCAGAAAGCAGTGGAAGAACCTATCAAGGCCCCTACTCGTGCTTTGCCTAAAGGTCAGCAGACACTATCATTTGAGCCTGTCAAAAAACCCACGATAAAGAAAGCCGTGATTCACGACCTTATGAGCACAGATGATGTGAAAGATGATTTTTGATGCTATGTATAATTTTGGGAGACCCACAACGCACTTTTGAGGTCTCGGCTGAGATGGAACTCCGTTTCTTTAATACCCAACTTTGTGCACACGCGGACGATTTGCAATGCTGTTTGATGTGGAATTTGGCGTTCATAGTTATTGAGCGCAGTGATAAAGAGCTCAACATACGCTTTCCTCACAGATGGAGCTACTGAGCCTAAAACAACAGCAGTGGCCGAACTAGACGTGGAACGGCTAGAGATCATCTGGTTGTGCTTCGAGAGAAATTCCCAAGTATCAAGGAAGCGTCTACTCATGAACGCTTCATGCTTGGCATCCTCGGCGAAGACGGTGGTTGCGAATCGTATCGCAGGCTCCGTGAGCTGTGAGTGTTCACTGGTTGCACTTTCCCAATTTGAAACTGTTTTTGAACCCGATAGAATAGACATTATGACAGGCCAAAACTCCGCCAACACAGGGGTGAGTGCCTCATAATTAGAAGCCACCATGATGTATGCATTTTCCAATGTCTTGAAAATAGTCAATCGAAGCTTCATGGATGGATGAGTGAGAAGTTGCAAACCATACTTGAAAATCTGAAGCACTAGCTTGTAGGTATCTTCCGGGATGGGCGAGGGCCAAGTCTTTTCCTCATCTGCTGGTGGATCCTCGTCATCGCTATCGTCGTCAGAGTCTTGCTCACCAAATGGTACACCAGGCTTCCTTTTGAAATACTCCTTTTCAGGATCGTAGTCTGCGAAGGGGTCCGCCTGTTTATTTTTTTCGTCGAGAACATCAAGGAATTGATCTCTAGTGGTGATACCCCATGGTTTGAATGGTGAGGGCGGTTCACTCGACTTCAACTTCCTTGCATCTAACAAGTCGTGAAGATATATGCTCTTAATTAATGCGATCACTTCCTCAAATACCATAAAAAAGTTTTCCACGAGGACTGAATATCCGTGAAAGGAGTCTATGACGATGAAGATTTCACCCAAGATGTCTCGAAGGTGATTGGACTTGATCAAATCGACGCCTGAGATTTTGAGCACAACGAGCATGATACCAGGAAGTGATGGCATCAAGCTGCTATTCACCGAAAGGTTTAAACTCAAAGTGTCTATGAGATAATCTGCGTTACTCTCGATGAGTTTTTGAAGGCTGCCCTCATAGTGTTGGTTTGCAATCTCCCTCAAAACTGTCAGTGCCAGTTGGTGGACTAGAGTATCTCGCCTATAAGTCATTGCCTCGAGTAAGAGGTAAAGATGGTCCATTAAGATGTCGATTTCAAAATCTTCTTTCGGCAATAATGATGATAGAGTTCCCAAAGACTTTATGGCCATCGAGAAGCTGACTTCGCTTGTTTTGTGTACAACGTCTCTAGTCTCACCCAGGGTTTTGGCTTTTTGTATATCGTCAAAAACATATTTTGCCTGCTCAAGCACCATGTACAAAGTCTCCTCGTGATCAGCTTCCAAGGGCTCATCGTCGTAAAAAGTAACCAAGTTGCTGATGTTCGAAGCCTTTCTTTTCTTTTCAAAGGAATCAATCAATGCATTGCTGACCCACAAAAACACACCTCTTTCTATCAAAGGTTCAGAGGATGCGTAATAGTCCATCAGCAAATCGTCAAGAATTGAGTGAACACTGCTCATGGAGTCTCCAATATAGTGAAGAAAAGCAAGAAATGACCGGTGAACGGCCTTTGTGAAGGAAGATGAAAAGCATTGGACTTCAATATCTTCCCCGCTAACTTCATGAGGAATCAATGCCTTTACTATCTGAGTTAAGCTAGATTTTGAGGTTTCGGGTTCAGATTGATTTTTTGGTTTGATTTTCGCAATACTTTTGGCGTTGATATGCAGCGGAAGCACCACATAGTCCATCGAATTTTCTTGCTCGGCCAAGTCTAGGATTTGATCAGAGCCAGCCTTTTTCATCTTTCCATCAGTCTGACGAACTTTATTGAGAAATCCTTCCATTATGATTTTAATGGCAAGTTCTTTGAGCGGCTTCGAAGCATCGCGTTCTTGCTCCGAGGAAATATTGTCCATGAGGCAGAAATGGAATTGAATTGCGACAAGCGTGAGCTGGACTTTTTCATCATCCGTGGAGACAAATACACGCGGCAACTGATTGATAACAAGATCGTCAGCTTTCTGGAACAAAGCCTTGTGAAATATATTGAGGTCCGAACGAGAATGCGTATTGAAGATGTCCACACCTCTAGAGTATAGATCGTTCGAGTCACCACCTTCTGATGAAAGGATGCAGTAAATAAGAAGCAGTGTTATATCCGTGATTGTGAGTATGATATCAGTGAAAAGTGACCGGAAACACTGTGAGGCAACCTGGCTTAAGAATGCAAATATGGCTTCTTGGAGTTTCTTGTGCGTGACTATCTTATCTCTTATACTCTTTCTTATGAGCAAGTGTCTGAAGATCGTTATCAAAGCAATTTTTAGCTGCTTGGAAGTAGCTGCAAGCCATGCCTGCGATCTATGACTAGATTCCGGAGTGTTTATCTCCATTGCCACTATCTCGCTCTTTCCAACACGTTTGTCTTCAGTCTCCTCATACAATAGCTTGAGTGTACTTATACTGTCACCCGCAAGAGTGTTATCCACGATGGTGGCTTGAAGACTAGCATCGGAGAAGATCTTGACTATGAAAGTCTGTAAAAGGTCGAAAACAGAAATTAGCGTGTTTGCGTGTAGATTTTTCGACGTGACAATGAAATTGGAGACTTTGGAAATGATTCCAGGAAAAACGAAAGATGTTTGCTCTGGATTGACCCTCAATGAATATAGCCAAGTGACGCACTTGAGAATATCATTGGCCACCTTGTTCAGCTCTTGATCTAGGGGTTTCGAGTTATCGACGAGAATATTGAGGAGAAGTGTTGTGATATCTCCAAGAATGCTTAAGCGCTTTGGGCCATCGGAACTGTAATAGTCTCGAGGAAAGCAGTGTACTAGGTGGTTGAGGCAATACACAATTTCACGCCTGAATTCGAGGCCCGATTCTTGTCCCTTCTGAAGGTTTTGCTCTATCCCGTTCTCGCATAAATATACAATAATCGGAGACAACTGGTCTAGTAGAGCTTCACTTGGCTCATGCAGCCAGGAGTGTGCAAGTAAGAACCCCATGATATGAAGTATATGCTTCGTTGCATCTGGAGGTAATGAAGGCTGTTTAAGCAAGTTGGTGATAGGATAGAAGGCATAGTCTGCGAATTTAGTTGATAACGAATAACCCTTCTTTTCGTAATCCTTTTCGTGATCATCTAGTTGGTTGCATAGAGTCTGAAGACTTTGGATGAGTGATTGGAGCTCCGTCTTAAGAATGTCGGAAGGAAGAGTCGATATTCGGGAAAGCTCAACACATGTTGGTTTGACAATTGTGAAAAGCTCCAGCGATATTCGCCGCTGATCCTCCATTACTGGAATAATACGAGGAAGCCTTGATACTTTTGGTCTGCAAGTAGGTTGGTGCGAAGATGCTCGGATTTTCTATTTTGCAACCGTTTCTGAGATGTGATGCTGTAGTTCACAACTGAATTCTATGTACACGATGATGCTATAATTTATAAACATTTGAGCTATCCCAGCCCTTTTTACCAAGAAGTCCTTGGACGGCGCCTTGCTCATTGGTCTCCAACAACTTTTGACCAGCCACATAGCTTACGAAGCCATCAGGACCACAAACCAATGCAAGCGAAGGGGGTTCCTTGGTCTCTTTAGCAGTCTGCTGTGCTTGTTGTAACGCATTCTCATACCTAGGAACTCGTTCGGTTTCACTGGCAGGTAAAAGCTGCTCGGGTGTTTTCTCTCCTTTAGTATCACGCATAATGGCCATTCTAAGCTTCAATTTATCCTCTTCCAGAAGTCCATCTTTCTCCGTAACATCTTTTTCAATTCTCAGAGAGCTCTCGAAGTGGGGTTTTTGTGGCTTTTGGACATCCCCTGAACCAAGCTGAGACAGGAACAGATTGTCGTAGTGGGGAAAAAACTTTATTCTATCGAGCTTCTCGAGGAAGAAAAGATACCTCTTGAAAGGTTCAATCTCAGAGGGTTTTCGAGCCGAATAGTGAACGTTCACAAACCCTCTGTAAGGATTCCTCGAGAAAAGGCACTGGAGTATTGGAGCAATGCCAGTTCCAGCACCGTAAAATACAAGATTATCGAATTCAGGAATTTGGTTTTGTCTCTTGATGACAGGTAAAAGTGACTCAGAATCAACCTTGGATGGCAAGTCCCTAAACATGGGTCTTTGGTGTAGATTCTTCAAAGGGTGGAAGGGAAACTTGTAGTCAGTATAGGGACCTCTGATATGGATTTCATCACCAATTTTACGAGACGTTAAATATCTAGACATCTCACCGTCGGCGTATCTTTTGACGTAGAAGGTCATTGTCCCACCCTTGTCGTAATCCTCTCTATCGTTGTCAATGACTCTAAGAAGAGGCTCTTCCTCGCCAGAGCGTGTCCTTTCCGATTTCATAAAATACAATGGCAAAGGAGTGTAAGATCTGACAATCTGAATTTGCGGCTGCATTATTTCCACAGACCACAATCTGTCACCGTTCCAAACAGTCTTTGCATCGTAATTAGCGTAGTAACTAAATTGCCAATTCTTGAACTTTGGAAGAACTTCGATTAAATAATGATCATCATCCACTTGTTTGATGTAAGTGACTCTGAACGGATGGAAGTGTTCCGTATCCAAAAGATCTTTGCTATCCGAGCCAGTTTCGGAGGGATAATACCATACTTTCACAGTGTATCCACCCCATAGTATAAGTACAAGAGCCGCGATTTTTGGCATATACCGGCTCCACCGAGTGACAGTTTTCGGTTTCTGAATTTTGTTCGAATACTTGGTAAACTCGTCTTCGTTAGGCATTCCAGGCATTTCATATGAGAGTCTCTCATGTCTAAGTTTGGGGACGTATGGTTTATTATCTTTTTTCATCAAGCTTTGAAGGCCTTGATCAACAGGCATATCAGCTGGGGCAGACGACGATGTCTTTTGGTTGACCTTAAAAACGCCTTTCTGCTCATCCTTCCCAGCTACTTCCTTGTCTTTCTCTGATTTGTCACTTTTGTTCAGAATCCATAATTTCGAGGATCGTAGTAAGGGCCGAAATTGAGTTTTGACCGGTGTAGCCGGCCTCAATGTCCTTAGACTGTACATCGTTGTCTGACTACTGTTCAACGGCTCTCAGTAGTAGGGTGTAAGTGAGGTGTACGGGTTTAAGTTGCAAGATCAAGAGGAAGATTAGAAATAAAGCATACTTTTTGGTTGGATCAGAATGATGAAGTACAAAGAGTGAATTGAAACGTCCTTGAAGAAAGCACTTTGGTTGGCATCGGCCCATTTATCGATGCCAATTGAGCAAGAGGTGGGCTCCTAATGAAGGTGTTTACGTTTTGGACTATCAAATATCTCAATCTAGGATAACAAGAAAGTACTAGGTTTGTAAAATGAAAATTTCATTGACAACATAGCACATTTACAGCCTAATTTTGTTAAACAAGAGACTTTGGAGTGTGGTCACGTGCTTGGGTTTCAAAACTTTTGCGACACTTGGAGGCGAAAAATTTTCTCAACAACTTCCTTAAGCTTTTTTAACCCAGATATTGAAGTATGTATCAGCATGCTGCAATCAGAAGAGCTGATGTTGAGGAAAAGCAATCAACGAAACAATGATATAAGCATTTGATGTCTTGGGCTATTTGACACATTCATTTCCGTATCTTGGGATACCGAATTGACAGTGAAGAACTAGTTCTCTTTCAGAGGGAAAATCCACATGGGGTTTTTCAGAGACAGCAAACACCTTGTATCTATTTTCTGCTCATGACTCCCTCGGGACACTCATGCAGCTTCTGTTTTGTTTGGTTGTAATATTTTATACTAACTCATTTCTCAGAAATGACTAGAACTTCCGTTTTGGCTGACGCCTTGAACTCCATCAACAACGCTGAGAAGACCGGCAAG
This sequence comes from Candidozyma chanthaburiensis, assembly GCA_030579055.1. Lineage (NCBI taxonomy): Eukaryota > Fungi > Ascomycota > Pichiomycetes > Serinales > Metschnikowiaceae > Candidozyma > Candidozyma chanthaburiensis. The sequence goes on along the minus strand of JAKUAA010000007.1, from coordinate 518,615 downwards.
CGCCAGGTTTTGATCAGACCTTCTTCCAAGGTGATCATCAAGTTTTTGCAAGTTATGCAGAAGCACGGTATGTTATTTTAATAACAATTGAGTCGTTGTCCCCCTCACCAAACCCGAACTGATAACTGGATGGTTTGATCGGTTTCAGTCCCTTTCTGTCTTTTAAGTGTTCGGGAGATCAAAGAGGAGACTTACACGGTGAGGAGCTTTTTTTCCTACGCTCCATATCGTTTAATCATCCTCGACAGTTGTTCTCTTCAACGACGACTCTTTTTTTTGGGATTTCACTAACTTCTAGGCTACATTGGCGAGTTTGAGTACATCGATGACCACAGATCCGGCAAGATTGTGGTCCAATTGACCGGAAGATTGAACAAGTGTGGTGTCATCTCCCCAAGATTCAACGTCAAGATCAGTGACATTGAGAGATGGACTGACAACTTGTTGCCAGCCAGACAGTTCGGTTACGTCATCTTGACCACCTCCGCTGGTATCATGGACCACGAGGAGGCCAGGAGAAAGCACGTCTCCGGTAAGATCTTGGGTTTTGTGTACTAATTATTATTGTAGGGTAATTCATGGAAAATTGAGCAACTGACTGTAGTGTTAATGTGCTTTCCTCTATTGGTACTATGGAGGGGTGCTTTGCAGCCGTTTCGCGAACGGCACCAAAGTTTGTTACAACCAACTACAATGGCTCCATACAAGGTTATAGATTCTTTCGTCAATGATGGACTTTTAAACCAAAGAGTCGTTTTGTCGGTTCCACTTTCCTACTACCGCAAGTCCTCCGAAACGATCTCCATAGTTGCAAATATCAACCAGAAGCACGACAAGAAGCTCCACAAGGATATCTGGAAAGTCGTCTTTCCCTCCGATCCTAAGCCTCTTGCTTACATTCAGGGTGGTCCCGGGTTTCCTTGTGCTGTTCCTGTTTCCAACTCTGGCCTCACCAAGGTTCTTCTTGAAGAAGGGTACCAGGTAATCTATTATGACCAGCGAGGTACTGGATTGAGCACTCCAATTGAGACAGCAAATCTCAAGGCAAGAGGCTCCACCGACTCAATTGTCGAGTATTTGACACATTTCAGAGCAGACTCTATCGTGGAGGACCTAGAGCAGATAAGGAAGGCTCTCTTTGGTAAATCCAAGTGGCTGATCATGGGCCAGTCGTTTGGCGGATTCTGTTGTTTTACATACTTGTCATTTCACGCAGATAGTCTAGACGCTGTTTTCGTTACAGGAGGTGTACCTCCAGTCGGATTCACTGCCGATGATGTCTATGCCCAGACGTACAAGCGCACTGCTGAAAGAAACCAACATTACTATGCCAAGTACCCGGAGGACAAAAGCCGCATGAAGCAGATTATCAAATACTTGAGTGAAAATGAGGTCCTGTTGTCTGACGGAGGAAATTTGTCTGTGGAAAGATTTCAGCAGATCGGACTCAATTTCGGTGCTTCAGGTGGCACTGACTCGATTCACCAGCTTGTGGTGGAGTTTGCCTGGGCGTTGGAATCACAAGGCAAACCAACTTACGCTGTTTTGAACAAAGTCCAACTGCAATACAGCTTTGATACAAATATTTTGTATGCTTTATTCCAGGAATGTATCTATGCTGATAACAAGGGGACGGCGACCAACTGGGCAGCAGATAGGACTCGCTATGCCAAGGGCAATGAAAACTTTTTTGTCACCAAGGACCTTCTTGAATCAGATAAACCAGTATACTTTACTGGCGAGATGGTTTTCAAGTCAATGTTCGACGATTACGCTCAATTACGTCCTTTGAAAGAGGTAGCTCACGCTCTTCACTCTTTCAATGGCTGGTCTGCCCTCTACGACTCATCCAAATTCATCGGTTTGACGTGGGATACTGTGCCAGTTGTCGCTGCTACGTATTACTACGATCAGTATGTCGACTTCGACATAACTATGAAGGTGAAGCAAAATTTATTCAAGGGAAATGGTAACTTGAGACAGTATATAACCAGCGAGTTCTTCCACAATGGCCTTCGTGCAGATCCAGAAAAGGTTGTGGGCAACCTCTTCAAGTTATTGCATAATGAGGTGGATTAATTCCTTCTAAAAAATGATGCAGGGGCAAACCCGACACGACGATGTTCGGTGTCTTTTGTAGCGGCAACAACCCAATTTCCACCTTTCTCGAGCTGAGATATGCTGAGTTTTTGGAGATCAAGAATAATTTCTAAAACGTCGTCCTCCTTGAAAGAAAGATCGCCAGGCTCCTTCCCTTCGAAGTCACGAATAGCAGTCCATTCTTCTCTGGTCAGAGTGTCCTCCAGTGAACTGAGTGCAATTTCAAAGAACTTATTAAGCTCAATCAACTTATAGGAAGTCGAAAATGTCTGATCAAAAACGTTCCTGTTGGTACTGAAGTGAAGCCACTTTGTGGTTGTAATTGGGGACCCCACAATATCGTTCTTTGACCCATTGTAGATCAGCTTGAGCTTCTGAATACTTCTATCAGGTGGTACATCACCGGCTAGCATGTCAGATGACAACACAGACTTCTCGTCATCACTCTTGTCTGACGATAATGAGAGGTCAGTGTCTGAATCCTGATCGACAGAGTCGCTGTAATCATTCCATTGGCCTGGATTAGGTGAGGGCATTACGCCAATGTGAGGAGACAATACAATTGGATGGAGGTCATCACGAGGTGGTAGCGGAGGAGGTGCCTTAGCCTCCCTCTCCGGGATATGCACATCAGAAATGTCCAATATCTTATGTGGGTGATAGACTTCCGATTCATTCAAGTCCTGCTGTTCATACTTGAGATACGACTGAAGTGGATCGGCAGTCAAATGGTCACTGAAGATGCCATTGAAATGGTCCTTGGCCTTCACTTTGTGCAGCCTATCAGTTACCTTCAGTGTGGCCAGCAGCCATGCCTTGTGTATCCTGGAGGACTTGTCTTTGTCTCCAATCTCCTCGTCAACCTTATCAGGGTGTCTATCCTGAATGGCAGAAACAAATGACTCAATACGGAGTCTGGATGGGGTGACGGCGGTTTCCCACGCGTCCATGATGGCTTGGTATTCCTCTGAAGTTTCGGCAGTTGGGTTGAATGGGTAGCCATGGAAGTCCATGAAGTCGTAAAGTTCCTCTTCGATCGCCTTGTAAGTGTGAGCATGGCTGCTGATAATGAGTTTCGTTATCAGATCAACGTATTCTTCGAGCAAGGCAAGAATCTCGGGGAGTGTTAGCTTGAGACGAGTATTGATGTTTTCGAATTCCTTTTCAGCCGCCGTCGACTTAGTTCCGAGCGTCTCAAGCTCCTGCTGCTCCTTCGGCTCCAATGGCACATTCTTTTTCATCAACTTCTGTGTCTTCTTATTGAGATCATCAAATTTGAGCTTTTTCTTCGTTCTTATCTTCAACAATTTCATAGAAATCTTGAGCTGGAGCCTCATCTCGTCGTTTTTCAGCCTCACAAGCTTGGCTAAGTCAGCAGACTCAAGGGCTACCTTTTCTCGGATCTGTTCTACTGTGAACAAAAAGTTGGTCACTGAGAAGTTGATACTTTGTATGACGGTTTGCCTTTCCTTTGGGTGCATGGCAAACAGCTCCAGGGAGCTCTGAATCTTATCGAAAGCGTCATAGTATTCTTCAATGTTCTTGAAGTGTAAGGAGTTCTCTCCAGTCAAATCGAGAAAGCCTTTAGTGGACTTTGCCATCGAAGCAAACACGTGTGGCCAGTACTTCTTCAGAAATCGTTCAGTCTGGGCACTGAGATACTTCAATGCCTTCAGCGTCTGCTTCAAGTTTTTGTACAAGTCATCCAGTAGGTCATCATCAACCGAGTAGTGCTTCCTGCGATAGGCGTGGTCCTTAACTGATAAGCCGAGGGAAGAGCCTGTATCTTTGACGGAATGCCCAAAGGACGTGCTTTTGTCCTTCACGGTGTGGCCGAAATTCGACAATCCTTTGCCTAAGCTCGACATGTCCTGAAGATTGAATTGTCAAGAAACGGTTTCTTCGGCTGTGAGAGCTCCTGCAGGGCAGATCACTCGGGGGCTTACCGCGAGGCCACCGAGCCGTGGCAGAAGAGTAATAGTAGGAAGTTTGGAGATGAATTGCAGTTTATGGCTCTGATGAATCTAGTTGATTTTCACGTGGACTAGACAACTGATAAATTGGTCTTCCGCTGGGTGTCCGGTGCGTATGAGCCGAGATCTTCCGTGGTACAGTATACGATTCATTAAGAGGCTTTGATGGAACAATATAAGCAGACAGTCAAGTTTGAATGAAGTGAATTCGGGCAGTCCAATTCAATTGAGCAAAAGAGCCATATTTTGCGAAATCAAAAAATTGATCAAACTCGCCAATTGTGGTAATGAGAATTCAACCAAAACTTACCTGGTGCTGTCACTTCCTTCTCACCAATGCCACTCAGCGATATCCAGCCTTCTAATTTACGAGGCCCACTTGTATGTATTCGTGGCGACTAACGTACCATGCTTACCTCGAGGGACCGTATTTTCGAAACCGATTCACTAAAGCCTCGAAGTCTGAAGTAGGGAATTCTCCACTTCCCCATGATCGACTCAGGAGGGAGCCGAGAAAATCGCATCAATGAGACCCTGAGGAAATGGCACCCTGCAGAGCTCGGACTATGGCTTTTTGCAATTGCTCTGTGGCTCGGCAATTTCCCCACCAAAGGTTTGCAAGTCGCTTTTGCGATCTCGCGTAATCAGCCTCTTGATTTTGCAGCCGGTGCTGAGAAGTCCACACCCTTCCATTCTCGCTGAAGAAGAAAAGGTCACACTGATCACCAATGGTTTGTTACTCGCCGGTTTTTCCGGACGTCCCCGCTTCGAACATACTAAGCAGGTATCCCGAACTTGGAGTCCACTGCAGAGTCAATGCATGAAAACGAGGGCACTTTGGCTCATTCTGTAGTCTTGGCTTCGCTTGTAGTTTCCGTGACAGCAAAAAATCCCAAATTCTTCTCCACCCGTCATGCTAGAAGTTGCTAGAAGTTGCTAGAATTTCAAAGTAAGCAAGGGGAGGGTCTCATCTCGGCAACATTTTCGGTTCCGCTTTCTCATTCTTCCGAGCATCCTGTCTCATCATTGGTGTCCCTTACGTCAGAATCGCGCAGATAGGAAATTGCAATAAACCAGACTAAAGGCGAAGCGGCTTGAATGGGCGTTGGGTAAATTAACAGCAAAAGTCAAAAAAAAGCCGTTTTTCTCTTGTTTGATTGACTCTTTCGCCTCGCCGATAGATTTTTCAATCTCGTAATCAGCCTCATTTCTCCCCGCGAAGAAGGGCTGTTTCCTACATACCGCCAAAATCCCCATTTGAAGCTATTATCAATAGGCTTCTTCAGTTCCTGGCTTTTTTTGAAATTTACAAATAAGCTCCTTCATTTTAATTCAAGCGCTCCCGGTTTTCCTTGTTTAGTCTTGCTATCCCAGAATCACGCCATTGCAAAACTTTCACCCCTGTCGAAGATGCTATCTTCGATTCATCGTCGTCTAACCCAAGACTTGGTGCCTAAGGGCAAGAAGACGAGCCGCTCTGAGCGAGAAAGCTCCTCGAAATTGACGGAGCCAAAGCGCTCGCCAGCCACAAAGTGCTCTCCCTGCTTCAGACCTGCCCTGCAAAAGAGCAGTTCAGAACCCATGACAAGAACACGCTCTGTGTCCAACCCAAGCAAGGACTACGCACCCCGTCGGTCAACCTCGTCTACTTTCAACTGTCATGACTGTTTATCGGCTTTAGAGGTCGTCACTGAGCCTTGCAAGCTGATGATCGGAAAGGATTACGTGACTTTGGCTAGTAAGCCGATTTTTGACGGCGCAAACGGTTGTATCTTCAAAGGATCCGATGCAAAGGGAACCGTTGTTGTGGTTATTAAGACCGTCAAGCTTCAGACGTCTCAAACACCAGAGTCGTACAGAGCACTGGTTCTTCGGGAGTTCGATAATTTGAGAAAATGCGCTACTAGCAAGCTGGTGGTCGATGTTTTGGACGTTGCAAGATCCCCGGATTCAGAAGAGTTATCGCTAATAATACCCTACTATGTCCACGGAGATTTCTTGGATCATCTATGTACCTTCAGAACCAAAAAGGTTGAAGTATCGCTGGATCTCAAGGACGCCACGTTCAAGCAAATGGTCAAGGCAGTGGACTTCTTACACCGGCATGACATTGCTCACCGTGATATCAAGCCCGAGAACTTTCTTATAGACACCAAGGGAGTTCTCAAGCTCAACGACTTCGGCTACTCTGTTGATCTCACGAAGACAGCTGAGCACGCTTCTTTAAACGAAATCTCATGTGGTACGCCCTCTTTCAAAGCTCCAGAATTGTTTCAGCTCGAGCAGGACCAGAGCGAAGGTAAAGAGATAGATTACATGAAGATTGATTTCAAGGCCCTCGATATTTGGGCTCTTGGGATCGTTTACTTCCAGGTTTTCCTCATGTCCGTTCCTTGGCTGAGTGCTAACATCTTATCAGATGACAAGAACAGGACAATGGAAAAGTATATTCAAAGGTATCCAGAGGGTGAAAAGCATTTGACGGCTTTGGTTGACAAGCTTAACGACCGGAACTTTAGCGATTCTCTGAATCCAGCTTTGTCTCATTTCAAAAAGCTTCACTATGATGCTCGTGGACACATACTACGGGCACTCCACCCAAATCCTGAGAAGCGTTGTACAACTGAGTCGCTTTTGGATTCCAAATGGCTCATTCAAGTATATGCGAACACAAAGGACTTGATAGACCTTTTACCGAAGTGATCGTCATCGGATAGACATATGGGAAACATGACTGGTAGGTTTGATGGTTGAGAATGAGGGCATAGTTGTAATATAAAGACATGGATTTTATGGTTAAGAATGAGGGCATAACAGTAATATGAAAACAATTCAAATGCATTTTGGATCGGTTTCTCGGGCCATTAGGTTTATTAGGACAGGACAATCTCAAAAGGAACTACTACATATTAATAATGTATTTTGATCACTAAAAATATAAAACAACTTTAACATAGGAGTGTAGTGAAACTTGGAAATAATACAGGGCATGGGCTAAACAAGATGTAACCAATAACATGAATCGTGAAGTGGATGACGATGATGACGAGGGTAATGATTATATCGATGACAAGAATGATAGATGAACTGTAAAGGAAGCATGATGATGAGTGTTTATGAGCGAGAATGGTTTGCTCAAATGAGGTTATTATGATGCGGAACAATCAAGGTATTAAGAATGCAATCCTCTTGCTGTCCTTCTTAATGAAAGTTTTGATAGCCAAAGTTGCCAACATTGTTGTTGGTGCCATTGTTGGAACCCTGCTGAGACGAGGACCTTCTTGGGTTGCCAGGACCTCTCACTCCTAATGGATTTTTCGAGAAGGATAATCTGATACCGCCCTTTCCATTGCTTCCATTTGGTCTGGGCAAAGCTCTTCCATATAACTCTGCCAATGCAATAGTAGCGTGGGCCACATCTTCGAATTCCACGAAACACATTGGCCCATGATTGTGAGAAGAGGAGCTGGAGCTTGAGCTTGATGACTGGTTCTTTGTTCTGAAGGACAACCTTCTGAAGCCCTTTTGAGGAGAGAACAAGGTCCTGAGTTCCGCCTCAGTGGCGTCAGGAGGAAGATTGCCAACATATAAGGTGTTGCAAGGAGGGTTCTGGTCAGCTGGGTTCGCTGGCGGAGGCACTCGCGCCAACAAAGACAAGTCAGGGACATCCTTGGTCGAGGACCGAGCAGAAGTTGTTGGGGTTGTAGCGGAATTTGGCTGAGATGAAGGGCCTGCCTGTTGAGCTCCAGCGGCCGAAGAGGCAGATGGAGGACCATTTCTATTACTTGAGGTCGATGGAATCGATAATGGGGCCAAGTTGCTACCGTTCGATTGGGTGGGGCCCTGAGAAAGGATAGCTGCCACTGTTGGGGCCTGCTGTTGGGGTTGTTGCTGAGAGACTGGCTGGGCCTGAGTCTGAGATCCAGAGCCGTTGTTGAAAAATGCGGATGAGGTTCTTCTTCTTTCTCCATTAAGCGATCCGGTTGCAGAAGAAGACAGCGGCGCGGCAGCGTTTGGTTGCTGGCCTTGCTGTTTCCCTTGGTTTCCTTGTTGATTGGTCTGTTGTTGCAGGGAGGACAGTCCTTGTTGCTGAGACTGCTGACCCTGCTGTGATTGGGGTTGTTGTTGGCCTGAAGAAACACCCCATTCAAATGAGTTTGGTACATTCATGCTAGGAGTCTCAGGATTCGAACCAAAACTGAGAGAGTTTTGCGGTTGAGACCATGGGTCACGCACAAGACTTTCGTACTCTCTGGCATCATTATGTGATTCCATCATAAGAATGGACTTGCCTGTTATATCACTCAAATCAATGGACCCAGAAGGAGGGTTGGCATTTGTTGGAGTCGTTGCACCCGAGAAGGGATCGCTGAAAAGGAATCGAGACCTCTGGTTACCAACAGACTTGCGTTTCTGGAATGAATCAAAAGAACCCTGGCCGACTTGACCCAGCTGACCAGACTGAGAGCCGGATAGAAGTTGAGCCGCCAGCGTAGAAGGATGCGAGGATGGGGGAGAGACTCCTGAATTGGACAATCTCATGTTGTTGAAGGCGCTCGAGGTACTAGCCATCGAAACATTGGCGTCGTACTCGACATTCACTTGCGCCAGACTGGCGCCAAAAATAGGCTTATTCTCGAGGAGCTTACCGGTAGTGATGCAGGTGTTTAACGACTTGAAGTGAGCGGTGATTACATGGTCTTTGAGTTCGACACTAGCAATATCATCGTACACCAAGGCAAAAATGAGTTGTGCCTCCCTCTCTGACAAGTCAGTGGGTACATTCAGAAGCTTCAAGAAAAACAGCTGTTGCAGTATCGAGCCGGAAGAAGACGGCGGGTGCCCACTAGACGGCTGTGCCATGGAGAAGGATCCTGAGAGAAGATTTGACTGACCAGGCAAGGAGCCCGCGTTAAGATTTGGGTTCATCATGGGGCCCGTGGGGGCAAATTGTAGGTTTGTTTCGGATGTCATTTGATCGTGAAAGTAAGTTGGGGGTTACGAATGTCGGGATGAAGCGATGTGTGGAAAGTGTGTCTGGAAAAGGCTGAAGTCACTCCGATGAGGTGGACAAGGATAAGCCTTATAGGGGATGGATATGCTGGGTCCTTATTCGATGATTGTTTGGGAGTAGGACCAGAAGATAATGGGGTTGGTGGTGCTTTTTATTCTCTTCAGTCTAGTTCAATTAAAAAAAAAACACAAAAAAAAGCCGATTGACTAAAATCAATTCGTCGTGACGACCAAAGGAGCTAGATTGGAATAATAAGCGATTAAAAGGCGTGTGTAGCTTTGAGCGTTGTCGTGGTAGCAGAAGAAGGTTGTAGTAAGTAAGTGGTGGACTATCTCAGCCTTTTTTTTTTGGTCTCGTTTGTAGGTAATTTTCCTTCAGGTGTATGCTCGCTACGGAGACCGGAGGCAAACAGAGGAAAAAAAAAAAAAGAACCGGTGCGTCTCTCGTGCGTCTACCATGCTCACGCCCTCGAATCTGCAGTATTGGCCAATCACAGGGCGCAGCGACAACCGGATTGTGCTAAAATTTACGCGCATAATCCCCATTCGAAAGCAGCCAGCACCATAGTGAACTTGGTTTTCCTGCGTACATTACAGTACCGCTGGCTGACTACCGGTCCGGGAGCGAGAACACGGGTCCTGCTGGTTCTGCCGGCAGCGTTCTGGGCGACTCATAATATCTGGGGGCCACATTCGGCTTTGACTCCCCTGGTTCGCCAACATAAATTGATAAGGACCGAATTGGGAAGATAAGAACTTAGTTTAGTTTTTATGTTGGGTTCATCTACGGAATTCACCCCCTAAAAGCTGATTATTTGTCTCGAGACCACCTGTATTGTGTCTCAACGGTTAACGGCCCCGGGCTTTGATGTGCTCGGTTATTTGCTGCAGTTGTTGTTTTTATTGACTACCCGGGGCCAAGAAAGGGTTTTTGCTGAAATTCTTGGAAGTGTCTGGTTTTAGCTATTTTGTACTCTTGTATACTTTAAACCCCGATTTTTTTTGGGTGGATCTTTGGCTGCAGACGCCAAAACTAGGGATTTGCTTCCCCTACTACCCCAAGATAACAGTTTCTACATATGCTTGTTCTTTGGCTTTTTACTAAGTCATTGGTTATGTATAGCGCTGAACACGACCGTGTGAAACAAAGTTGCTTGATTTAGAAATTCTCGAGAACACCATAAAAAGGGGATGAATAGACAGACAACGTGCGGCTCATTTGCAACCATCTGCTTGAAGATTTCGGAGTCGTCTGAGGCTTCTGGACTTTAAGTACCATTCCAGAGGACTTGATAAGTCATATCTCATCACTTTTCGAAAGTAGCATTGCTGGTACTTTTTCTTTTCCACAGAATTCGATTCAATAAGTATATCACTGGGTGCAATAGACTTGGGTAAGAAACACTCGATTCCCAGGCGACAGCGCCCGTATTGGTTCTTTTGCACCAAGGAAAGAAGACTGTTTAAAGCTTCCCGGTTGTGGAATCTGAGAATCACTTCGTACTCGCAGTCCTTGTAGAAGAAGCGAATCTTAGTACACTGCTCATTCTGAATCGTGAGACCACCGTCAAAGTCGTCTTTAGTTACGACCTCGCAGGTGTCATACGGGATGACTAAAAGCGGCTTTTTCCTCCTTCTCGTGGAACGAAGGTCACAAACGATGAGGTTCGTTTGGAATAAGAGAAGAAGCACCACGGTCTTGGAGATTTTCCAGCTCCGCTTGAACGAAGGCCAGGCAAGACTGGCTACAAAAACCTGTCTCAACTGTCCATAGTGCAGCGGACACTGGCCTATTGTCTGCTCGAAACTTATGAATTCAGAAAGCGATCGGGTTATCTCTGTGCAATTTTCAATCTTTTCCAACTCGGTATTAATTTTCTGAACAGAAGCTTTGATGGAACCAAGCAGACATTTGATGGCTTCGCTTTCGGGATAAACAATCAAAAGCTGCGCTATGAGGAGCTGGTACTTGACGATTCGTGCCATGGGCTTCTGCACCAACAGAAGAATAGAAAGGTCTAGTTTGGCAGACGGATTGTCGAGAGTATTGCGATTTTCCAAGCTCTGGAGAACATATTCCGTGAAGCTTGCTGGAAACACTTCCCTCGGGTTCAACACCAAGTACAAAAAGGCATCAGCGTTGACGTAGTAGTCGACGTAGATTTGAGTATCCTGGAGAACGGACGCGATTCTGTCAAGAAGTGCTAAGCCCTTGAGATCAAGCAATGGCTCGTGGCTCTTTAGTATCCTAGAGGCAGCCTTCGAGAGAACCTCAAGTGCAAAACACCGACACCGCTGTTCCTCGCATCTTCTGAGATAAGGTTCGAGTACATGATTTCGGAGCATCTGCAAAGAAGACAAAAATGACGCCTCCGTTTGCATCAACTCCTTGACAACATATCCCAATCTAGCGTCACTGACCCAAACTCCACCATGTTGTTCTCCGATAGCATGTTGTTCTCCGATTGTCACCGGGGGGCTGGTACCTCTTGTCAAGGTTTTATTGAAAGAGCCTTGCGAGCCGTGGGGGTTTTCGAAGATGCTATCATTGTGATCACTTTTGGTCTTTATGGTGCCAGCGTTGCTGGTGTTTGTCTGAGCCGCTTGTGACTTGGAGGACTCCAGCTCAACCAACCGAGGCTCCTCGTGTCTCAAGTGCCATGTTTTGGAATGTTTGGAAAAAATAACCTTCTCCTTGCTATCTTGATAGGCGTCTTTCTCCTCGATTCTCTTGGTGCTAATGGCTGCAAAAGTGGTCCTATACTGCAATGTTGACAGAGACATGTTGGTGGGCTAGGAAGAGATTGTAGCAAAATAAGGCGAGCAGAAAATTGTAGATTATAGCTATTTGTCTCTATATCAGCGTCATCTTTGGCGCCCCCGACAAAGTAATAACAGGTATCAACCGTTCCTTCCTTTCCAAAAGCGTCTACCAGTGAAACCTCCACCTCCCGCGCCAGAAATGGCAGGCCGTATCAGAACAAGAAACCACGCCGTCTCTTTATTTTCCCCATGGACGTGCTAGATTCTGAAAAACAGGTCAATGGCGTCTGCCTCGACCTCCTTCTTCAGGAAATGGTGCCACTCTCGTTGAGAGTTTCTGCCATCAACAACGAGAAAAGGCGACAGGAAGAACCCACTCGAGACAACCAGACCAGAATAGATACGCCGCTACTGCGATTGGCTGGCGATTTGCCTGGAAAGGTGGTTATATTTGAGTCGGAACATTTGAGTCAAGACGAGGTCACATTAAGGGTTGAATCGTACGGGTTTGCTACAGGGCTTCGTCTCACAGAGGTGTTGATGTACAAAACAGCAGGCCAGCTTAACAAAATCGTGGACATTTTGGATATTATGAAATTCGTGTGTCGAGACGTGTGGAAAAGTCTCTTCAACAAGCAGATGGACAATCTCCGAACGAATCACAGGGGCACCTTTGTCCTTATTGACAATGATCACAGGCTCATATCGGGTTTGAATAGCGCCAAAGGCATTCCAGACTCCATAAGCAAGGCTCGTACGTACTTATGGTTTTCATGTGGCCTTATTCGTGGTGTCTTACTGAATTTTGGCATAGAAGCGTACGTTGCAGCGGAGATCTCTCAATTTCCAGCCGTGATATTCAACATACAGACCACCATCAACAATTAAGCATAACAAGGGTAGACTCAACGACAGGAGAATTTCAGGTGGGGCTTTTTGCACACTTCTGAACCCAGGCAAAGGAGCATCCTTATATAGAAGATCAGGGAAGCATTGACGACATCTGTATACTCAAAGCCGGAATGTAAGAGCAGAAACTACCTATCGTAAACTAAGCATATTTAGTTTGGGGGGAGTCATTGTATGAACGTAGATAGACTCGGTAGCCCAAATTGCAAGTGTGCTTCTTCGTCGTAGCATACAGTACTCTACCCATCGTACTACTATGTTCAGATGCTCCGACGTCTTTCAAGGCTACTAGCACCTGTCGCTAGGCTTGAACCTTTGAAACCACACTTAGAAAGATCGAATCCTCGCCATGTGCTAAATTCAAATTTTATCAGCTCCGTCAAAGAGGTGTCCGATGAGCAGAAGCAATATACCATAACCAACTACGACACTAGAATATGGGTCAACCACTACCTTGAAGCTGTATTTCAAAGAGATACAAATCAGGCGCTTCATGTCTTGAGTAAATTCAAGGACAAATGCAGAGTCAATCGAAATCGTTCATCCTTTCCACGAAACGTACAGCTCTACATCTCATGCTTGAGCACTATGGTGGCTCAGGCGGCTTCTACATCCGATGGGTCTGAAAGAGAGTTCAATGATATCAAAGCAGCGAAGGAGGAGCTTGATCAAATACCTTCATTCATTGTTGAGAATGCCCTGCCATCCCAGTTAACTCAAATTCGAATGCAACTAATAGTGGCGCTTGCAAGGAATGCAGACAAAACCCCCAAGCAGCACAGTCTAAGGCGCCAGAGAGCGAGGAATTTGGCTTTGAGCTTTGCTCAAGAGCATCTCCTCTCTCCTAAGCTTTTGGAGAGTTTTGTAGCCTCAGAATATCCAGAAGCTTTGCGCTCCTTCAAAGCTCTCTGGCCCGATTTTGGGCAGTCTTTTGATGATCAAACAGTTAGTATTGATGTGAAGCCATATTTGGATAGCAGTGGATCCATGAGCTTCACGAGTCTCAACGACTTCATAAAATCAACGCGATTTCAATACCGTTCTGATGCCCGCCCCATGTATCAGATTTTCGACTCGCTAGACTCTGCCGAGAAATCCAGATTTTTTGATGCTTACTTGAAGCACAACAGGGCTCGGCAACTCGAAGTTGAGCACTATTGCGGTGCTCTACAGCAAGCTTTCACGCCTAGATATCACAATTTAGCATTTCAAAAATTCAGCACATTACACAATCAATGGCTTCTGCAATGGCATTCAACCATTGTGGAAGCACTTAAGACTCTCGATCCCGTCCAAAATCGAAGTCTTTCAAAATTTGCATTTTTCTACACTACATCTCCCGCTGAGAAGCTAGCATCATTAGTGTTGAGTAATATGCTTTCCTTGACATTAGCCTCAGGCCTGGTTGGAACGTTAAAAATGGCCAAAGCGATTTCGAATTCCTTCAAACAATCTCTACGCACCGATCAAAATTTAAAACCTATACTAAAACAGGTCAATCACTACCTCAACCAGGAAGATTCCATTGAATTCTTTTGTGGTATGATCAAACTCGTGCTTGAAACATGTGTTCTACCTAGAGACTCCATTCTTTTGAGAAGTGTCGAGGGCCAATCTTTATTCTCCGCTGGATATGAAAAAAGTTCCACCGACAGATCTGCCTTCTATAAGTCGGGCATTATAACTCTCAATAGGGATATATTGCATTTATTCCAAACTTATGTCGACCTTTTGCATGGCGGGTCTGTTTTATTGCCAATGCTATGTCCACCTGATAAATGGATTTCACCAACAGAAGGTGGATACTTGGAGGGTCTTGCTCCGTTGGTGCGTTCTTCAGATGAGAAGACTACTTCTAAGTATATCAACAAAGCGCACGCCACTGGTCAGCTTAAATCAGTCTACGATGTCTTAACTGAGCTCGGATCTCTTAGATGGGTCATAAACAGTAAAATGCTCGAGACATATACAGAGGGTCTCAAGATTCAAAAAGGGTTCTTGCTGATACCAGCACCCTTATCTGAGTTAAAGATTCGTGAAATCCCCGAGCCGAAGAAAAGCTCATACAAAACAGATGATGAGTATGAGGGAGCTAAGAGAGCTTTTGCCAAGCAAAAGCAAGAAGTTGAAAACGAGTACTTCGGTTTGCGAGGGAATCGGATATCTTACGAGCTTATAAACGAGGTTGCATCGTCGTTTGATGCCAACGGGGATGTGCTCTACCTTCCGCACAACCTTGATTTCAGAGGGAGGGTTTACCCTGCTGTATCATCCTTATCTCATCACAACGAAGACTTAATAAGGTCCATTTTGATGTTCTGGGATGCGAAGCCGTTAGGCCCAGATGGTTTCAATTGGATCAAGTATCAACTCGCGAATCTTTACTCAAAAACGAAGCTTAACATGGATGAGTCGATAGCATTCGTTGATCAGAATTGGTCAAGCATCATTGATTCTGCCTCTCGTCCCATCAGCGGTGATCAATGGTGGACAAAAGGTGACAACCCATGGCAAAGTCTCGCTTTATGTAGAGAGATATGGCTGATAAGTGAATTCAATGGCCCACCAGAAGAATACAGGTCACGGATTCCTGTTCATCAGGACGGCACATGCAATGGACTTCAACACTATGCTGCGTTGGGAGGTGACAAAGAAGCTGCCAAAGCTGTTAATTTACTTCCAAGTGAGGATCGAAACGACATTTACATCAAAGTGCTCGAGCTTGTGAAAAGCAAGATCTTGAATGATTTCGAAAGCCAAGAAAAGTCAAGTAAAGATTTGGCAGAGATAAGCTATCCGTTGCTCCTGAGGAAGCTCATAAAAAGAACTGTCATGACGACGGTATATGGTGTCACCTACTTCGGTGCTGCTCGACAAATCGAAGAGAACATTGATCATCTCAGTGAAGACACAAAAGCGATTGTGACCTCGAAATATTCAAAAGGGCAAGTTGCAACGTACATTGCAGGAAAAGTGCTTCTGTCTATCACAGAATTGTTTTCAGGAGCCCAGGCGATACAAGATTGGTTGCTTCGCAACTGCTTACGATGTGTCAAATCTTTTTCAGCAGATGACGTTCGGTCGCTAAAGCACATTGACTTTTTTGGTCTGAAACATTACCAGCCAATGATGTGGAGTTCCGTCTCTGGCTTCCCTGTGGTGCAGCTTTACAGGCATGATGTCAAGAAGGAAATTGTAACTCCGCTACAAAAAGTCATGGTTCTACAAAAATCCAGGGTAAGCCACATGAATGTGAGAAAACAACTTAACGCTGTTGCACCTAACTTCATCCATTCTTTAGATGCGATACATTTACAGATGACTTGCTTAAGGGCAAATCAACAAGGCTTGAACTTTGCTGGGGTGCACGATTCTTTCTGGACGCATGCCTGTGATGTTGATGCTCTCAATACGATCATCAGACAAGAGTTTGTCAGGCTCCACCATTCTCACATCATTCCTAACTTGCGAGATGATATGATCTACACCAACCGAAGTGGAATGCAAGTTGTGTGGGTTAACAATTTAGAAAGTCCAGCTTTCGTGGATAAAGTACAACAATTGAGGCAAAAGTACACTCTTCAGAGTTCCCGAAAAGGTAAGAAGTTCTTCAACGAATGTCTCGAGATCGAAATCCAGAATCCAGAGCATGTCTTGGCTTTGGTCGATCAGCACAAGCCTCGGCTTTGGTTCCAATCAGGGAGCAGTAGCGCAGTCGCCGAACGATACGATGAAGACACTGGTGAAAAGCAATCTGTGTCGACTAAAACGCACACACCGGTGTTGGTGATGGTCAAAATTCTTCCTGAGCCGCCGGTGGGGAAACTCGATATTGACAAGGTGCTCAAAAGCAAATATTTCTTTTCTTGAGAAATCCTTATTCTTCGTCTATCATCTTTTGCAAGCGAGAGAATATTCGATCGCGATGAATCGCCAACTCGTCATCTCCTTCATCCGCAAAAAACCGATGCCTTTCAAAAGTTTCGTCGGGGTCGTATATGTCTTCTGTATGGTTCATGAGGTCCTCGTAAAGGTTGTCGAATTCCTCACCGCCCCTGGTTTGGATAGTGCCTTCGAAGTCTTCGGGTGTTTCTAGAACCGCGACCCCGTTCTCCACATCCTCCTCCTCCTCAAAATTTGCATAGCTGTCACTAAAAGCACCAGCATCCTCGTCCTCTGGATAGTCATTCTGGTAGAAAGACTCGGCGTTGGAGTCCTCGTCGTCAGACTTGTTGGGAAGATTGTCATCGTCCAGTTGCATAAGGTCATAATTCTCGTCGTCAAAAAACCGTATATAACCAATTTGCGACTTGGGATAGTTTGCTTCAGTCAATGGCTCCAGTTCCGAAAGCTTGTAAGTATCGAAGACGTAGTCAACTTCAGTCTTCTCGTGCGACGTCGATGACGTAGTTAGAGAAGGCTCACGTTGAGCTTCATTTGGCTGTCTTCTGGGCTTGCGTTTTTTGCGTGTTGTAGGCTCGTCCACTGTCAAGAAATTGGCCACCATATCGGTGAGTTCATTGGGAATGACCGAGTCTTCGAGAGTGTGTTTTTTTGGAATGACGAACTGGCGGGCATCTCTCCTGTCGTTCTTTGACTCTGCCAAAAGTGATTCCAATGCTGCTTGACTCTGCTCAAGTTCCTCTGTTTTCTCCAACTGAAATAGCCAGTTCCTTTGTTCACTAGGAGAAGGGTGAGCAGAGGTGATGGGGGTAGATGGCTTGGATTTCTTGGACGGCTGCCGACTTTCCAAGATCAATGCCTGTAGAGGATCTTCCCCTCTTTTTCTTTTTATTCGTAAAACCTGGGGAGGCGTGTGGGACATTAGCTGCAAGTGGAGTGTGGGGGTTGATTTCCTAATGATTCTGCGATATGAAGGACAGAGGTGGTGCGAGTAGGTGCAATTTGCAGCCATTTCCTCAAGCTCCTCAAAAAGTAACAGAGAGAGAAAATTTATCGATCATGTCGAGTCTTGCTAATTCCAGCTTATACTTCTTTCACCGGCAATTGAAACGAGCATCCCATCTCATTCTGAGACACCAGCTTGAACCTGCCCAAGACATTGTGGTAGTCACAGGAGGATCTTCTGGCTTGGGTAAGGAGATTGCCTCCCAATTTGCAGAGGTAGGCGCCAGGGTAGCTATTCTAGATATCGCCATTCCCCTTGAAAGTCAGCAGCTTCCCGCTGTTCTGTACTTCAAATGTGATGTGGGAAACCCTGACGATGTTCTGAAATGCTATGACCAGATCAGCCTGCTTCTAGGAACACCAACTGTGCTTGTCAACAATGCAGGCATCACTAGCAACAAGACCGTTCTCGAGTTATCCGACGAAGAAATCGAGCAAATTATTAGGGTCAACTTGCTCCTGAGCTTTTTCACCATCAAGGCCTTCCTTCCTGGAATGCTTCAAAAAAAGCGTGGCTACATAATCACAATTGGCTCCGTTTTAGGCTATATGTCACCAGCACGCCTCAGTGCCTATGGAGCGTCCAAGTCTGGTTTGGTGGCTCTCCATGAGCTGCTCACATATGAGCTTGGTTCTCCGTTGCTCTGTGCTTCTGGTGTTAGAACTCTTCTCGTCTGTCCCGGGCAGATGAAAACTACCATGTTTGACGGTGTGACTACACCATGGCGGTGGCTTGCGCCTGAGTTGGAACCGCTGCGTGTTGGGCGTTCCATCATCGAGGCTATTGAGCACGGAAGACAAGGTGAGATCAAGCTTCCGCTATATGGCAATATCTTGCCAGTCTTTCGTGCAATGCCCTGGCCGGTTACAGAGATTGCGAGACGTCTCTCTGGTATAGATGAGAGTATGCTTACCTTCAAGAAGCCGCAGCAGAATCAGGAAGACCTATGAAGTTTGTGTCATTCACACGAGCACTCTCGTTAGAACAAGTCGTCAATGGTAAGGTTTTGCGGCACCCATGCGCAGCCCCCTGTTGTGTCTGAAAGAATAAGCTGAACCGGAATTTTGTGGGGGACTCTTTTGTGTAATTGTTCTTCAATGGCAGGTAGCTTAATGTACAAATCTTCGACGAACCTAACCCCGAAGAAGGCTAGTATCTCTCCCGGTGGTATGTGGACTGACAAAGTATTGGCTTGAGGAAGTGTGATCTTGTCGCCTTGAGCTGAAGGATCAATATCAGCGAGCACCAATTCTAGGAACGAAGTCTCGGGATCTATAAGAATGGGTTCACCGTTGTGTATTTTGAAGGCCTTTGACACCACATAGGATATACTAGGAATTGTGCCTGCAACAAAAGCAAGGGTGGAATAGACCCTGTTGTCGGGTTGCACAGCTATCTCGCCGAGCTCAGCTAAGGTGTAGTCGCTCTTCAAGCTGCCATTGGAGTCCAGCGTAAACAGAATGGGGTACTCTCCATCTTCGTTGTTACTTCCCTGGGTTTGTGAAGGAGGCACTTGAGTCAAAAATTGAGTGTTTTGTATTACGGGCTGACTTTGTTGCGATTGGTCAAGCGCCAGCAGAAGCGGCAGCCCGTGTATTACCGGCTGGGCTGATGCAATGTCTCTTCCACGGTTTACTTGGCTGAATTGTGATGCTGGCTCAAGTATATCTTCAAGGTTCTGTTGGGAGTCGATTTCGGAATCCAGGTTTTCGATTTTCACTGGAGCCTCCATGGACTTATCTAATTGTGTCTCTGGTGTATTCCCCTGCAATCTTTTGATCAAGTCGGACGGTTTAAAAGACATTTGATCCGGAACATCACACAAGGGCAGGCACATGAATCTTTCCCAGAATCCCGCAATATCGGGAGTGGTATCCACATCGACAACTCGAGCCTTAGTTATGGTTCCGGTGAGTTTGTTGACGGTCTTTCTGAGCTTCACTTCAATGCACAATAGACAAAATTGCGTGCTTACATCAATCCAATTTGTGTCATCAGTGGCTGTCTCGAAGAGAGCCTTATCATTAGTAGAGGCGGCATATTCCAAGCACAATGTTCGAAGGACATTAAGTGGGATCTGTAGATCAAGGAGCTGATCACGAGGAAGCTCATGGCCTCCAAACATGTTAACGCGACTCCGTTCACTGACCACATCTTGGTTACCGGAATAGTCCGTCACGATGACATCAGAGCAATCGGATGTGTTTACTCGAAGCGCAAGAAGATGCACGTATAGATATCCTGAATCATAACTGCGAAAATTGTCCCTATTTTTCACCTCCAAAAGTTTCATCAAGAGAGTGGTATTAATCAGTGCAGGAAATACAACGCGCCTCTGTAGTTTACAATTGTTCCCCATTGATTCCCGAATCAGAAAATTCCTTGTCTATGAACGGTAGTCGGCATTGATCGTGACATATTCGTGAGTCAAATCGCATGTCCAGAAAGTAGCCTCTTGACCACCACCGGTGCCCAAGGACACATGCACCTCTAAGTCCTCTTCCTTTAATATCTCACTAGCTCTGGCCTCATCGACCATCTCGGGCTCACCATTGACCAATAGCGGGAGTGATTTGCTACCGTCCTTAGGAACGAAGGATACAGAAGTCTTGGTAGGGTTGATCGAGTTTGAACCGACGTTGGCGTACCCCACAGCACAGAGAATTCTGCCCCAGTTGGCATCGTTTCCAAACATGGCTGTCTTGAAAAGAGAAGAGTTGGCAATCGATGAGGCAACTTCTTTAGCTTCGCGGTAAGACAACGCATCTTTGACTTTGATAGCGATGAACTTGGTAGCTCCCTCGCCGTCACGGACCACCAACTTGGCCAATTGCTGAGCAAAATCGGTCACCTCGGCACGAAGAATGGAGAACTCTTCTGCTGACTCTGTCGAAGCGTCAATCAAATCTCCGCCGGCTGCACCGTTAGCAATGGCCACAATTGTGTCGTTGGTAGACATGTCTCCATCTACAGAGATGGAGTTGAACGAGCGGTCCACGGCGTACTTAACAATCTGATTCAATGCATTCAGACTGACCGGAGCGTCCGTCGCAAAAAAGCCCAAAAGCGTTGCCATATTTGGGCATATCATCCCTGCGCCCTTCGCCAAACCAGCCATGGAGTAAGTTATCCCGTTTATGTCGAATTGCTTGCTGACAAGCTTGGGAAAGGTGTCAGTCGTACAAATCGCCTCAGCACAGGCAATCCAATGTTCGTGAGAAGATCCCAAGTTGCTGAGAGCTAGTTTTGGAATACCTTGCAAGATATTGTCGATGGGTAGGTTCTGGCCAATGACACCCGTAGACATCACTAGCGTGGAGTCCTCTTTATTTTCCAAAACAGCATCCGTCACTCTGACCATATCTTGTGCGTCCTTCAATCCCTGTGTTCCTGTCACAGCATTTGCGTTTCCCGAATTGATCACGAGCGAGCTGATATGGCCGTTCTTTTCCTTGATAATCTTCGACGATATTTGCACGGGAGCAGCCTTGAATTTGTTGGTGGTGAAAACCGCCGAGGCAACACTTTCGTTGCCAGACACGTTGTGTAGCATCGCCAAATCTAGCGACCCCACATTCTTTTTCACACCAGAATGGATCCCTCCAACGATAAATCCTTTGGGATAGCTACCCAGCTTCGGCACGAAACGCTCTGCTTTCGTAATTGGAGCGAGTATGCGGGCAGAGTGTCTCATGCTACTTTAATTGTGCTGAGCTGGAGAAGGAGGGTGAACAGAATGTTATCTAACGCGGTGAGAAAAGGTGGAAGAGTCATAAGGCTGAGATAACGAATCGCACACTCGCGGAATTTTGAATGAACATACACTAGAGATGTCTGATAAAAGAGGAGGCTTCAACCTAGAATTTCTTTATCATTACAGCGTTCATGAAGGTAATATTTCTTTAATTCGGGGCTCCAGTCACCGATGAGGGATTGAAGTGGCTTGTTGCGGATTGTGCAGATACAACGAGCCTGAACCGATAATTCAAAAAAAATTCTTTAGGAGAAACTCTTCTGCTTGAAAAGAATGATTTCGAATTTCACAAAGACAAATAATTCATGAATAACCCAGAGTGTCCAATGCTATAAGCAGCTTGTGGTTCCTTCATATAGTATGGGAACCACAGAGAGCGAAAATTCGAAAAATCTGATCTTACAGGACCTACTTAAATTGCAAGATGTCTGCAAAAATGTTTCAAAAATTGCCTGAGTCTCCCTTGGCCAAGCAGATAAGCAGGCTCAATATGATAGCCGGATCTTCCAAGAACGCTTACAGGTTGGGAGAAAACACAAAGAAAATCGAACTCGTTCTTTTAGAAAAGAATATCATCGGTCCACGCACAGGTTTGAAGAAATTCTTGAAGCTACAGTTGCCCACATTGAAATTTCATAATGACAATGTTGACTTCTTCTGTACCAGAGTCAGAGCCACCAGTAAGGAGGATATCGCCAAGGTCCCCACCAAGATCATCATTCATGATGCATCGAACAATCAGACCGAAATCGACTGTCACTTGCTTGACGAAAACAAGATTCTTAAAAAGTTGATTGCAGCCACCGGCGCCACTCCTGTCCCTGTATCTGAAATACCTCATCTCCAGCACCCCTTCATAGCATTATAATCTTATAATTTGTACATAGAAATTTACACATCATTGAGTGAAATGCATTTCGACTATCTATTCGTTTATCTGGTCTTTTATGAGAGAAACGGGGCTATCTAGATGGTGTCATCATGGAATTGCAGGGTTAAGATTCGAGAAACTTCAAGAGAGCATCGCGTCCCTTGAGCTCCATTAACTCTTTAATCCTTCTGAGTTCTTTGACCTCAGACTCAAAGACCTGCTCACCCAGTGAAGTTGTGAAAGCTTCAGAATTACCTTTCGTGGCAGCAGCGACAAGTTCATCGAAGTTAAGATGCTGTTGCGGCTGTCTGGGAATCGCAGCTTCCCGCTCGTTTCCGTTGAAAAATTGAAGATCTTTCACCGCCTCGTCGTCTCTCGAGTGTTCCGCTTCTTTCTTCAAGTCGTACGTTTCTAATTCCTCGAGCACAGAAGCTTTGCTCGAATTCCCACCTTTGTGTATGAAGTCAAGAAGTATTTGCTTCTCAGGCACGCGATAAATAAATGGCTTTTGATCATGGTCATCAGCGTTGGTCATAAGTAAAATACGAGCCAGTTTTCTTGATGACTTCGCCACAACCTTGTCATTGACTGTGTAATTTTCAAGGTATTCTGGAATTTTGAATTGTGGAGTGGTGTCATCATCATTTTCTGTGTCCAGCCCCTCATCATTTCTTGACAAGAACTTTGTGACGTATTCATTTTTGCTAGAGATAAAATCCTCTTTTTGAAATTGAATGTAGTCTTGTAAAGTTGGTTGCTTGTTTTCAGCAATAAATCCTTGGTCTTCGAATTTCACCAAAAAGTTGCTAGCCTCCATTACCTTAAGAAAGTTTGAGTGAAGGCCGGAATCGAGAACAGCAGAGTCCCTGAACGATCTTCTGTCAGACCAGCTGATAGGCACAAGGTTCTCAACATGATTTGGACACCTCCATTTGAGCCCTATTGTCTTGGCCAGAGAAACTGGTTCTGGTAAGCAGTCCAAATGCCAATAAAGTGGGCAATAATCACATGAAACCAATGTTCTTCTTTTAAGGCCTGACTCCCTGCAGCGGTGGCACAAAAACGGCCGGCCGTTTTTATCGTAGAGTGAGTCGACGTCTAAATCTTCGTTCTTGTTGAAGCCAACGATCTGGGACCCATGCATTTTGCTGTATGAGAGTTCGGGTTTCAAGTGAGAGTCTGTGTAGTTGCCTTCCGGACCAGTAGTCACATCTATGAAGGTAGCATCTCTAAGCTTTTTGGGAAGCCTATACTCCGTAGGATTGCGACCATGCATTGAGTTGATTAAGGGTCCAAACATGCCAACATCATTATGATACTCCCTAATATCAATTCCTTGGGCCGCACGGCATTCATTACAGCTCCAATTATCCTCTGGGATCTCCTGAATGGGAGGCTCACAACAAAGAAGATGAAACGACTTGGGACAGGTGTCGCAGCAAATGAATACACCAGTGCCACCACATGTAGCACAGAAGTCATCATTGCTATTTGAATCGTCGGATTCTGGTGTTTGATCCGTGGCAGGCGCTAAACCTACTGTAGGCTGCTTCTTGGGGGATGTGATTTTGAGTCGTTTCGAACGTGACACAGACCCTGGAGCAGAGCTGGTAGATGCCTCGCCCCTACGCTTGGACTTGGGCGTGGCAGGGATTCTGATTTTTAAGCCTGAAGGCGACGATGTGATGTCGGGCTTCTTCTCCAAGTTTGGTTTCCGACCTCTTTTCTTGCCTTGCAAGGGAGTTCGCAAATCGGATGCAAACAGGATCGACTCAGATAAAGGGGTCTCGAGTTGGGATTTGTATCGGCTTTCCATTTCAGCAGTGTCTGTGTCACTTGGTATCGGGATTGGTTGGGGCGAAATATCGAATTTCGATTTCCTTCCTCGTGGGGTTCCCGTTGAAGCACGCTTTATTTTCTGTTGAGGTGGAAATGCTTCAAGTGGATAACCTGAATATCCTGGCTTTGGAGTGGCAAGCTCGGGCTCTATAAATTCAGTGGGGCGACTATCCTGGGAGCTTAAATTTGACCCACTAGGCGAGGATGTATAATACAAGGGATTCATTCGTGAGGTATCTGACAGAGGAGGACCCAAAAATACATCCTCAAGATTTGGCCCCTTCCCCTGACGACTCACAATACTCGGGCTACCTTCTAATTGCCCTTGTCTCAAAGATGTTGTTTCAACCCTCGCAGACTTTCGTTGCGCTGCCAACTTCTTTTTGCCTAGAGAGCCTGGCTTTCTGCCTCTCTTTTTGGGAACTTTAACTTCTGGAGCTGGCTTGAGCAGCTTATCAAGCCTCGGCCGCCCACGCCCTCGCGGAGCGGCGGGCTTGTTCGGTTGCACTGGATCTACCATGCGATTAGGAATGAATTTGTGAATGCAAGAATCCCAACAGCAAAATTTTAAGAAACAGCTAGTTGATAATGCTGAGATCGGGAGTTAGTGATCTTTGCAGAAGGCTGGTTCTTTTATGGAATGTGAACTCAGATCTGTTGATCAGTAAAAGAGAGTGGGTCGAAATTTTCCATCGCGTTTTGTTGTAATGTGACAGGGAATATCATCCAAAGACTGTGCTCTCGTAACTGATTTTTTTCAAAAAACCATTCAATTTTGATCTTCTGTTGATACTTTGGTACTTCTTTTTTTCTTCAAGTTCTGGTGTCGATTTCACAACGTTGGCACTGAACAATGAATTAAGTATTCGAATACCCATTTACTCCCTTACTCACGCCTAAGAAATGTCTCAAAGTAGCGATACTCCAATTTTTGTATTTTTCAAGCGAAAGTCATTATAAGCAAGGTATATAATATCCGTAACTTAATTAGTTCAAAATTTGCTTCGTTATCTTACTGTGAATACAGTAGGGAGAAAGGGGCACAATCTAGGGATCTTTGAAAATAGACTTGAGTTTTTATATTTTTGGGGAATGCAGTCGTTGAAGAAAAGCTGTTGCTAAATCAAGTGAAGGACCAATGATGGTGCAACTGTCGGATTTCCTCAGCCCCCAGTTTTTGTGGCAATTTATATAATTCTCCTGATCAAATTGACTTGTGTCTGACACCATTCAGATTTTAATCCACCAGTTCTATCCTCTGTACGAAGTTACGATTCTCCTACCGTCCTAATATTCAGGGAGATCATTTACGGAAACTCCATAAGTTTCTTACAGAGAATCAATGCGTGAGACCTATCTTTAAAGCTCTTTTAATAGTTTATTTTATTTTGTTTTTTTGATATAAAGAATATAGATACTCAATTTCTTAAGATGACTCAGCGGTGGCCTTCTTAGCTGGCTTCTTCTTCTTCTTCTTTGGTTTTGGCTCTGGCAATGGTTCGGCAATGAACTTCTCAAGTTCCTCGTCTGTGACCTTCATCTCTGTCTTATACAACTCAGGGTTGAAAGATGGGAAAGTATACTTCACAATACCATTTTTGGTGATAGCAAAGGTCGTGAAGAACTGGGCTATGTAGGAGTCGGCAGCACCCTCCATGATATCGTAAGGCAACACAACCTCGTGGTTGCTGCACTCAATCAAACCCACACGAACTTTTCTGGGTTCGTCAAAGATTTTGACGTTTGCTGGAAAGTTGCCAGAAACCTTTTCCTTAAATGCCTTGAGAGCCACACGAGACGAGTTCAATTTGAGGGAGTAGTTGTTACCGGTCAACTTGTGCAAAGTAGTTTTGAAATTGGATTTCTTGACCTTTCCATCACTGGAGGTGGAGATTAAGATATCCAAGCCAAAGACATCGAGCTCCTCAAATCTGTGGGTATCCATTTTGTTCTTGTGCTCCTTAGCGGGGTTCAAGATGACCTCTTTGGGACCGTACATGACACCACGCTCCTGGTTATGAGTCAACATGCTCTGTACTGCTACCTTATCAAAGTCTTTGACAACCTTATCGACGATGTTGGTGACGTCAAAATTTCTGTTTCCAGCTTTGAAGGTTCTGATGGCAGCCTCAGAGGCATTCCATGCAGCATGAAGCAAGTCGGCCTTCTCACCGGTAATTGGTTTCTCGATGCTTTCGCCTACAACCAAAGTATCGGCTACTATAGCTGGGAAGCCGTCAATCTGAACACCAAGCATAATGTTCACAACATCGCCATCCTTGAGTGTCAAATTTGCATCATCTTCGGCGGATTCAGGAGACAAGTGAGCTGGAATGTTGTTGGGGTTGACGCAAGTGGGAAAAGCGATGCCCTTTTGGGTTTTGTTCTTTTTGGATGTGTACACATTCAGGAGCTCTTCCTCCATGAGCTTGTCGCCCAATTGGCAGATGTCAAAGATTTTTGAGTCAGCTTTGACGGTTTTTCTAACCTCAGCCAAGACCTTAGATGAGATAGATCCGGCAACCTTGTACTTCTCGACGACGTCGGAATTGTTGATCGAATAATCGATTGCAGTAGGTTTATTTTCCGCTATACGTTAATAAAGGCAATTAAGTCATGGTTTTCTATAATGAACTTACTTGTGGTAGACATGTTTTTTACCAGAAAAGAATCTGTGGTTGAAAGCTTTTGCGTACCAGAGTTGAAAGATGCAGGCGAGTGAGGTATCCTACCAGGACACTACGTGTCTGAGAGTCGGCGAATACTGTTAAAAAACCACTTTCAAAAAAGACATCTTTCAGAAAAGACATTTCTTTTGATGATTGAGCCTTTCTGGGGATCTGGCTTTAATTCTTGAGGCAAGGCTTGAACTCAAGAGGTCGATCGAAATTCTCGACCACGCCCAAAAAGTGAGGTGAACAAATTCTCCCAATGTATCATCACTGTAGCAAAGCGATCATTGGGCTGTCCTACAGCTTATTCCAACAAGATCAATCTCTCTTGATTGAAGTAACTTGATCTTCGGGTGGATCTTGCAAGCCGCTAATGTCACGTGAGCGCTTCTTGCGTGCACAGCTACTTGAGAAGCTCTGGTTAAATCTTCCATACCTTCCATTCTTCAAATTATTGCGAATATTGTTAGGTTTGAGCTCATTTGGAGTCTTTCGATATGGAGAGAGAAAAGCGCTCTTCAAAATTTGGAAGCAGACTTTCCTCCATCTTCGCTTCTCTGGACTATTCTCACAGCCAGCAAGAGCACGAGGCAAGGTCAATTAAGTCAAAGCTGTCCTCTGGCAGCCTCAATCCCTTGAGCAAACCTCCCCTAACTAATGTGTCATCTGCTCATCTGCCGCTTTTGCAAACTCTCAAGAGAGATCTGACGAATTATCCGCCCAGCGATTCACTGTCAGTAGAGGCCAGAAGCAACGAAAAGGTCTCTCTGCCAAAGCAATCAAAAAAACTAACAAGAAAGCCGCCTCCTCCAGATGATGATTTGAAACTGATCTCGAGCCCCCAAAAGCATCTGGCATTTGTGCCTCACTTGCAACATAAAGATCGACAACACAATTCAAGCGTGGACACAAATGCAACAAAGCCTGATAGTTTGGATGCAATGATCGGCACATTGGAAGATGAAATACATCAAATGATGAATCCTTTGAATGCTTCCCGGAAAGCACAAGATGTAATTCCTCTTCGTGAAAATAAAGATCTTCTGCCTGATCCCAATGAAGAGCTGTTCATCGACGCAAACGGCTCTACCACAAGCCTCGATGATTTTGCTTTTGGTAAAGTTGAAAAGCCGTCGCAATCTCCACCTTTTGAGGCTGGCTCTTATAATCAAACCCCAACAATGGATCCAGGTAATGTTAAAGCTGCAAATCAGTATCCATTTCCACATACCGCAGGCGCAAATAGTGACGCTCCACTTTCTCCGTCTTACTCGGTACCCAGCAGTCGACTAAGCGCAGAAATGAGCAACTTTGAAGCTGGTCTGTCCGATTTGCATAAGGCATATCAAATGGAACCCAACTCACATGTTAGCGTTGATAGCCTTCATTTCGTGGAGTCTCCTGACCAGAATTTAGGGGAACCACTTCAAACTTTTGAGACTACCCTGTCGTCACTACAGTCGTCAATGCGAAGAAATTTGTTGAGTGGAAATCAATCGGAAATCAGCATGAGTCTGATCGGTAAAGCGACAAGTCAAAACTTCCTGGGTCCTCTGGATACCAGCAGTCAACTAGCTTCAACCCCCATGTTGAATTCTGAGGCACCAAGGTCGCATACATCATTACCTCGTTCACCATACCCTAATGAACTACTTCATGAGGTTTTAACGACAGGATCTTCTGGGGGTAATGTTGCATCCAACGCAAGCACTTCAGCTCTTGATAGAACACAATCGGCTGTAAGAGCAGGGCCTGCTAACCTCCCAACCAGATACCAGCTTCGAAATGCTCCAACATTTTCACCTAATCCCGGCGAATCAGCCATCTCGAAACCTCCGGTCACATCAACCCCGCCTCAATTTAACCACCGAAAGTCCCTGTCTATAAGCTCAATCTTCAGCACAAATTCCAATCGGCATATAACGTTGGGAGCATTAAAAAAGTCCATCACTCTACGACCTGGGGAAGGTGAACGTTCTAATTACGTGCAGACTGTAAGGCGAAATGCTGGAACGTCTTACAATGATTTGGGCCCTGAGACTTGGAAATTGCCCGTTGGAATTCTACCCGTTGACAAGAGACAGCTCGCTCCTACAAATGACCGGTATAACCGCTTGCGTGGAAGTAAGAAGAATCAATCGAGCGGTGTCGGTCTCAAGCATGGTCATCTTGCTCCCAGGCTTCTTGCCGCTGAAGTGGATGAGTCTGAGGGCCTGAATAAATTTGGATCTTTGGGAAGATCAAGCACTTTTCAGAGGCACGAAAGCAAAAAAATCACTCCGGTTTCACTGTCGCTACTGTCAGTTCCGTCCACTATTGTTTCTCGTGGGAATTCCTTGCGTCCTAATAGTAGTTTCCCGTCCAGAAGTGGTTCTTTGGCAGGATCGGAACTGAGTTCCATAATTCCCTTTACGTCTTTTAGAGACTCAGGATCCCATCTTGATACCCAGCCTGAATTATCGCGCCAAACGCTGGTTTCATCGAGGCTTTCAGTTGGGAGTGTTAGTGAGGGCAGATTTCTTGAAGGTTATTATCAACACCCAGGCTACCGTTACGAAGAAGAAGTTGAAGAAACAGATCGCTTCAGTCCATCGACAAATGGGACCATGCACAATGCATTTGAGGACGACGAGAATGACGATAAGCCACGTCTCATCCTCGCTAATCCCGATAGCGAAAGTAGTGATAACGACTAAACATGCATGAGATGAAAGGACGATTCATAAATCAGTAAATAATAGACCTGTACTAAGCCGTACGCACAGGATTGTCAATAAGTCACGTGGACTTGATCATGTGTAGTACATGGCCGCGATTCAACCATTCTATCCAGGTGTTAATATCCAAAAAAACTACATCTTTGGTGAGGGTTCACACTGTTCCATTGACCCATCAATCCAATCGGTATTGGACAAGCTTTGAGACTTCTCAGATAGACCGACAAAATGTCCGACGCAGGGTATATGCTCATTTATGAGCCCAATACCGCGTCGAAAACCAGCGTGTCAGAATTGAAAACACTTTTGGAAAAGAGCAAGGACGAAGTCAAGATTCTGGCCATGAAAAGAATCATCACGGCCGTTTTGAATGGCGATCCCATGCCTGAGTTATTGATGCATATCATCAGGTTCATCATGCCTTCTAGAAACAAGGAATTGAAAAAATTGTTATACTTCTATTGGGAGGTTTGTCCCAAGTTGGACAATCTGGGTAAAATGAGACACGAGATGATCTTGGTTTGTAATGCTATTCAACATGACTTGCAGCATCCGAACGAGTATGTGAGAGGTAATACTTTACGTTTCCTATGCAAATTGAAAGAGGCTGAATTGTTGGAAACCTTGATCCCCAATGTCCGTCAGTGTTTGGTCCACAGGCATGCCTATGTCAGGAAGAATGCCATTTTTGCGCTTTACTCCATCTATAAAGTTTCCAGCCACCTTATTCCTGACGCTCCAGAATTGATCTATAGTTTTTTGGTGGAGGAATTTGACTCAGTTTGCAAAAGGAATGCTTTCGTTTGTTTGAGTGACTTGAGCAGAGATGCTACATTACTGTACATCCAAGACAACATCTATCAAATTGACAACTTGGACTCCCTTTTGCAACTCGCCTTTGTTGAGTTCATCAGAAAGGATGCGCAGACAGCTGTAAATTTAAGGCAGCAATATGTGCTTTTGGTCTCGGAAATTATCGAATCGTCCTCTAATGTTGTTGTCTACGAGGCTGCAATAACCTTAATCTCCTTGTCTGCGTCTTCGGAATCAATGGTGTTAGCCGGAAACAAATTCGTGGAGCTCGCGACGAAGGAAGCGGACAACAATGTGAAGATTATCACATTGGAGCGTATTAGCGAGTTGAACAGAAAAAGTCCCGGTTTGTTGCAAGGTTTGTGCTTGGATATCTTGGGCGTTTTGTCAACTCAAGATATTGGTGTGCGCAAGAAAGCTCTTGACGTGACCTTGCAATTGATTACAAGTAGAAACGTTGAAGACGTCGTGAAATTGCTCAAGAAAGAATTGCAGAAAGCATCAGCTTCGAATGAAGATAACGCGGCTGAGTACAGGCAACTATTGGTAAATGCCATTCACAAGATGGCAATTGATTTTAGTGAGGTTGCAACCAACGTCATTGATTTGCTTTTGGAGTCCATTGGAGATCTTACGACAACTGCTGCTTGTGATGTGATAACATTTGTCAAGGAAGTTGTGGAGAAATTCCCTGACTTGAGAGACTCCATCATCCAAAAATTGATCAAAAGTTTACCTGACGTAAAGTCAGGAAAGGTTTTCCGCGGCGCTTTCTGGGTTTTGGGTGAGTACTCTTTAACTGAACTGACAATCAAAGACGCATGGAAGTTTGTGAGGTCTAGTGTTGGAGAAGTTCCTATCTTGGCCAGTGAGAAAAGGAAGCTTGAGGGTTACCTTGATGAGGTTGACAGTGAAGTAGATGGTGAAACAGCTTCATCAAAATCTAAAAAAGGCCCTGTTGTCTTACCTGATGGCACCTACGCAACAGAAAGTGCATTGAGTGCACAGGCAGTTTCCGATGATGATGGAGATTCATTGCGCATTCGTAAACTTCTTTTGAGTGGTGATTTTTACTTGGCTTCAGTTTTGGCTTCCACACTTGTGAAATTTGTCTTGCGATTGAGACGCCTAGAAACTGCCGAGAAGCATTTGAATGCATTGAAGGCCGAAGCTTTGTTGATCATGGTCTCCATACTAAGAGTGGGTGAGTCTAAGTTTGTTCTGAAGAAGATTGATGAGGATTCTGCTGACAGAATTTTAGCATGCATTAAATTCTTGACTGACGATCAGGAGCATGAGCTCATTGAGAAAGGTTTCTTGGAGGATACAAAAGACGCTTATAAAAGCCAAGTTCAGACGGCCCAGAAGAAGCAAGCAGAGTCCGAGGCCAAAAATTTGCATGACAATGCTGAGCATGTCGACGATGCAATTGTTTTCAGACAGCTTGACAATGACGGCGGTTCTTCAGAAGCTCTTGGTGACGATCTTGTTGTTGCTGCAGGGCTGGTTTCCAAAAAGGAAGGTCTCACATCAAGGCTCAACAAACTCTTGCAATTGACAGGGTTTTCTGACCCAATCTATGCTGAAGCATATGTTAAAGTTCACCAATACGATGTTACATTGGAGGTCTTGTTGGTGAATCAAACTACAAACACTTTGAGAAACCTTTCGGTTGAATTCGCTACTTTGGGAGACTTGAAAGTTGTCGACAACGGCGCCACCGCGAACATTGGACCACATGGATTCTACAACCTTTCTGTCACCGTGAAGGTCACTAGTGCAGATACCGGCGTCATCTTTGGTAACATCGTTTATGATGGCCAGCACTCCGATGACTCCACAATTGTCATTCTCAACGATGTGCATGTTGATATCATGGATTACATCAAGCCTGCCACTTGCACGGAAAGTGCATTCCGCACAATGTGGAACGAATTCGAGTGGGAGAATAAAATTACCATCAAATCGAAGAAAGAATCTTTGAAGGAATACTTGGATGATTTGATGGCTGGAACTAACATGAACTGTTTGACGCCTGGTGCCATTATAGGTAAAGAGTGTCACTTTTTGGCTGCCAATCTTTATTCTCGCTCCTCATTCGGTGAAGATGCATTGGCAAATTTGTGCATTGAGAAACTGGCCGATGGTCTCATCATTGGCCACGTGAGAATTAGATCCAAGGGTCAGGGCCTTGCCTTGTCTCTCGGTGACCGTGTTGCCTCTATCTCTCGAAAGTCAAAGGAGTTGGAAGTTACTCGGGTTTGAAATCTCAATTTGATCCAAAACTAAACACCATTAAGATCATCGAGGTATTTCTGTGTAAAGATAAATTTCAAGATCTCTTCCTTGCTCAGTTGTAGTTGGCTGTGTGTCTCTGGTGACTTGAATAGATGATCATAATCATACAGCCGTATAATGGGTAGCACATTTATATCCTTGTCTTGTTTATAGAAGTGGAATGGAAATTTTGTCATGAGATTCTGGACTTCTCCCATCAAATGCTGAAGATCGCCTCTTAATGTCACGATGTTCAAGTTGCGATTACAATTGTATGGCGCGAAATCTATCAAGCCCGCTTTCTCCAGATACAGCGCTAGCTCGAACTCTTTCGCTTCCACCAATATGTTGATTTTGTAGTTCTGTGATTTGAGAGTGTAGGATTGAGATTTCAATAAATTGTTCAACTCTGCCGTGAGTACATAGCCAAGAAAGACAACCGCCGCCAGGACATTTTCTAGTTTGCCATGAAGAGTTATAATGCGATCAATGCTGAAGGGGCTGCTATCTGACAAGAAGATGGATTCAATCTGATAGTCCGATATCAATCGCTCTTTGAAAGAATTAGAAACAAGTTGTGCTTCGGAATTCCCCATGAGCATCTTCACGTAACAGGATTCCTTTTCGACATTCCTTACGGGGAGTAGCTTTTGGAGGTATGATGTGACTTTATTTCGATCCACAATTGAAAGAATAGGATCGGGAAGTGTTGGGTTTTCAAGGAGCAACGGCTGTTCCGCAACTTTGCTCGATGAATGTGGCTCTATTTTCCTCTTTCGTGAAGCATAGCTTCTAGCATTTCTCGCTCCTCTCTGATGCATTTGAGCTACCCATGATTATGAGAAGGTGTTTTCCAATGTTACATCATCAGTCACGTGCATCACATTGGAATTGTCGAAGATTGTGTCAATGTAAGCTTCGTATAGCCCCTAGCGTAGTAAGATTGAGTTGAATTCTTATCTACTTTTCTTCTAAAGTTACTTTATGATTTTGGGGGATTTTGTGGGATGCCATTAGCGCCAGCGCATGTGAGCAGAGAAATGTAATTGCAACGCAGTGAATTTGCCTTCTTGTTGGAAATGCATTTTTTGCTCGACGGATACCTTTAATATGCTTCTCTTTATGAAGACTCTATTTAAGCAGATGTTCCATTCAAGAGCGTACATTCAATGAGAGGCTGCATCTGCAACCACGGTTGAGATCTTCGATTAAGAACCATCTTTTTTTCAGCTCAGCTATGTCAGATCAGTAATTCAAGAGAGTTCTTGGCGATGAATACGGCCAAACGAGAAGTAATTTAACCTGCTGATTGAGAAGCAAACAATATCGCTTTTTCTCAGAGACTATGAGACTTATATGGAAGGTAAGTCGTTCCTAAATCCTATGAGTCTAGGTTGACCGAATGGTCATATCACTTTGCTATTTTTCCAGTCTGGAGATTTTTGAGCTTTTGTGCATTATTTTTGATTTTTGTGGAGTACGGTTATTCCGCAAAATTTGGCTGATGTTTGACTATCCTTGCCAATTTTGAGATTGTAACAATGGAATGAAATCACAGATAATCCTAAGAAAAACTGAAATGCGTAAAGAATGTAGTTACTAAATGCTGATATGAGATCATTCCATTTTTTTATAAATGAGTGTAAACCGCCATCGACAAGAATTGACGAAATACTGACAGACATCATTGAATCAGGGAAAGATCCGTACACCACAAACCTCATCTCTTGAAAATTTAGTCTTGCATTCTTGGTTTAATCTTCTTTACAATCTTGTGAGCATGGCGAAAAAGGACAAGGTCGAAGAAAGTGGCGAGGATAACTACGATAAGCGTATGGCTGCCGTTTTGCCATTCGCAAAACCACTTGCATCAAAGAAAGTCAACAAGAAGGTGCTCAAGACAGTTAAGAAGGCCTCTAAAGCGAAGCATGTCAAGCGAGGGGTTAAAGAGGTCGTTAAGGCTTTAAGAAAGGGCGAGAAGGGACTTGTTATAATCGCAGGCGACATCTCACCCGCTGATGTTATCTCCCACATCCCAGTTCTTTGTGAGGACTCGTCAGTTCCATACATCTTTATCCCATCTAAGGAGGACTTGGGCTCTGCCGGTGCTACCAAAAGACCAACATCTTGTGTTTTCGTGATTCCAGGTGGCGGAAAATCGAAGAAAGGCTCCGACAAGACTGATGACTACAAGGATGCCTATGATGAATTAGTGAAAGAAATCGCAGCTTCAGAGTAAGGCAAGCGAGAATGACGAATCACCCATTTTTTTAAGTTTGCTTAGACAATCTGTAATATAATTGCATCTATAAAGTTTCCAAAAGGCCCCTATTGTCACTCGTAGATTTGCGCTTGCTTTGATGTGTCTACATAGGATTCCTCGATCAAAACCTCACTGCCAACAAAATTGCTGTCAGAACTTTCGGTTCTTAGTAGCTTCTTCTGGGCCTCGTCCTTTCTGGTGAACTGCCATGCGACAATTGTCATGATCAAACCAAATGCTGATAGGCAAGCCGTGTAAGTGAACCCAATGTGGTACACGGGTTTGTCCGCTGTATTCCACACAAAGATGGGAACCCATGCTCCCGTGACATAAGCCAACGTATTGGTGCAAACGACAACAAAATTCCTTTTCATGTCGTCCTCAAATAAAAGGCGATTTACCCATGAAAAGATAAATGGCTGGCCGTAAGATGTGGGCACACCTATAAGAAAGTATGTGAACCAATGAAGCCCTCTTGGTATGTCCCAATGTGCAAGAAGAGCACAGCCAATTATCGTACATATGAAGTAACTCATGACATAAAAATGATTTTTCTTTCCGCCGATGAAGTTGTGGGAGTAGGCCAAGATCAAGGTTACTCCGATTCCGCAAGCTGTGAGAATGGAAGGATACGTATTGTAAACATCTGGCGATACTTTGAGATCAAGCTTCATCCACGTTTGAAAGGTAGGCTGTGAGTTGGCGGCGCAAGAGTTATTATAAGCCAAAAATAAAAATGGGAAGACGTAAATATGCCAAGTATTGAAGAATCCTTTGATTTTCTTCCACAGGTACCTTTCTCTAGTGTTTAGTTGTGCTCCAATCCGTCTTCGTCTCTCTAAGCCCACCAATCTATCTTCCTGACTGAAGTAGAAAGCATCAGTTGTACTTGGCGTATTCGGGTCAACAATCATGGTGTAGATGCCAACTGGAAATGAAATAACCGCGTCAAGAACAAACATCCATTTAAAAGGGGGCATGGAGGAATGACCAAAATGTTTTAAAACAGCTAGTTGTAAGGGCCCAGAGATCAATCCTGCCGCATTTCCAGCCACAGCAAAGTAAGCAGATCTCGTTGATAGCTCTGCGGCTGAATAGTTGCTTCCAACGAGATACTCTAAGCCGGGAAAATACCCGGATTCCAAAAACCCAAGAAAAAAGCGAACAGCGTATAGGGAATTTATGTCCTTGCAAGTTATCATGAGTAAGGTTAACACTGCCCACATGATCTCGAGGCCTCCTAGGTAGTAACGGGCAGAAATACGATGTAAAATCAAGTTTGAGGGAATTTGACCAATAATGTACCCCACAGTCCACAACGTTCCAAGATAATTAAATTGGTTTTGATTCATGTTGTAATACTCATCCATGCCGTTAACGTAAGCAGTTGTAACATTCGACTGATTCAAATTCTTGATGAAATATCCAAGCATCGAAGAGCTGAGGAGGAAGAAGTCAAGCTTGCAGAGGTACTTCTGCTCCTTTGGATGTTTATTAGTTCCATCCCAAAAAAACTGCTTTATTTTGAAACTTTTTGAGTTTTCTCTTCTGTAAATTTCCTCAGGAGTAAGCTTTAGCTCGAGGTCGATGTAGGGTGCGTCGATGTCTATTGGCTGGTCTTCCACACTGTAGGTCTGGTCTTTATCGAAGCTGCTTTTTGAGTCTTGCTGAGACACTGGAGCAGTAGAAACTCGCCTGGCCTCAGTGATCTCAGGACCCTCAAGTTGACGTTTCAAAGCTTTTAAGTATCCCATCTTGCCGAGCTACAAACAGGTTGACTGAACACTACATATTTATAAGTTCAAGACGGTTGCGAAATTGTGTGGTTCTTCGTCGTAACAGCTCCACAATTGATAAGTAATTCGCAGATAACGTGCTATTGTTAGGTAAGCAGGGGGTGAGCCTCACTGTGGTATACTGTGGCAATCGATGCGAAAAGGGTAAAACTTTAACTGAGCTAAAGGATGCAGAGCACGATGAGTCAAAAGACGCTTGTCAATGTACGCAACAACTAATCATTAGGCCTCCAGCTATTTAATCGCTTGTTTCATTTTGGGAAATACGTCGCCTGAAGTTTGAGACGAATTCAGAATTACTTTATAGCAGGACTTGCACGTATGTTGAATATTTTCATTGCGTGGGCTTACGCTAATGCTTAGACACCACAATTTTGCAACAAGCAGTACCCATCAACTCATTTGGCGCCCGAACGGATACGCATTAAAGGGCTTTTGTTCTCCCGTCGTCCTTGAATATATAATATGTAGTGTTCCTTTGAAACGAAATATTAAGGTCTCGTGCAAATCATGGACCGCGAGATACTCTGCCCGCATGCCCCACATTTGCTTGTTCAAATATATGATGAGCAAATCGAGGTTACTGTGATGATATGCTTGATATTGGACTAAAAGTAAAAGGGCCAGTCTCTTAATACTCTTGCACTTCGGTAAATCCTCAAATTATCAAGCAGGACCTCTCATCATATTGGAACTCATCCCCACAGCCGTTATGTCATGGTTATGGTCCATCCCTGGGCCATGAAGAAACCCACATGGACACTCATTAGCTGTAATCGATGTGTCTATCGTATCGTCATCGTCAATCGGCGCTGCTGTGCTGGATTCGGTTATCAGCTTATTCCTTAAGAGTTGAAACCCATCGTCGAGCTTACGCCGCTTTGAATTCGGCTGAATAATTTCTGGCGGGGCCCGCACCAGAGCTATCATCAGGGGTTTTATGAGGCAATCGTAACTCGCCTCGATGCGATGCCTACGCTTTTGTAGCGAGTTTCAAATGCAGTACCATCTTGATGATACCTATATAATGGTGATGACAAGGAAAGCGGGATGACACCAAAGTTGGCATAATTACCTAAATTGGCGTGCATGCTTTTGAAGCCAAATAGCTCTTGTTGTGAGGAGCAGAATATCACTTACAAGCGAAGAACGATCAGAATACCTTAAACTACCATCTTCTGGTCGGAAACGAAAGACGAAACATGAGAACCAAACTCGTTCTCTGATTTTGTTTTATGGGCATTGTTGACTAACATCTATACTTGCCCTTATCGTGTGGCTGATGTCGAATCACCCATTAAGCTCAAAGTCCTGTGTATAAGTACACCGCCTAATCAAACATCTGTCACACTGCTCGCTATTCCCCGAAATCACAGCACTCCTAAGTCTCCACAAAACAAAATGGGTATCAAAAAGATGTTCAAAAAAAAGGATCCAACTGAGGAAGAGTTAGTGGATACCTTGCAGAATGTTGGAATCTCTACCAAAACGGCGAACCCCCGCCAGGAAAAGTTTGGTGCATTCCGTCAATATGCCCAAGAACGACAGGGAGCTAAGCCAGGTATGGCTCCACGAAACCCTTACGCCAATATGACTGGCAACCAAGGAAATCCATATGCTAATACTCAGAATGGCCAAGATGACGCTCCGACTTCGTATTCGACTAATGGCCTGGCAAATCACAACCCCTATGCGAGTCAAGGAAGTGACACTCGGCCGCCATCGTCCTCTTCTGCAAGAACCAACCCTTATCTGAAACAGCCAAGCAGAAATCCGCCTTCGTATAGAAGTGGAAATGGCTCCTCCAATGGTACTACACCCAGCCCGTATGGATCGCGCCCACAAAGGCCCAGAGGTGATGATGAGCTGACCCTTGACCTCAACAGAATTCCAACTGCAAATGCTATGTCAAGCTCTAAGAAGCCTATTCGGAAGCCTTATGATACAGCAGATACAGATACTCTAGACCTCAATGCTGATCCCGAGGAGGAAGATTTGAAGCTTGAGGTAGACGATTTCTTACCAGAAGAAGAGCAGGAAAATTCAGAAGAGGAAGAAGTTGAGGCAATCAAACAAGATATTAGGTTCGTGAAACAGGAGTCCATCGCGCTGACACGAAATACATTGAGGATGGCTCAAGAAGCAGACGCATCGGGGACTAATACTCTCGGAATGTTGGGGTCTCAATCTGAGCGTTTGTTCAACGCTGAACAGAATTTGTTACTTGCAGACACTCAAACAAAAATTGCAGACGACAAGGTTGCCGAATTAAGGCGTCTTAATCGATCCATATTCATCCCTGCCTCGGGTAATCCATTCAACAAAAAATCGCGGTTGCGGGAGCAGGAGTCGAAGTTAAAAGCTCAAAAAGAACAGGAGAAGTATCTCCGAGAGACAAATCGCCAGGGTGTTTACGCGAGTGAGCAGCGTGTCAAACAAGGACTCTCAAACAACTCCACGCAGTCAGACACTTTCAACAAATACCAAGGAGAAAAACATCTACAACAAGCTCAGAGGTATCAATTTGAGAATGATTCAGAGGACGACGAAATGGAGAAAGAATTGGCATCTAACTTGGATCAAATAGCCGCTTATTCTAAAAAGTTGAGAAACACTGCAACAGTGATGGGTCTGGAAGTTGGAGCTCAGAATGAAAGGTTGAGAAAGATTGAGGAAGATGCGGACCGTTTGGACATCAACGTTCACCTCAATAGTACTCGCTTGAACAACATCAGATAAGATTTTGCGATCCGTCCACATGAGTTGGGCATGATATATAATCAGTGATATACTGGTTGTGTCAGTGGGCTTTTGTGAGCGTGTTCAGTTCCTCATGAGACAGGAATCCATTGAACTCTTCTAAAACTTGGGAGTGAATAATCAGCAGGCAAACCATCTTAAAACTCGAGGTAGATGTGCTGGCATATTGATGCATATCTTGGTAATGGGATTGCAAGCTAGCAAAAAGTTTACAGACTTCAAATTCACGTGTAAAGATTGTACAGATGAGCGATTAACGGGTCTCAGCGTTTAAATGCCCTATTCATTCTTCTAGCTCAAAGACTTGATAATCGTTGATACGGCTTTACCATGATAATGCCACCCCTGCCTAAGTTCTCACTGCACATAATGTCACGCACCCCGCCAAAACAAATGTACTGAATATAAGTTCACTATCAGCAGGCTCAAAGCTCACAAATCAGAAGGTACATCTATCTCAACTTTCCTGAATCTTCACTGCTCACCAGCAATTACTATTCTGTACCAAATACAAACATGGTAAGACATCAAGTCAAGGAGTCTTTCCTTGTGGGGAGGGCACTTCTAAACTTCACTTCTATCTTTGTTTCGCTAGGTGTATTTTTGTTTGGCTTTGAGCAGGGCTTGATGTCATCTCTTTTGACCAACAGTTACTTCAAGGAATATTATCATCACCCAAGTCCTGCCGCCATTGGTACAATGATTGCTATTCTAGAGATTGGGGCACTATTTTCCTCTTTTGAAGCTGGAAAAGTTGGAGACAAGATCGGGAGAAGAAGAACCATTCGCTGGGGCTCTTTTATCTTCATTATTGGTGGCTTATTACAGACATTCTCACCCAATATCTACGTTTTAGCATTTGGCAGACTCATATCCGGTATCGCAATCGGTTTTCTTACGACGATCATTCCTTGCTATCAATCAGAGATAAGCCCTCCGGATGATCGGGGGTTTTATGCCTGTTTAGAATTCTCGGGTAATATAGTTGGCTACTCCACCAGCATATGGGTCGACTACGGCTTTCTGTTTCTTCAAAACGATTTCTCGTGGCGGTCTCCTTTGTTTGTGCAATGTGTGATGGGCTTTTTGCTCTGGCTCGGGACTTTCATCATCGTCGAGACTCCTAGATGGCTTTTGGACCACGACCACGATATTGAGGGGATGATAGTCATAAGTGATCTTTACGCTGATGGCGAAGTAGAAGATGAGGTTGCCAAAGTCGAGTTCAGACAAATTAAAGAGAGTATTTTGATTCAGAGAATTGAGGGCGGTGAAAGATCCTATCGATACATGCTCACTCGCTACAAGAAGAGAGTTTCCGTTGCTTGCTTCTCGCAGATGTTTGCTCAATTGAATGGTATCAATATCGTTTCTTACTACGCTCCCATGATTTTCGAAAGCGCCGGCTGGATCGGCAGACTGGCAATTTTGATGACAGGAATTAACTCTCTTATTTACTTGGCCAGTACCATACCCCCTTGGTATTTGGTTGATGGATGGGGTCGCAAACCATTACTTTTGACTGGTGCCGTGGTGATGGCACTTTCGCTTTTTTCTATCGCATATTCCCTTTTCTTAGACGATACATACACACCGCAAGTGGTCGTGATTTTTGTCATTATCTTTAACGCTGCCTTCGGTGCGTCGTGGGGACCTATCCCGTGGATGATGAACGAAGTTTTGCCAAACTCGGTCCGAAGCAAGGGTGCAGCCATGTCTACTGCTACCAATTGGCTTTTCAACTTTCTCGTTGGTGAAATGACACCAATTTTGTTAGACTTGATCAAATGGAAAACGTATTTGATTCCAGGGTTCTCATGCATTCTTTCTTTCTTGTGTGTTCATTACCTATTTCCAGAGACAAAAGGCTTATCATTGGAAGAGATGGGCTCTATCTTTGACGACAGCTCTTCCGTCTTCTCTTTTCACTCAGGCTACGGATCAACGAATGATAATGAGTCCAGAAGAAGTATTGAGCCTTCTCAGTCCAGTGGTGAGGCTCAACCATTACATCAGACCGCTGCTCAGCTAGCGAGAAATCCCTCGTCAATGCGAAATGAGCCCGATGGTCTCATAACGGGAACGCCACAGATACCTCAGGTTGTTGCAAGCGAAGCAGTGAAACCGGCAGTTCCTGGATTATCGAACAATGCTGGCCTTAATGATGACGCCACAGCACCACCTTCTTACGAGGCCATCATCAACTTTAAGCGTAAAAAGAACGCTAAATCATGGTTTTCATGGGCTCAGCAAAAAAGTGCAGAATATGAAGAGCTCTCTTAAACTGGAGATCGATATTATACTTCGCTTTTTGCTTTTTATCCTTTAGCGCCACGATGAGTTTTTTTAAAAAGTGCAAGCTTATACCAATTGACTTTTCAAACCTATACCTTACTTTGTAATAATCCTCACTTAGTCATGTTACATTCGACGTTTCAGTTGAGTATTTCGTAGTATGTTTGGAGGCATCTCCTCGTGAAGGGCTAAGCCATCTCACAATACTAATTTGGCGGCAAACCCATAAGCGCGTATTGCGATGAACCCAACCCACCCTGGAACGCCAACTTTAAAAAGCTAAAATCACAAGATTTGGAATCAGCTCAATCGCACTCCTTTCAACGAAAAGAGCCGTCTCGCTGCCTGCTTGGTCGTGAAGAGGCGGGTTGAGAAGATCAGGTAGGCACATTGCTGGGAGTGATACAGGGGTACAGTCAGGGAATTTTACTTTGAAACAATGTCAAAGTTCATCAATAATGCTCACATTTTAGTTCTACCAATCACATACGCAAACTTTTCAAAAGCCTCAAGCACAATGATGTCAGACCTGAATATAGTTCAGGTACACGACGTTTGTTTATTTAATCTAAGCAGCACTGTCAGAAAAAATGTTTAAAGCCTCACACGCATTCTCGATTTATGCACACATCACTGTGCCTACTTAAGGCGAGGAAGTTCCTCGTCTATTTACATTCAAAATATACTTGTCTTTCCAATTTCAACGAGGGCACACTTCCAACTGCAACTGATCAAGGAGGTATATAAGAATTGATCTGAAACTCGACTAAGTCCATCGCTGTTTAGATAGAAGCCATGTCTTTACTTCTAGATACGTCAACTAGCACCACTGCCTCACCATCCATTACTTCATTGCTGGGTCTTGAACCGATAGCATCGAGCTCCTTGGGTATCAAAAATCCTTCCGCAACCGAGTCTGGTATCACGGCCCAATCCGCCTATACAGCAAGTGGGTCTGGCCACGAGGAAGTGTCAGCATCACCATCGAGATCCAAAAAAAACTCGTCTCAATCTTCCCAAGCAGTGAGTGAAGAAAGCTCTGCATCAGGTCCCAAGGTTTCGTTGATGTGTGCTGCTTTGATCATGATGTGCTTGTGCCTGGTGATCTCGATCTAGATAAAATAATAATGAATTTACGAATATATCTCCTTTTGAAGCTCTGTCTCTTTTGAATTACTGTTGACTACAACTAAAAAAATAGCTTCAGTATGTTGAACCATCCCAAGACCTTTCCAAAACACAGCCAACAACCAAGTCGCGTCCCTTTCAATTCAGTCAACAAACATGTAACAAATGAAAACTTCGTCTCTCAGTAAGTCTATTTCGAAGATGTCAGATTTTCACAAGATGCACGTCAAAAACCCACGACGACCACATTCCTCACAAGTTGGTGTTAGACCAGTACATTCTGACAATCGCTTATATTCTTGAAGTGGCACTTCGCATGAACACCCAGTGAAACCGACGATGGACAAGTCTACCATAATTTTCATCGTTACGCTTGTGATTGCCTTCACATTTTTGCGTTGGCTCATCGCCCCGATCCCTCATTCGGTGGCTGGTGAGTTCAATCTCCCTGACCCGGAATCTCAGTCTCAAGATGAGGGTTCACAGAACCCAAGGAGATCAACGAGGCCCATCAGCGACTCGATGATAGAAGTCGTAAAGGCGATTGGACCGCAGCTCAGTAACGCGCAGATAATCTACAGCTTGGAGTCGACGGGCTCGGTGGAAGCCACCGTTGAGCAATTTATGGAAAATGGGAACTTGCCTTATCCACCTGGAGATGAGCCAAGAAGAGAATCTAATGACGAAACAAATCATCAGGATCCTCAAGCGAGTAGACAAGCTCAAACATTGCTAGAAAAATACGCTGTAGAGGAGGATGACTTGAACGAGGAGGAGAACCTTCCAGCAGGTAAGTGGGGTAAGGATAAACAAGAGCGGTTGAAGTTTTTGCAGAAGCGAAAGGAACAAATGATTTTGCGTGCCAGACGCAGGATGAAAGAGTCTTTGGGAAACGAAGTTACGGGGGATCTTTTGACTGATAAAAGTTGATTGCCCGGTTATCTATTGAAATGAATCAAAAGTTGTGGAAATATGTGTAGGCTCAACACGTCTTTTTTTGATTGAAGAATTAGGGGGTTGTGACTCAAGCATCTTCTCTTCCTGTTTCAGGAATGACTCGATGGATGGCTCCATAAATTGTGCTATGAGATGATCGCTCAGGTTGCATCTGTATGCCATTCCACCTACTGCATTCATACTTCCTGGTACTTTTGCTTGATCCGACAAGACAGGCAGCGCCGTAGTTTCGCCGAAGGTCTCAAATTTCGTGATCTTTGAGACAACTGAAGCGGGTGTCTTCATTGTTGAAGCTTCCGTCAGGGGGGCTTCTCTTTTGGTACTAGAAGCCGCATGGTCGGCAGAGAAGCTCGCGTTTGAAGATTCTTTTCCAGCCGGCTGAGCAGGTTGTAACTGTTCATTCATCTTGAACGTCGCTTGTGCTCTCAAAGGAATTCCAAGGATAGCGTCTGCTAGCAACACAATCGAACAAAATCCTTCAGCAGAGGTGACAATTATACTTTTGCCATCTGATGACCAAGCAATATCAGTTATAGTAGAATAATGTAAGTTTTTCAGAAGACCTAGTGGCCGCAAGTGTTGA
Organism: Candidozyma chanthaburiensis; assembly: GCA_030579055.1. Classification (NCBI taxonomy): domain Eukaryota; kingdom Fungi; phylum Ascomycota; class Pichiomycetes; order Serinales; family Metschnikowiaceae; genus Candidozyma; species Candidozyma chanthaburiensis. The sequence goes on along the minus strand of JAKUAA010000007.1, from coordinate 474,223 downwards.
GAATCGTAAATGACGACCGAATTTTGTGTTGCGACAGCAAAAATCATTTTATGGGGAAGTTTAAACATCGTGTCGTTCACATCATGGTCCAACTCATACAAAACAGGGCTAAATCTGATCGCAATGGCGGGTTTGTCGAACCCAGAAATGTAACACACTGGTGAGCGGGAAAGTCCGGATCGAACGTGAACGTAAACCGCATTGAGATAGGTTTCCGAGAATTCATCCTCTTCGCGCCAACCTTCTTTTCTAATAATTCCCAGCGTGGATAGTAGTATAGAGCCGTCAGGCGAGAACGCAAGTCGTCTGAAAAATGATTGTAAGGATTCAGGATGGTAAAGATAGGATGATTTTACTTCTTTTGTGGCAGGATGCAAGGTGTTTTGAGGTACTGCCAGATCTGACAGCAGACGCTCAGATTCAAAATTGTCTGATTTGTTGTTTGAATTAGTACCAATATGGTTTTGCAATAGCGAAGGATCGGGGCTTGATGCAAAAGAGGGTAAGTCCGAACGGCTTAAGTTTAGCACAATGGATGCCAGATTTGTGCTTTGGCCGGTTCTTTCATGTGAAACGGTTGTGTTATAGGCATCTAATTTCAACAGATATATGTGGAGTGAGCGGTCAGCGCTTTGAGTCGCCAAATATTCGCCTCGCGGATCCCATGAAACACCTTGCACGTAGTGGCTATGGCCCATCAAGTCAAGAACCTTTCGGCCAGTGTTAGCTTCATAAATGCGGATGGAGTTGTCCATTGAACCAGCAGCGATGAAGTTGGAGTCGGGGGACCAACTGATATCACAAATCTCCGAATTCGTGTTGAAAAGCCTTTTTGTGCTCCAACTTTCCTTGAGCCCATCATCATGCTCCCCGAAATCTTGAGTCACCTCGTCAGCTAAACCCCAGATGATGAGTAGGCCATCATCACTAGCTGTCGCCAATCTTGATCCAGATGCGTCAAAGCGAGCAGAATTGACAGCTTGAGTGTGTTTCCTCAATGTAGAAAGATAAGTGATAGTGGCATCCTTAGCATTCGTCGAATCTGTAGGAGGGTGAATGGCCCAAACACGCACGTTGTTATCCCCTCCACCAGTCGCTAACCTCATTGAATGTCCACTTCTAGCTGGTTGAAAGTCCGCAGTATATATTGGCTGATTTTCGTCATGCCAGTGAATTGCTATAGTCGTGGAATCCATCGCGTTCAGTAGTTTGGGGTTCTCGAATTCGATAGCTACGCGATTTTCAATAGCTTACGCGCGTATTTTGATAGCCCAGAGGGCGAGATGTTACGAAGGTAAGGCACATATGTTGAATGGAGAAAGCTTACTTACGATTTAGTCTCTTCTATAGATTAAATAGAAAGAAAAGAAAATTCCTGAATACACGTGAAATCATAATGTTCCCATTGACGCCTGAGGTGGTACTTTTGCCTTGTTTCATGCCTCTGATCCTGATTCACCCCCCTCGATGTACCCCAATCCTTCGATCATATTAACGTATTGTGTCATCGTTATCGCAGACTTATCATGGTTCCTCGGAGTTCATCTTTGACCGCATTCGTGAAGCACCCTACTCCAGATAAACTATAGTACGAACCATCGTTTGTCAGCCCTGCCCACGTTATGAATAGAAAACCGGACTCATGCAAAATTTTTCAAGAGGTTAACAACGCACACTCCACAAATAGCCTCGAGTACTCAGAATGTAAGCTTGAATTCCTTGTCCTCATTCTTCACCTTGTACAAAAAGTTTGATATTATCTCATTTTCACGGCAAGGCGCACCAATAAAATGCTTTTGACATAAGAATGCTGCCTCGGGTTTTGCCACAGTCGTCGTCTGACTAATTCTTTTTGAGCTAAACGTTTTCTTTCCAATCTCCGATTTGAGGATATCTTCATTGACATCTTGTATGCTTGGAATATTCAAACCATATTTTCTATTATATTTCTCGAGATCTGTTTTGGTGAAAGTACTAAAATCTAACGCATCGAGTTTTGGTTTATCTTGGGGACCATTGGAATGGATGTGCTTTGATAAGAGTTCTTGTTGAGCAGCAACCATCACAGCATTCCGTGCCTTATTGGCGGATCTAGAGGTTGGAATAGATTTGGCTTCAGCATCGCTAGCAGCATCTCTTGTCTGTGCTCTTGGTGGCATGGTGAGTCGTTTTGTTGCAACTCTTGTGGAGGTGCCTCGAAAGATATCCCTTGTTTATATACAGGTCTTTTGGATTAATATGATGGAAGTCGCCCAATCCGGCAGGTAAAGCCATTGCACCAAGATAACAAATCCAGTAGTTCACGTGTATCAAAAACTTAGACCTCGATCACAGCTAACGATTATGTTCAATTGCTTGAGCAGCGAATCAAGGTATTGAGTCTACTTTTTTTGCAAGTGCTTAGATGAAGAGAGAACCTGCAAACTGCTCTCCACATTATTCTCTGGCTGGCACTCCGTCTGTTAGGGGGACCTAACACTGTCAATTGGACGGTTTGAATCTCCAAGATCCTCACCAACCCGATGCCCTAGGCCCAGCTCATCAACTTATGGTAAAATCAAATCGCAATAAAGGCTAAAGATGACAGCTTCAATTCAGGAGAGAACATTGCTTTTCTTGAGTTGGCTTCAATGCTTTCTGACACTGTAGTTTATAGAAGGGCATGCATGGTCCCATGCGATTTAAGAGCACTCCGCCTAGTCAATTCCCAATGCGCCAACAAAGTGACAGGAATACCAACTCTATAGGAGCAGTCATGTGCTTCAGAAGCCCATCAAAGCTCCAAACCCTCCAGTCTTAGGACAAGCCACCCAATGACATTCGCAGCAATAGTAGGAGAGTTTTAGTTCTTCAATAGAACCCCTTCAAATGTGAAGAATTTGAAATCTGAATTCAAAATTTATTTTCCAATTGCGTTTTCTGCCCACACTTGAGCAGAGTTGAGCGGGCCTACTCAGATTTGATTGACTTATCAGGGATCACACATGTAATGAAGGATGCTGTTGCCCCAGACGACAGAATTTTCTGCAAGACAAAATTGTACTGCAGATTATCATCTATCGCAGATCACTACCTGACAACGGTGATGCGCAAAAAACTCAAAATTTGCTTCAACAATGGATATAAAACAATGTCATTTCGAAGCCTAACTAAAAGTCGCGACACCTTGTTTTCTTGGGCAGAGTCAGTTATTTTGCTGCATCATGCATTGCTATGTAACACGAGCTCCGAGGCCCATCGTAACCTTTGCGGCAAAATTTGACACATTCAGCCCATAAAATTGCTCTCAGCACTTGAGCCATATGAGGAGAGAATGAGCCAGAGCTTTTAAAATTACTGTGCGCTCATATTCGAGTTTTCTATGCGCAGTGGGTAACCTCTCACAAGTACGTCGTTGCACAGTGAAACCGTTGACTTTTAACACTCGCGCGTCTGCAGCATGTACCGCGCTGAATTATTCGGAATAAGGTCTGCATTCACCTCAAAGACCTTGCTCAATCAAATGACATGAATTCCAAATCGACCACTCATAAAAGAGGTGTAGTTTATTTGGTGAGCCAATGATATATCCTTCACTTCCTATGTGAGATTCAAGACTGATTTTGACTACGAGATATTCCGAGCCCTCTGCGTCAATCTTTGACATGGGAAAATCAGGGACTCAAGGTTTCTGTTGCATACAGCGAACGTATCGGCTTTGTACGCGGCACAGGAGCTGCAGGTTTATTTTGCCGTAACTGGCTGCATCAGCATAGTCCCGTCGTTATATCTTTAGACAATCCTAGCAACACTTGACGATGTGGTTATATATGCTATTCCGCAGCTCATTTTTTTCTTCCGGGGGACCTAATGTTGGAGGTCTAATCAATCGTTTGAGTATTATTGCCACAAAAGTCTTGTCTAGGGTCAAGTTTTATGAAAATGCAAGTCGAACCCGATTTTACTCAAACCTCCACAGGAATGACTTATTTTGGACTGATTTTGAATCTTCAAGATGCTTTGCTAGTTTTAGAAGGAACCCGTCGTCAGCTTTTACCCTACGTCAAGAGAAGACTCAACGACGAGGAGCGAAAGCAGATCTGCGCTGGCGCAGTGTATGCATGGAATGAAAGTGACTGTGGCATGAAGAGGTGGACCGACGGGAAAATCTGGCTGGCTTCTAAAGTCAAAAGCCCTTTTTTGACATATCAGGAACTTGATGAATCGAGAAATGTCAGACCGGATGGCCTTGTGAAGCAAATATTCTCACTTTCGACTAAACAGAATGATAAGCTACATCTTATTGCTTACTATAATCCGCTTCAGCGAATGAAAGGTCATCTTGTGGACACAACACCTTCTTTTGATCCTACTCTTTCTGCGCTTTCTCTCGATTCCGAGATTTACCAGGAAGATATACTTGGCTGTCAAGCCGATGCCAATATCCGGAAGCAGGTGTTCAATACTTTGAGCCCGGAATCCCCCTGCCAAGGCAATAAGACGCTTGAATCGCCCGATTCAATACTGATCAATTATGGCCTCGCAATATCCCAACACCATGAGAAAGCTTTTGGCACTACTTCAGTCCCCGAACGTGTATCAAAGAGAAAGTCCTTGAGCTCCCATGGCACAATCCCTGGTGATGTTTATGTGAACTTCATAGAAAGGGGCAGTTCAAACGGCGAAGGTGCAATTTCTTCTGAGCCAATGCAAAGAATTACTTTTGATCTGAATGCCAAGCATGTGGGATCAAAAGCGAACTTCTGGGCAACAGCTTCATCGCAGCAGCTCTTTCGCTTCTCTCGTCAAGACTCCCCGCTTACCCAAGAAAGCCACTCCAGTGTTCAAAATGCACCTCGCTCTCATCAATTCCAGCTCACTCTCAAGGATGTGCGGTTTGCAAAATGTCTAGAGAATACGGAAGTTCCATCACTGAACCCCACGGAATTCACAGCCAAAAGTATTCCCCGTCCAGTGGTGAAATCTACCATCAAGTATAATCCTGATGACCGCTTAACACTCCACGCTTTAGATAAGCAATTTGTAATTTAATCAAATGTGTTATACAGAATTCTTATGTAGACATCAGACTAGACGTGAGAATTCGCTTGTAGAAATAACGAAAGAAGTTCAGCTGCTGAAGCACACTGATGGAAGCTCTTTCCAAGAAGCAAAAGGGTCAATCTTGATTCTTAGTTTCATGGTATATGATGAAAATGCATTACTTCCAGCTTTTCAATTTCTTTTCCCAAGCATATTTACCAGATTTCACGATTCCAGCTGTGGCAAACCCTTTCAATGTCTGCGTCAAAGCTGGACCACGGATCGTCGATCGAACACTTGCTAGAATATGTCTAGAAAGACTTTCATCATTTGCAATAACATCTATCAACTCGTCATGAGCATTATTTGGGGAGGCTGAAGACTGAGCTTCCCCCGTGTAAAGTTCTAAAAGTCGTGTCCTAAACTTAAGTGGAAGTTCACTCAATATTTCAGCCTTTGACAGACTGTTGAGGAGGACCTTCAATCTGGTTTTATTCTGTTGACGTAAAAGCCCGTTTCTTGTCGCTTTCATGAAAAAGGGGTTGTAAAGACTCCCGAATTCTGATTGTTGCCTTGCAACGATATTCTTCACCTTGTTCGGATTTTCTCCTCCTATCAGCATCCGTGGATCTCCCATGTACGAAAGCGAGGCAATGCACTGAAAAAATTCTTCGAGTGGAACAGTTCTATCCGCTTCTTTGGTCAGTGACAACAAGAGCGCTATGTTGAATGCACTGTTTAAGTTGAATAGGTTGGCAGCTAACAACAATTTGTCAGTCTTATAATGTCTCACTGGCTTCTGAAGTCTACCTGCAATATACAACGAGGACCATTCGCAAACGTCCTCCTTGGCACGATCATAAGAAATGACTCCGTACTTGACCATCTGTTCGTTTCCGGACGCACTGGTAATTGGAACATATGGATTGAAAAACACACCTGCGCCCCAATTTTGAACCAGCTGTAACGCACCAATCCCCAAGTATTTCAATCCTGAGTAGTGCTCAGGGAATCTCTGGAGAGTCTTCCGATGAAATTCTTCTGTGTTGTCTGTGACAATAAAAACGTCTATTTGAGGTTTTAGATTTTTATAGCCCTCTTGGGGAATAACCCCAGATCCATAGCCAAAAACAGCCTTGATATGCTTGCCGTCAATTTTGGTCAAGAATTCGTCGAGATTTGATGTTGGCGTGTTGGTGAGTGGTTGATTTGAGATGTCCAGCGTGACAGAAGATCTGAATAGACCATTCACTCCCTTCGAGGCAATCCTGTTGTACAATCGTCGCAGAACTATGCTTTTGGGGATGAGCAAATTATGCGCTGATCGCAAGTAAACATAGCTCTTCATATCAGTGATTACTGGGTGGATATGAGTGGTAATGTACGCCTGCATAATTGGTGATTTTAGAGAGACGGTGCACCTCTGCAGTATCGCAATGCTATTCAAGAGAACAATGCTAGAAGTAGGTCACCTTTGCCTGGTAGACAAAGGAGAACGGAGAATTTGCGTATATTCTCCTATTCTATCATTAAAGTCTATGGACCTAGCATGAACAGCTTTTGAATATTTTCTAATAATTAACAAACTCCCTTTCGAATTCACAAGTTCTGTACTGCCGGTACACTACCCTTCGTAAATTGTTATGATATCGCAATCTTCTAATCACGTGCCTTAGAATCATGAAAAAACTTTATGACTATTTGCAACTCTCGAGACTACAGCGACCCCATAAAAGAACTTTGCGTTTAACAACATTATGAGCACCACTTCTTACAGATCTACTCGTTGTACAACGGAGCAGAGTTTGTCCTTTGAGGAAGTTGTCATGACGGGATTGGCTCACGATGGTGGCCTCTTCGTCCCTTCACGCATACCCTCGTTGGCTGACGACTTTCTTGACGCTTGGAAGAATTTGACATTTCAGCAATTGGCATTCAATGTGATGCGGTTGTACATCTCTAAGCAAGACATCCCTGATCAAGACCTCCGCAAATTGATTGAAAAGTCCTACTCCACCTTCAGGGCCCCCGAGATTACCCCTCTCAGAAAGTTGGACAAAAGCCTTTATCTCTTAGAATTGTTCCACGGTCCAACATACGCATTCAAAGATGTTGCATTGCAATTCGTCGGTAATCTCTTCGAATACTTCTTAGAGAGGCGCAACAAGGATATTTCTAACGAGGCTGAAAAAGAGAGAATAACTGTCGTTGGTGCTACCTCCGGTGATACCGGCTCTGCTGCCATTTATGGGTTGAGAGGAAAGAAAAATGTATCAGTTTTCATCTTGTATCCGACAGGACGTGTTTCACCAATCCAAGAAGAACAAATGACGACTGTAGAGGACCCTAATGTTCACACACTTTCGGTGAATGGCACTTTTGATGATTGCCAGGACATCGTGAAACAAATTTTCGGGGACCGCGAGTTTGATGAGAAGTATAGCGTTGGCGCTGTGAACTCGATCAACTGGGCCCGGATCTTGGCGCAAATGACATATTATTTCTACGCATACTTTCAGCTCAAAAAGCAGCTTGGTTCAAATGCCAGTGAAGACAAGGTTAAATTTGTTGTTCCTTCGGGTAACTTTGGTGACATTCTTGCAGGTTTTTACGCCAAGTCTATGGGTTTACCGGTCGACAAGTTGATCATTGCCACCAATGAAAATGACATTCTCGACCGGTTTTTGAAGCTGGGTAAGTATGAGAAGGGCGGTGAGGTGCGCGCAACCTTCTCACCTGCGATGGATATACTCATTTCTTCGAATTTTGAAAGGTTGTTGTGGTACTTTATTCGCCAGGGGGTCACTCAGCTGGATGATCAGAAGGCCGGTGACATCTTGAATTCTTGGATGACTCGCTTGAAAACAGATGGATCGTTTGTAGCCGATGAAGCTGTTCTCAGACAAGCGAAGAGAGATTTTGATTCTAGCAGAGTCACTGACAACGAAACGATCGAAACAATTCGAGAAGTATACGATGCTCATCCATCCAAATACGTATTGGATCCACACACAGCTATTGGTGTCAAAGCTTCTTTCCGGTTCATCAAAGAAGATATTGATCAGGGGAAGCACGGCGTGAGCTACATTTCTTTGGCCACTGCACATCCCGCAAAATTCTCAGAGGTCGTGGACCAAGCTTTACTGCCGGTCGCAGGGTATTCTTTTGAAAACGACGTTTTACCAGATGAGCTCAAGGAATTATCGAGTAAGAAAAAGAGAATTACCTTGGTCAATCTGGCTTCTGTTGAGGAGGTCAAAAGTATCATTGTTGAGAAATTGGGCTCCTGATTTAAGTTTAGTCAGTCTCACGATTCCTTAGCGCTAATTTCCCGTTCTCAATTACGGCTTCGCAACCGGTATGCTTTAGAACAGATTCATCGACAACCTGTCGAGCTTCGAGTTCCGCGACAAAATCCTGATTTTCGGAATTATTTTGTAGAGCATACTTAATGCAAATCACCGCATGTTCCTTTAAAAAAGGGTTATACCCGTCTATGACGCAACTCGACAAGATTGATTCAAGAATATGTGACTCCCTTAACTGATTTTGAACCTTCTCGTCTTCGAAGCATAGGTATCCCAAATTTTCAACAACAAGCGATTTTGCATTCGGAAACACTATCGCACAGTTTTTGTCGTTAGGAGCTTTGCCTAGTGTTTTTACAGCACACTTATCGTGCATTATCTTTAAAAGGTGACCAAGGGTTTCCACTACCTGTGCTTTGTCGTCAAAAATATCCTTATTGCACTCCTGTAAAATGCACGACTGAATATCAAGGACAGCAATCGCTTGCCTGTTTATCAACTGTATGATCTTCTCGTCGGTGACAAATTGGAGAGCTTTTAAAGTTTCTTTAGTGACGAGCTCTACCATTTCCCCGCACCACTTCCATAAAGCTCTACCATTAGAAGAAATATTTATGATGTCAGAGGTGATCACGAGCTGGCAGGCCTCAAGAAGGCTGGTGAAAAATTCTGGAGTGCGGGTCTCATGGTAATTGAGTGTGAATGGTATGAATCTTTCATGGGCGATAACAGGGTACAAAATATGGAGAAAGTTTTCTTGAAACTCATGATGAGCCTTACCGTCAATGCTACGGGTCTGCTGCAACACCATCTCTAATAGATTCGTTCCCGAAGAAAGAACGTAATTGCTGAAAACTGCTTGAGAAGACCAATTTTTCAAAAAAACTGTGAATGGACGAACAAACGCCCTGTCATTCCACAAATCAGAGTTGAGTGCCAATTCGAAGAATGGTCCTGCAAAATCTTCGACATTATGCAAGTTTGACTGTGTTTGCAGCAGGTTGGAGAGCAACTCAATGTAGGAAATTGACATCTTCGTTCCCCAGTACCGCATCAAATCATTCGAAGAAGGATTAATTCTATCCCAAAAAGAGATCAAGCAGTCAATGACCATCGCGCTTTCAATTGGTGAATAGACCAGGATATTCCGTAGAAGGATCACCACACCACGTTGAACTCTTAACGACATGCATTCGTCTTCTTTGACGTTGAAAACAACCCCAGATTTCAAGATGTTGTAAATGATGTCAATATCATGCTGCTTGAGTTCAACTTCCTCGGCGTTTTTCCAGGACAAAGATTCTATTAAAGACGTTAGCATCTCAAGCAATTCCTCCAAATTTCCACAGTTATCATTTCCACTAAGAGCTCTCAAAACATTTTTAAGTTGTGAAGAAATTTCTTTTGACATAAAGGAAGGTGGTTCTTGCAAACTATTTATCAGCTTTTCCAGTTGAGGAATACTTCCAGAGCCTTGAGGAGTTGGCATGCAGTACACCACCTCCGAGTCGCCTACTCTCAGCATTGAAAGAGAAATGGCTGTCGTTGTTTAGCAAGGGTTTTTCTGAAACACTGCACCATACTGTGACGCAATTGTGATTTTCTTTCAGCGTAAAAGGTCTCGGTAAAGCAGTAACAATAAGCTCACCAGCGATATCGTTACACTCTCGGCGAGCCGTTATGTCTCACACCGTTCTGCAATACACACAGTTGAGAGTTCATGTTTATTCGAGAACATCTCAGCAACTGTGTGAAAGAACTCTCACGTAACTTTTGAGCCGACTTAGTCAATTATGGCAGGTGAAAATTGTTCTGGGAACCAAGGGCAAGCCCACAGAATCGAAGTGTTTCCTTTATTTTTATAAATGCGATGGCTCACCGTTTCGCAGACACAAATAGATAAGACGACCTAAACGATGAAGTCATTACGCCCGTCATTTGACAAGTGTCCGGCACATGCTCACTATTGAACAGGATGCAAAATCTCGTGACCTTAGCATGTGGTCGAACAGCAAAGATTACAATTAATGGAAAGGTGTTTTCCACTTGCCCTCTCTTAACTATACGACAATATTTATCTTTTCTCAAACTCAGTCCAGTTCAAGAACTGGTAACTTATTTCAGGCCACAACATTAAGAATGACTGATAATTGCTTGTCTAATCGGACACGACGGAAGAAGTGCAGATGTACGGGTCTACAACTTATCTCCTATTCTATTTGTTCCTGCATCATAAGGCTGTAGGTGCTTCCGATCGATCCACAGCCCGGAAGAAGTCGTCCCATGATAACACCTGATCGCAGTCTTTTATATCCTCGTCACTCATTCATTCTCCCAACACCAACAGCGCTTTCAAAATAAATCAATTTTTATTTCAAACCCCAGAACTCTGCGAGAAAAGGCGTGAACATAAGAATAGCAAACTAGTTTGAATCAACTTTCATGGAAAAGTCGGGACTTCATAATACATTTGCTCACCTAGTTTGTGCTCTTTAAGCAATCGACCCTTTTTTTGATATAAACATCCGAAAGTGACAAATTTGTTTTGTCCTGCTACAACACTTGAGATAGGTGACCCGTCAAGAATGATTCGGGTAATAAATCACGTCAGTCTCGAATGTGAAACTCGGGGCTCATCAGTACCATGGATGGATTCTTTTGAAGCTCAAAAACAAGACCCGGTCTCTGGTGTGAAGTTTTCGGAATCTGAGTCTCTGGAAAGTGATCTCGATTTGGCAAGCCTATTGTCCTCGGCTACCCTTGATGATACCAACAGTGCTCAGCTCACCACTCCCACAACGCACTCAACGCATGAATCTATAACTTCAGCTTTAAGAAGCCCTTCATCTGTGTCTGAGACCCTGCTTCAGCAATCACCTTACGCAGGGCAAGAGAGGTTTTTACAATTCGTGGAACCTGTGCCAGTACACCCACCACAATATAGCACATTGCCGCCTGGAGGGTGTCCCAGGTTTCCAGTCCTGGAGATAGTAACCCAGACTGAACATTTGCCAACCTACTCACCGGCTGCCTACAAGATTGGGTTAGTCGCCAGAAAAATTGAATGGGTTTCCCCTTTCCAGCCAGCTTCTAGCCGATCGTGGAAAAATGTGATCATCGAGCTAAACTCGACTCAGGTTAACTTTTATCGCATCCCGTCTCACCTCGAATCTTACTTGATGAATTTCGGTCGCTTCGGGGAGCAACCTTGCGAATCTAGAGATTTTGACAAGGAAGCAATCGACTCCCAATTCACGACGATCAAAGACAAGTCTTTTTATTCTCTTTGTTCTCGAGTTGGAATCTTAAGCGAGCTGCAAGACAAGAATGAGAATTCATCGAAAACAATGGGGAAGCATCAAAAGCTCGACTTCAAGCTGCGTCTCCTCAGGTCATATTCCCTTTTACATGCAAAGGTCGGCCTAGCAAGTGATTACGGTAAGAAACCGAATGTTCTTCGATTGAGGCTTGAGAACGAGCAGTTGCTTTTGCACTTTTCTCTGGCAAGGGATTTAATCGAATGGCATCTTGGCCTTTCGGTGGGTCAGGACGTTGCCGCAGACATCCTGGAAAGGGAAACACCGAAATACCATACTGTACCACGCAGGCGTAGAGGGCAATCTTATCGACTCAGCGGTGCTCAAGGCAGCAGTCTCACACGAGGCAGACGAGGTAGATCCAGTTCAATGCCAATCGCAACCAATGGATTTCGGAGCACGTTGTTCAATGTCAAGCAACGCATACGATCCAATAGCCTCATTGATAGCGAAGAATTCGCTCCATTGACCCAAGCGTCTGATTCAGCCTCCAACAACTGCAAGTTGCCTCCGGATTGCCAATGCCGTTCAATAGGTTCGAGTGATACGAGGAATCAGCCGGCTTACGACGAGAATGAAGATGTTCAAACCTTGAGTGATCTCAATCACTCGGATGAGGATGACGAAGAAGATGTTGATAATGTTGAGGACATTGAAAGAGTCGAGGAGCCTGATGGTGTCCAAGGTGTCGATAGCCTCGACAGTGTCGATAGTGTCGGTCGGGCCCATGCTGTTTGTGGAAATGATAAAATTAATGTTGTCAATCGTGACACCAACATTGATAATGATGATGATGACGAAGATGATAGAGAACTTTTACAGTTTTCTGAGGCCACTCAGAGTCGGATCCCAGCAGAAAAGTCTCGCGATGGCGATCGAGCGAGTTTATGTGAGAAGTACTCCAAAAGTTCTGAAGGCTACGAAAGTGAAAGAAAGTTTTTGAAAAACTGCATTAAATGTATCAAGCCGTTGTGCTTTGACGAACCGTGGACGAATAGAACTTTGGTCAAGGCAACTTTTTTATCGCCAGTTGACATAAGAGAAATTGGAAATCAAGTCGGGTTTGGCCGCAAATCGTGGGATTCAGAAGAGCGCTGGAACACAAACTTTCTCCGAAAACCTTCAACTTCTTGTCAAAATCCATCACGCTCAAAGCGACGGATTTCATTCACAAAGCAACATTCTGCTTGTCATTCTACAGCAGTTTGCACACCTAACCACAACTTACGGGAATATGTCGTCGGATCGCATCTGCTTGTTCCCAGAGAGATCTAATACGGTATTTATTGGTGATTTGCTTTTTTCTGCTTCTCAATTGCTTGCTTTAGAAAAGAATCGATCATAATTTGGCTGACTTGCGATTGAAATATGGAGGATAGTGAATTGAGTAGTGGGTTCTTGAAGCGATATTGTAGATTAAGATTGACCTGGGTCATCGTTGATCGTGAAGTCTTATCCTCTATAAGATCAAAAGTCCATTCGTTTTCAAGGTGGTCAAAAACCAATGAGGAAGAGATTTTTGAAAAAACTCGCTCGTCTTTACGACAACTGACATCGCAAATCATACGCTCGTCGTATTCGTGCCAGCCGATCGAAAAACCAGCTTTACATGGCATTTTCGTCTCTGGATGATATTCCGTTATGAATGAGTCCTTCACGAATGGAATAAATGTTTTGTATTTGGTGACATCAGAAACAACGTCGAAAATAATGTTGGGCGGTATGTTTACACGTTTTGACAAATGATGTTTGTGGACTGGATTGAATGGAGACAGAAATGAGACAAATGTTCGCCTAAAAATCGGCCTCTCGATTGGCCGAATCATTTGGGAGCGAGGCTCGATACGAGTATGTGACGAAAAGCTTTGCTATCGCGAATATAAAAATCGTCTACAAAGGTGTGCACTTCTCAAAATTTTAAAGTTTATTATAATCGAATAATGTCATTAGGCACGAGTGTAGATGGCTTGCTTAGAGTGCTTGGACACGGGCTTGATCACACCATCGCTTTCCAAGTGTCTCAAGGCAATTCTGGCCAAAGAGCCACCAATCTTCAATCTGTCAACCAACACAGACACAGACACAAACTTGAAGCCTGGAACCTCCTTCATGATTCTATCGTACTTCTCCTGGTCCAAAATGACAACATGCTGGGCCTTGTCCTTAACCTTACCCTTGTTCCACTTCTTCTTGCCTTTCTTACCACCAGCCAAAGCAGCAGCAGCCTTGGCGGCCTTGGTTTGTTGGATCTTTGGGGCCATCTTACTTGTTAGTATATGAGATTTCAAGAAGCATAAGCTTGCTGTATTCTATTGGACCTGGCTAACGTACTTTCTTACTGTTGTTGCGATAGAAAAGTAAATTGAACTGAAGTTTTTTTAAGACTATGCGAGCTTCGCAAAAAGTCACGTGTAATGAAGCTACCTCTCCTCCCAAAAGCTATCTCGTGATCGTCAGGGCTGGAACCCTCAATATGTCGCACAAAAGATTTAGGTTATCACATCTTGGAGACCTCGACTAATGGTGAAACGTGTTGCTGAAGTTCAGATCTCAAAAGACTCTAGTTCACATGAGGAAGAAGACTTTGAAGCTCCAACGATTGCTACGGCAGAAGCTTTATCCCAAAGGAAGATCTTGAAACCGAGGGGAAGAAATCTACATATTCAACATGGTGAAACTCCAGTTCAAACGTCCAAGTCTGCAAAAGTTTTGGCCTTGAACAGGCAATTTGAGAGGTCTGTTCTGAATGCCATATCTAAAGACACCCTTGATCTTTGTCCCCTCGTGGAAAAATACATTGAATATTATAAGGGCATACAGGGCGCTGATTATCACCTCGTCTCGGAGAAGAATCTAGGCCCCATGTCTCCACCCACAGCAGGGGGTGATTCAAGTCTCACCCTGCGAGTTTCAACTGCAACACTATTTCAAAACTCACATTTCAAACTAAACTCCTCAAACGCTCCGAAAAGTACTATCAAAACGAACGGTCCATCTTTTACATTCAACAAACCAATAAGTGATCCAATTTTCAAGCTTGAGAGCCTGAGCAAGCCGTCATTTTCGAATGATGAAACAAGGTCTTCAGGACTTTTTGATTCAAAAGTTTCATCTGCGTTTCTGAAGTCAGCGCCTGTTACAAGCGAAATGCCCGGGCGAACAATGGATGAGGGGAATCAAGAGGATGAAGAAGAACATCAGGGGAATAGCCCAGTTTTTGAGCCAGTAGTTACGTTAACTCAGAAGGTGGACAACGTAATCACAGGTGAAGAAGATGAAACCCCCTTGATATCCTGTAAAAGCAAGTTGTTCCTCCTCAACCCTGAAAATAAGCAGGAGCCTTATACCAACGTTGGGGTGGGCGAACTAAAAATTCTACAATCCAGCAAAGTGTGTCGTATCTTAGTCCGTGCAGAGGGAAGTTCGCGTGTTGTTCTCAATGCACGTTTGTTGGCTGGGGTTACTTATCTGACAGCTGGTGCGAGTATCAAAATACCAACTGCCAATCCAGATGGTAGTCTTCAGATATATTTGGCGAGGGTGAAGACACAGTCGCTTGCAGAGGAGGTGTGTCGGCTCTTAAACAGCAAGAAATAAAACTTGAGTTTAACACCTGCAAAGTAAGTGCAATGTTCTAAATACCTATTTACAATATGGAGGAAATCATTGCTTATCATCCTTGAATTTAAAAAACTTCCCAAGTATACTCTTGATACTTTCTAGTTTAGTTTTATGGGAACTTTCGTCAGTCGAATGCTGTTCGACATCAGCCTTCTGCCTGTCGTCGCTTGTATTTGGGGTGTCTTCCTTCGCTTGATCACTGAAGGAATCCGCCAATGCCTCAAGCAATGCTGTTTGTAAAGGTGTCGTAGGCACGGGCGTTTTGACGTTAAGGTGGATGATCATGTCCCCCCTGTTCTCCATGTTTCTGTTGATGGGTACACCTTTCTGGGCAATAGTGAGCTTTTGGCCAGACTGAACCCCCGATCTAACCTTCAACTTTACCTTCTCCCCATCGATTGTTGGAACAATTATTTCTCCACCTAATGCTGCAGTAGTCATTGGAATATCTCGGGTGATTGCAACGCTGTTGTTCTCTCTGGAGAAAATAGGGTCCTTCTTCACGTGTACACGAACAATTAGGTCGCCATGAACAATCTGGTTGTAAGGATCTTTCGGTGCAAATGGTGCATCGCCACCACCCGGGATTCTCAAACGCGAGCCGTCCGAGATCCCGCATGGTAGGTCGACTGTTCTCGACTTGGGTACTTCTTTAACACCCGCCCCGTTGCAACTCAAACACTCGTCAGCTTTGTTGATCACAACTCCAGAACCAGTGCAGGCCGAGCAAGTAGACGCCATATGAAATCCACCGATGATGTGTGTTGTCTGACCAGTCCCATGACAGCTTGGGCAGGTACTCTTCTTCTTGCCTTTCTTTAGCCCAGAACCTGAGCAAGTGTTGCATGAATCAACCGCCTTATAATTCAAATTGATCTTGGTCCCAAAAACAGCATCACGAAACGATATAGACTTGAGAACTTCGATATTGTCGCCAACATGCCTGGTAACAAAAGGACTTTGGCCTGCACCACTTGATCCTCGGGTGTTGCCGCCACCTGAGAAAGCCTGTTTGAAGAGATCCTCGAAATCGAACCCCATTCCTCCAAATGGGTTTCCTTGACTGCCGCCGAATGGATTTCCTGAATGAGAGCCAAAAGGATTACCACCAAAGGGGTTTGCGTTACCGTTTGCATCGAATCCGGCAGCTCCATACTGATCATACTGTGATCTTTTTTCTTTATCACTAAGTAGCTCATAAGACTCCTGAATCTTGTGGAAACGTTTCTCGGAATCTTTTTCCTTGTTGACATCAGGATGGTATTTCTTTACAAGCTGGTAATAAGCTTTCTTGATGTCTGATGAGCTTGCAGTCTTGTCGACCCCCAACACCTTGTAGGGATCTGAGCTTATGCGAGTAGCTATGCTAGAATGAAAGCCTTTCGCCCCGCAAAATAGCGGATTTTTAGTGACTAAGATAGAAGCCTTTCTCAAAGTCGATAATAGTAACATCCTCGTAGAGGTTGAACTTCCTCTGCGAGCCTTTCAGCGTATGATGTAAAATCTTCTAGAAAGAACTACGTCACGTGTACTTCAATCCGCAAAACGTCTGGCCATGTATGTGAATTAAAGCTATCTAAAAAGGACTAGATTTGAAGTTCTGAATTTCAATCCCACGAATCTAATTTCATTGTACCATTCGATTGTAAGTTCAAATGCATTTTAAAAGCATCTTGCAAAATGTGGGGCTCATGCAAGCATTTGGACTTTTGAGCATAGTAACTCGCCCGGTCGAAATAATCCTTGAGTTGGTCCTTATAGTCAGGATGAGCACACTTATCGATTATTTCAACAGCTCTTTCTCTGGGGCACATACCTCTAAGATCTGCAAGACCTTGCTCCGTTACAATCACATCGAGATCATGCTCTGTCTGGTCGACGTGTGTCGCAAATGGAACGATACACGAGACCCCAGTTGGATCTGTTTTTGAAGGTCTTGCAGAGGGCGTATGCATAATTGAAAGTTTAGCATTCCTCAAGAAGTCTGCTGATCCTCCAAGACCATTAAGCATGCGAGAGCCCATCACGTTTGTTGAGTTTGCGTGAGCATACATGTCCACCTCAACAGGTGTGTTCATTGCGATCACTCCGAGTCTTCTAATTATCTCCGGGGAGTTTGATACAACTTGAGATCGTAAGCACAACTTTTTTGAAAATTCATCCCAATGCTTGTCAAAACGATCGAAACCTGCCTCTGTCAAGCGGATGGAAGTTGCTGTTGCAAAATCCAAGCTACCCGAAGCAAAGAAATCCAAAAATGAATCCTGTAAAACTTCAGTCCAGACAGTCAAGTTCTTGAATTTAGACTCGGCCAAGCCTTCGACAACTGCATTTGCGATATTCCCAATACCTGATTGCAAAGGCAAAAGATTTTGTGGAAGTCTGCCCATTTTCACCTCATGTTCAAAAAAATCTATAAGGTGCGCACCAATCTGTTGTGAACCAGCGTCAGATGGCGTATTTGGAGGCACCTTGTCTCGGGTTTCTGACTCGACAATAGCAACAACCCTTGAGGGGTCAACAGGGATCGAAATCCTACCCACTCTGTAGTCTGTAGAAACATGCGGATAAGGAGTTCTGAAAGGAGGATTCAAGGGCAAATCTATGTCATGAATACCTTCGAACGATGGCGTCTTGGTGTTCACCTCGATGATAATCTTGTCAGAGACAGAGAGCATTTCTGGTGACGCACCTACGGCAGGGCCCGGCACAATTGACCCATCTTCTCTGATCGCTGTAGCTTCAATAATGGTGTAATCAAGAAGATCATTGCTCTTATCTTTTGTATAAAAGCCATATGTTAAATCTTGGGGGAACATGGATAAGTGCTTGTCAAAAAACTTTGTACGACCATCATTAATTGCTTTGGCGATCGGCTTTCCAACTTGATGGGGAGATCTCCGTAATATCATCGAATTGTCAGCCCACCTCGATTCCTCAGGGCCAGCAGAGGCTCCAACAAAAAGGTTGAAAGCTAGTTTTCCTTGGAGGTTGTTCTTCTCAACATGATTAACAAGAGCGTCTGGAATCACTTTAGGAGCCCCAACACCTGTGAAACCTGACCAACCAAGATATTGGCCATGCTTGAACAACTCGATGCATTCTTCTGCCTTCCGCAACTTTTTCAAATAGGGCGCATATCTGACACGTTGCTTCAAAATGGATGACATTGTGAGATGAGACTTCAAATTGACTTCTGACGCGATCTTTTTCAACGACCCAGAAGCAAGAAATCTGTGCAGTTAAATACATAGCCTTAGCGAGACCGAGGGGTTTGGTGTTGTTATATGCAGGTAGCGAACAACAAGATGCGCGGGCACGAGTTTTGGGTAAGCCAACAAAATTCCTCGAGGATGCGAGGGGTTCTGCCGTCGTGTTTCGTTAGATTTACACATAAGCATGAAATCCATCTATACTACATATTCAGCATTAAAGGCGCAGTCGTCTTTACTGAAATTGACCCTTGGACGGAATCGGGCCGGATAAATGCAACCTGTATAAATCAACGGATACTGTTGCATTTCTCGGAGTTACCAAGAAGAGACAAATCATGAAAATAGAGATGTTTTGAAGATGAATCTCTCGGTTTTGCGAGCGATGTTGATGAATAAAATTACAAGTGATGCCTCAATTTGGTTTGTACCCTGAAAAGCAGACGGATGTTAATGTTAGGAAAGAATTACCCGGCTCTTGGCTTTCGCAATGACCTCATGAACTGACTTTGTGCATGTTTCCTCGGGTCTTGCTCTTCCTCGAGACTCTTCTCTTCTCGCCCCTTCAAAGCTAATCGTTTCTTGAGTAAATTATAGTCATCCTTGATCTCTAGTGATAATGAGTCTTCGAATGTATCCGAGTAAGATTGCTCTCTTTCTATGATTAGGTCCTCTACTACCTTAGACGAGGTTTGGGCGGCGTCAGACCTGCGACCAGCGTTTTCCGCCTCGGTCGCCAAATCGGTGAGACCGTTGACGGATTCGCTGTTATTCTCAAAATAGCTCAAATCCGTAACATCATCTATGATTGGCCCAGTAGGGAGCCTTTTATCTTGATACATCTCATCATAGTAACCTCTTACTAACTTTTGTAGCTCGCTCTCAGCTTCACTCTCAGAATCTCTCGGAGTTCTTTCGATGATCAGATCACGCACTATTTCAGCTTCACTATTGGATGATGTTACGCGAGACACAACATTCTCGGTATCCTTCAGAATTGCCCTTCTAAATCTCAGGGGTTTTTTTCCTTCAAAATGTTGCTGATCAAAACCTTCTATGATTTTGACGTCAAGTGTATCTTTGAACCTCACATTTTTCTCAGCAGTTGTCCCAGTTATTTTTGGTGCTGCTCCAAGTTTTTGAAGTTCCTCCTGTAACCTCTCTTGAATAGGACCGTGAGTTGGTATAAGCGACATCCCAGTACCAAACAAAACATTGTCCGCATATGAATCATCGCTGGAATCATCGTCACTGATCCATGGGTCATCATTTTCCCCATTTACTTGATATAGATCCTCCTCAAATTCACCCTCAAGTACATTAAATTCCAACTCCTCTTCGATGTTTGATATCCCGTCTTCCTTTTCAGTCAATTCACCTGCTAGAACTTCAAACTCTAGTACATTGTTATGGCTGATCACATTTTTGGGGTTAGCAACATTAGATTGATCACCTCGATCTTTGCTGAGTGACTGGTCTGTCACTTCCTCAACATCTGCTAGGTATGCAGAAGATTCCAGTAAGCGGTCTTGTTCTTCAGACAATGATTTAGAAATAGGGCTTGAAGACTTCTCGGTGTAATGACGGAGCGATTCTTTTCCGTTGAGGGTGGCGCCAATGATATTCCCATGGTCGTCAAGTTGTTCCAATACCTCCACAGTCGTAGAGTCATCTACGCCAGTTGAACCCACCCGGTCATTGGGAAGACGACCTATTGCTTCGATCTCACTCTGACAAGATTTGAGTCCCGCTTCAAGTTTTCTTCGCCAAAGACTAAGGAATTTGGATACCTCTTGATTTTCGATACGAGCGAAGTGTGACAAACCAATCGGAAAAATGCAAGGTTCCCGTGAGTCGTTCGTATTCCTCATGGCATCTTGGCACTCATTAACAATCGCTAATCTCTCGACGAGGATTCGTGTCTTGATTCTGAGGTTACTCAATTTGAAGTTTTCGCTATTCCATGGCATTATTAACTTGCAAAAGAAAATCAAACGGTGATTTGTGTGCGCATGACTTAATGAGATGCGATTCAACAGCATGAAGAAGCTTGAGATCTGAAAATTTTGTTATCTCTCAACAACAGAGCAACGTAATACACAAGGCATGTACTAAAAAATTACAACAATCTGACCTACAGATATAGCAATTAGTGAATTTTGCGCTTGTGTCGTGGACGGTCACGGGGTCTTAGTTCAGCTTTGTTTCAAGAAATCTGGTGTTGAATAGCTGACCAAGCGCTAAATGGACAATCTTTCATGCTGTTCTTGTTGTCTATTTCGTTTTGTTAATTATACCGCTAAAAATTACGATAATAGTTGAACAATGATTATTCGCCATAGTTGTTGTTACCGCGATTTTCATTACTGTTGTAGAAATTCTCATTAAACAATTCTTCCATGGCCCCCCTGACTCTTGCAATCGCGATAAAGGCCGTCGAACGTCTTCAAAAAGAAAAGGCGCTTTATAAGAAGGATCTCTTGGACCAGCAGCTGGCTTTGGAGAGCTTAAAAAACAATAACGCAGACGAAATTCTCATCAAGAAACAGTTGGAAGTATACGAGGAGACCAAAAAGATGATTCCGGAAATAGATGTCAAAATTGAAGATCACAAGAAGAGATTGGAAATCTTACTCAATGAAAGTTACGATGATGAGGAATCTCAAAAAGCTATGTCAATGCTTGAATGAAGCTGGGGGTAGAAGATTTCAACGGTGAGGTTTTTACATATGCGTTAGAGTTGGCGTCTTACTCAATCGAGCTGGTGCCGCCTAAGAAGTTTGGACTATAGAATTGAACGACAACTTCATTCGCAATTGAATTGCCTTCACACGCTACCTGGACGTGTAACGCTGCGTAACGAGCAATTATGTCATAGCCGTTGCTGTCTAACACGGAGAAAGGAGTACCTAGAATAGGCATACAACCAATGTTTCTCATCGTCAATAAAAGCTCATCTGCAAGAAGGCTAGGGCCAGACGGCGCAAAAGGTGCCCACTATCAGTTAATCTCGAGTAAGCGCCAAGTTCTCATCCTCTTGCACTTTGTCATAAAATGCTTTATGGTCAATCCACCGTTCCTGCAAGGTTGGATGAACTGAGACAGCTCTTGTGTTGTTGGCAGCCTCTCGCCAAAAGGAATCACCAGCTATTTCGTTTGTGCCATAACTATAACCATTTGAGGAATCTATCTTCCGTAGAAGATTCATCATTGACCTTTTGTCCTCGACAGCCAAAACCTCATAGCTTACAAGCCCAAAACTTTCCACCATCTCGGCGATGCTTTCAGTAAGTCTTATAAAATTTCCTCCCAACCTACTATCCAGCTCCTTTCTGATGAGTGGCAAAAGCATGCCTAGATCTTCAACAGCAGTGTAAAAGTCTAATGGCATATGAAGTGAATTGTACTCGCTCAACTTGTCGATCTTCGATACAACGTTGACCTGAGGTAAGCCAAGCTGGAGCATTGATCGGAGAGTGAGAAGAGTGATTGAGATATATTGCGATGCTGAGGTCAAGTATATTGAATCCACTAACGACACGACACAAAGTCTTGCATCATACTTGGATTTAAGCGTTCGGAAGATGCGAAATAAGGAATCTTGATGCGTGAAAAGTTCCACTTGCCCAGGACAATCAAACAACAAATAATTTCCAGACTTGCTAAACTTGGCAATAACATCCGTGAGACTGTTTAACATTTCTCCGTCAAGACTCTCTAATGCATATAGAAGTGCTCCATTGGGCCCTAATCCGTTCTCTCTCATTATCACCTCGGTGGATATCCAATCACGTATATCAAAGGCACAATTTGGATAAGTTTGGTATTCATTCGCGGGATCAAAATTTATGATTGAGCATTTACGTCCTATTGCTGACAAAAATTGAAACATGCCATAACAATAAGTTGATTTTCCCGATCCTGGGGGGCCAATGACAACCTGGCCGAACATGATGCGATGTTATAGTCTCAAACTGAACTTCAATCGGCTATAGCAGTATGGATTACAAAAATCTGTATGTCTCAACCAATCAACTGGCAAACAGCTCAGGTTAAATGAATGATCATCAGGTCAATACGAGGTTACTATAGAAATGTAATACAGTCACGTGAACGCGAATAGCAAGAAGGCGAATCCAGAATAGCTTCGACCAGTTTTCTTTAGGAAACCGATACTTTAAAATGCCTTCGACAAATCTGGAGTTGCCAACAATGAATCGCAATGTAACGGTATCGCCTCTAGTTCTTTTGTCTGTCGCGGATCATTTCGATCGTGTTGCCAAAGACTCGAACAAAAGGGTGGTGGGTGTCCTTTTGGGCTATCAATCCTCTGATACCATCAATGTTACAAACTCATATGGAATACCATTTGAGGAGGATGAAAGAAATTCGTCTGTGTGGTTTTTGGATCACAACTTTATCGAGTCTATGGGTGAAATGTTCAAAAAAATTAATGCTAAGGAAAAGCTTATTGGCTGGTATCATTCGGGTCCGAAGTTACGAGCATCTGATTTAAAAATCAACGATGTTTTCAAAAGATATACTCCCAATCCGTTACTTGTTATTGTGGATGTACAACCTCGATCAGTAGGCATTCCCACTGATGCGTATTTTGCTGTCGATGATATCAAGCATGACGGATCTAAAGCGGAAAGAACCTTCGTACATGTGCCTTCGCTTATTGAGGCTGAAGAGGCTGAAGAAATAGGTGTCGAGCATCTCCTCCGTGATATTCGTGATCAAGCCGCAGGAAACTTAACTCTTAAAGCAACGGAGACATACAAGTCGTTGCTTGGATTACACCAAAAACTACGGGAAATATCCAACTATCTCGAGAAAGTGCAAAGTGGTGCTATGCCAATCAATCACTCAATTTTGGGCAAATTGCAAAATGTCTTCAATCTCTTGCCTCAAATATTGAAAGACGATACCCTCGAAGCTCTGTCTACCAGTTTAACAACATCTGGGGAAAACTCTGATCCATTAACAGCCGCTTTCATGGTGAAGTCCAATGACCAGATGATGATGGTATACGTGAGCACTTTGGTTCGCTCAATCATAGCATTCCATGATTTGATTGAGAACAAGTTGGCGAACAAGTCATATAAAGAGAAGTAGGATCATATATAACTAAATCAGTGAGAAATTGAATATTTAGCTCCATAGTCCCCACGAAGTACCAGGTAGTGCGCATGCTAATCTCAACAACTGGAAGAACATTTCTTTATCTTGATCCGTCTTTATGTTGACAAGAGCCTCAAATCTTTGGATCCTGGGAAGAGTCTCGCGACTTGACTTTTTTATTCTGAACTATCGTTCGAAGAAAACGCTCGACGAACTTCACTCGAATGTTTACCTACAGAAGGTTTTCCAGCAGCGACCTTTGAAGCGATCGCCTTGCAAAGTCAATAAATTGCAGCCACAAGCCAGGTGGTCAAAGGACTATGATGAGCCACTTAGTAATGAAATCAAGGGCTATACACAACAACTTCCCTTTTCGGTTACTCCCACCAATAAGTCCAAACGAATTCGGAATTCAAATATGGCGAGCAACAAGAAGTTGTTTCTGCAATATATTAAACTCACAAAACCTAACCTTACTGTGCTCGTCACATTAAGTTCAATTTGCTCCTACGCAATATCTCCGAATACTGCAAGCATATCTGAATTGTTGCTATTGACGCTTGGCACTGCTCTTTGCTCAGGCTCAGCTAATGCTATAAATATGGGCCGCGAGCCTGAATTTGACCGACGTATGATCCGAACATCTTCCAGGCCAGTTGTGAAGGGCATTATATCACCTCAACAAGCATTTAAATTCGCAGCTATAACGGGTTCTGCTGGTTCGGCGATATTATTTTTCGGTGTCAACCTGGTTGTGGCTGCCTTGGGGCTTTCTAATATCATTCTCTACGGGTGGTGCTACACTACTCTCAAAAGAAAATCAATTTTGAATACTTGGGTGGGCGCAATAGTCGGTGCAATTCCCCCATTAATGGGTTGGGCAGCGTCCTCATCACTTTACCATCCGGGTGCGTGGTGTCTCGCGTCCTTGCTTTATGCCTGGCAATTTCCACATTTTAATGCTTTATCTCATAATGTTGCCTCCCAGTATAAACAAGCTGGATATGTCATGACAGCCGCTGAGAATCCAAGACTAAATGCTAGGGTTTCGTTAAGGTATTCGATACTTATGTTCCCCATCTGCTTTGGATTGAGCTACTTTGACGTCACTGACTGGATATTCTGCATTGATTCCTCTATTGCAAACGCATGGTTAACGGTTTTAGCGTTTCGCTTCTGGAAACAGCAAAACATTAACCACAAGGTAAAATCCCAGTTATCAAATCTGGCTATTGAAGCTGCAAACACAGCTGCTAGAAAACTTTTTTGGTGCTCTGTGTGGCAGTTGCCTGTTGTTCTCGTGCTTGCCATGCTACACAAAAAGGGACAATGGGACCGTTTGCTACATCTAAATGTTTTTGAATAATTGAGCATAGTTTATTATCCTTTGGATACGAAGCTTCGCCTTCGCCACGCTTAAAGTCCCTTAATAAAACTACAACTCATAGACACAAGCCTATATGACGCAAAGATCAAGGTGGCGATTAATGAGTCGTACCAATTAGAATCTTTATCAGTAAAGTAAAGTCATTTGGGTGGAAAAAAGTAGGCCTTAGAACTAAAAAAATGCGGTTGCGACCCTCCAAAAATAACTTCGACACTTAAGCATCTCTGGAACGTATCATGCATAGGAACACAACTCACTCATTGAGATGGTACACTTTGAAGCAGGCATCACGAAATGCTTCTGTCAAAAATACAATTCAATGCGATAAAAAAAAACCAATAATTACCTCCCTAACTGGGAATTAAGATCAAGGAAGAGCACGACAGTTTCATAGGGTTTACCTACCACATGAACGGCTGGGCTACCACGCAAGTGTTGACAATCATGTTGCATCAAAACCAATTCTGATCAATGCGTGTCTACACTAACATCATTGTAAAGTAAGAACAAAGGATCGGTATACTCACAGCTTCCCTCTACTGGCAATCTGTATTCACTGGTTACAATCAGGTTATGCTGATCTATAACTGACGACGAATCAAAAAGTGCTGCTTACTGTAAATACAATCTTGAATCTCATTTTCTATTACCAAAACAGAAGAATACACTTCGATCTTTCCGGACCGTGTAGGCAAGAGAAGCTTCCAGGCACGTCGGCATCTAACGGACCGGACCGGAATAATTGGAACTTAGAATCGGTATAGAACTGATGGCTTCAACCTGAAACTATCACTTTTGGTCATCCCAACCAATCGTTCAAGTACTCTGATTTAATTTTCGACGCCAATTAACTCCAATAATCCAGTTGGCCAAGTATTTAGATATAGCGTGGATACATCCTTATATATGAGAAAAAAGAGAAACAAGATAACAACATCCAGTGACATCTTACTCGCGACAAGCGCCGTTTAGCGGGCAAGACTTTTAATGATTTTCAATAGTTCTTACTTATTTAAGAACTCTGGTGTATGACAAAAAAGTATCCTAAAAGATTCTGCAAATTCAATTGGTTAGTATAGAAACGATTAAATTGCTAGAACACCCGAAATGGGTAAAGGAAGGGAACCATATTACCATAGAAGTTTTCGAAAGATCGTTCCACACTTGATTGCTTTTTAAAGACTTCTCTTCCAGTTCGCAATCCAGGACAGCCTGATCTTAAGGCTTGTCTTCAAATGATATTTGAAGCCCATCTAATCAAATCTCTTGTTTTTGCTTAGTGAATTTCGTTTTACGTTTGTGTGGTAGGCGAACTTTCAAAGCTTTAAAGTCCCATTTTAACTAATTCTCTCTTCTTAGTCTCGATGAAATGAAAGCAAGGTTCACCAATGCTTTCGCTCTAAGCTATACTGAAACTTCGACGCATAGCGCGTTTCGGTTGTAGTTTTAATTATCATTGCCTCGATTGTGAACGCACGATTGGCGCTAATTGTCTCGTAAATTTGAATCGGAGTTTTTATTGAAGCTCGTTGTAATGAAGATTTAGGAGGTTCAATCCTATGAACAGCTGTTGATGTACATATATGGTAACTTGTCTGCTATAGCCATTGAAGATTTAGGAGAAAGGTCTTTGAAAATTACGTGATGCTTTTATTGAAAACATTTTCTTCAGGAACTTGTATTCTGGCCCACCTGATTGTTATTTTATTTGCATTTAGGTTTTTTCTGTTCATTATATATGTACGATTCTGATACAAAATTGTCCGTGAGACTATCGAGGCCGTTGCATACTTGGTTTAGTAGGCAGTTTTCGTCCGCGTATTACCCGAGAATAAGACCACTCGGCCCTGCTATCTGTTGAAGTGATAAATGCGTCTTGCATATAATCATGGAATTTTTCGAACTTCGTGGGACTCTGTTTCATGCTTACGTGCTTCGGCTCCTTCGGAAGCCTTGCCCTCTCTGACTATAAATACATGTCGTTCCTCCCCTGCTAGAATCCCCTCCTTAGAGGAAATCCACATATCATTGGTCACGTGTTCCACTCCCCATACATAAATCTGTATACGATCCTTTAGTTCTATACCATGGTCCAGTGTCTGTTTACTCCTACTAGTCTGTTGCCTGGGGAAGACACTTCCACTGTTCTTATTGTAGCCCCTACCATCACAACCACAACTGTGAACTTCGCTCATGTGACTGATAGGATCCAGCACTATCTCTTCCTGCACATTTGAGTTACAGTTACTCTTTAGTTTAACCTATTAGTCGAAAGCGTATATTTCCTCATTCAATGAGACCTTCGAAACAAAGTCATTGATTCCTCGTCAGATATTAACATTACGTGGTGTATCACGAGTCATTAATCATGTCTTGCATGTGAGCTATCCTGCATAACGCGAATAGTACACCAGATTCGCATCAAACAATCAACTTACAAGAATTCGTCTTTCTAGATTAACTACCGGTAACACAATGCCAATTAACTCTTTAGAATCTTTCTTGTTCGAAAGGAAGCTCGTTAGCGTGAGTCCTGTGGAATTACTTCAGAATTCAACCCTTGGTATTGATGTCGAACATTACTTGGGCCGGATATACACTTATAAGAAAGAGCAGCTTCTTCTGGGAATTGGGGGCATTCCCGTCTCTCTCAAGGCTTACATTGAATCAGATTTGGCTGTCTTCCAGGAGTTTAACATAAGACCATTATTTGTTTTCCCGGGTTTACTGATTCACAGACATCATTCCCCATCCACGAATGAATTAACGGATGCTGAGAAGCATCGAGAGGCCACTTGGACCCGTCTCCACTCAAAATGGGCGAATCTGTCCGGTACGCCTTCTGTCCATCTAAACGAATCGTTTCGACCCCCCAATGAACTGATCTCATCGCATCCCATGATCAATGATTTAATCAAGTATTTCATCGAGTACGATATTGATTTCATCGTTAGCCCAAGCGACCCTTCACACCAATTGTCTTATTTGTTTCATAACGAAGTGATAGATTGCATCTATGGCTCAACTGATCTTTTACTAACTCAAATCGACAAGTTTATCTTGGGCATGGAGTTTCTCTCAAAAGACTTTCGGTTTGTCGACAAAAAAAAAGTTCTCAATGAGCTAAACCTAAGTGAAAGTCAGCTTTTAGAGATCAGCGTTATTGCTGGATGTTCTGCACAACCTGTAACCTTCCCTACCTTGCCCCCCATGCCTAAACACAACCCTGCCTCGCAATTTCAACAGATGACACACTTTAAGTATGTCTTGGATCTCATGTATCAGTACAAGTCGTTTCAAAATGAGCCAAATCTTTATTCTTATGTTGCTGCCTTCAATGACGACGCATTGATAAGCCTTTATTGCAAGGGCATTGCGGCGATCAAATATATGCCTGTGATGAACCTTCATGGTGAGGTCAAACTCTACATCACTGAGATGGTACAGTCGCGCAGCACTGTGTCGACTTTTGTGAATGATGTCAAAGACGTGAACGAAAGCGAAGAGGAATTACGCAAAACCTCAATTGGGCTTAATATTCCAACTGAAATTCACAACGTTCTCTCACAGCGTCTTCCCTCGGAATTTTATTTCTACTTATCACTTGGTCTAATGCCATCGAAAGTTCTTGAAGCAATCGCACTCAATCGTTTGAGTGTAAGGCCGCCCTTGGAGGGTGGATTATGCGAAGAATATAGGACGTTGGTTACTTCCGCATTCACGAGCAACGTGCTTGATGCTCAATTCAATTTAGTCACCCAACTTTTAGCAAGGTACTACCAAGTAAAGCGTATACCTGTCGACTTTTGGTTCACTGACGATATCCACAATCTCAACACTAGAATGAGTACTTCAGTGTCAGCAAGGTTGAACATGTGGACTTTGAACACACAAACAGACTCATTTGCTTTGAGAGGATTCTTGAAGCATTGTCCCAGCCTCTCTGAGGATCCTCAAGTCACTGAAGAACCTATCAAAATGAGTGATATTATTTCGACGTCTACGTTGAGGGCACTAATTCTCATCAATTCTGCTGATCCTTCTCATCAATTGGCTTCCTTTGTGGTAAGGGTTTTGAAAGAACTTCTACTAGAATATCCCGATATGGATGATCTTGCTCTTGGAGACATTATGATTACAGTCATCCTTGTGAAGCTCCGCATTTACAGCTTCTTTTCCTTAGACTCGAGATACCAAAGCGTACCAAACCTATTCAAGGTAGGCAATCACGCCACTTCACAACTAAACGTCGAACAGAGATTGCAAATACTGATTATATCGCGTGTATTTTCCGTCCAAAAACTATCCATCAACCCGATCAATTATCAGGGCCCAGTTTCCAGAAGTTTGCTTAGCTTCCGAAGTCATCATCAATTTTTGAGTCAGCTAGTTGGTGATTCTGTTCGGTTGTGTCTTGTGGACATGATTGCTAGGCATAAAACTTTCAAACTTCTGTTTGAGAACAGGAAGCAGTGGTATTCCATTGTCGACCAACTTCCCTTTTATGAGGATTCGAACAATACTCTTCTTGGGGTTGTTAGCGAAATTTATTTTGACGGCTGTTTGAAGTTTCATGACACGAAATGCAGTGTTGAAGAGAGCAGGCAACGATCGATTGATCATTTACTCAACAATGTCATGCAGCAATCGAACCCTACCTTCAACATTAATTTGGCAAGTTGTAATAGTGTGACATCAAGCCAAATGGTCTCTGATTTGATGAAAGGATTGGAGTTCTGGAAGTATTTTGTCTCAACGATGAGAATCGCACAAAGACTCGACGACACTTTTCTAGAGAAATCCTCTCGGGACTTGATCGAGAACTGTGATCAAATTGCCTTGAAGTTTTTAACTGGCCTAGTATGATTCGGCTTCCGCAAAAATTGTTGGCAGAAGACTACATCAAAACAGCGTGATTTTTCATATACTTTTTTTTTTCTTGATGCAAATCCACGCCCGTGCAGCATGTAGATTAGTGCTGTGCACCTTTCATCAAATAGGTATTCGCTCATCTTTGATGATAAAGATCATTGTAGCAAATTGCACGAAATTATATTAGATGCTGTCTCTATTATAATCATTCCACTATCATCTTTGTGCTCAGTCATACAAAGTTTTGACCCCACTTGTCGAATAATGGCTCTTGGTGAATTTCCCAGCGACATGCTTAATGTATTCAAAACCTCAAGAAGTGACTCGACTTGCAACCTTGGTGTTGTAAGATGAGTTTCTTTGTCATCATGCCGTGTGTTGCATTCTTGTGTATCTTAAAAAAAAAAATTTTTTGACAATGTGCCCGCAAAATGTTTAACTCAATGGTAGCATATACAATTTGCGGTTTGATTTTGTGAAAAGATTTTAAAACGAGGTCTGCCTGAGATTATAGGATCTTCAGTCAGCTACATCAGACAGCTAGACACCTGTACTGTCATCCCTGATCTTGAAGAAGTTCATTTTTTTTTTTTTTGCTTGATTCATCAGATCAATATGGAAAACTTGTATACAATAACTAAGCAAAAACCATAAGATCAGTCTTGTGACTAGTGCCCTTAAAGACGTACCCTTGGTCACTACAACCACCAGCAAATCCCCTAGACACCACTCTCGATAATTAATGGTAACATGTGTCCTAGCGACTGAACTCTGTGGAGGGCCACGATCCTACACTGGAAAGTTGGACCACAATTCATTTGGTTCAGAAGTCGTTCGAAAACACAAAACTCGAGTTCTTCGTTCTATTTGATAGATTCTTTAATGCGACTCTTGGGGGGTTACAAAATTCGCACTTTTTTGATGCGAACTGGATATTCTTGCAAAAACGCGGCTAACACATCAGAAGTATGCTCAGAATTTGGCGTCCTTTTTCCACTGATGTTTTGAAATCTCCACAAGTTACTGGTGCTGGCCCATTTGTTACAGGGATAGAGTTTAAACCCTTGAGTAATCCTAGCCGCTCTGTGAAAGTTGATATGCCCAGAATGTGTCTTTTAAAAATGAGAGAATTGTGTATTACGGCATCGAATGAAAACCCACGACAATTTCTATCTCAGCAAAAAACAATTCAAGCTTTGAACTTCGTGGAGCTTTATTCGGAAAAAGGGGCATCACTAGTCTTATCCTCGAGCCAGCCTACCGCCAGTTATCATGTGTTGAGAATTTGTCCATCTGATGTTTGGAGGTTTCCAGCTTACAACTCATTGATTGCATGGACTGGCGAGAACCCAGTCTATGATTACTCATCAAAAACATTCAACGTGAAAGGAGAGAATCAGATTGTTGTTAGCGGATGGAGACTGTTGTATGAGATTAAACTAAGAAGTTCAGAGATCATATCTGTTCGTTCTGATTGTGTGGTCGGATTTAATGCGCTCCGGCATTTAGAACTTAAAACTCTTACCCCAGTTGGCGATCATGAGGATGAACACTCTTCCTTGCTGAAAGTGCTCAAAAATCGTACTTTCATAGGCGATTTATGGAAAGCCATAAGTCTGAAGGGGAATTCGACTAGCTCAACAACCTTCCATGGACCTGGTCTGATCCTTATTTCTGATTGATTTCTCACCTCAGGCGATGAAAGAATTCACAGGGATCACAAACCTCATATTCCCCGAAGACTGGTCCTTTTTTGCAAGCGGAGGTGCCAATATACTTTTGCAGTACAATGGCCCTCCCAGTTTTCTAAGCGATAAACTTATGCGTTTAAGAAGAAAGAAGAGTGGAGTTCCCATTATAAAAAGCAAACAAGTGCTCGATTTCATGAGGTCATTTGACGATACATTGAATGGGAGTATTTTAGAGTATTGCTTAATTGACTTGAACCCAAAAATTGTTTCAAACTTCAAATCTAGATTCGAGATCGATGATGATAATCATGCTCTTTTGGTTGTGAACGTCACTTATGGCTGCTCACAAAGTGTGAGCCTTTCAAAACATGCTAAAATACACTTCTCAACACCAGGGACAGGCTCATCGATACCCCAATTAATCCTTGAGTTTAAACCCAAGTGGCTATCATCATTTAACTCAATTTACTGCCGCAACTGCTCCCTTGCTCAAGTCCGAGATGAGAAGCGACATTTTTGCCCTCTCGACCTAGTATTTGACTCAATGGTTGCCAATGGAGTTGAAGATCTACTAGAACCTATTCCCCCAAACTTCAAGAGCCTAATAGAAAGTACGGGCATTCGTCTCGAAGAGACTCTCATCACATACTTGCGAGGTAGTGGCAGCATTTTGAAAAAGTTACGAGTCTTACAAAAAACGTACGATACCCTGACAGTCATGGAAGTCCAGAACGAGAATGAAGTACTGGATACCCTCTTAAGGGCATTTTCATTGAGAGATGTGGGCGTATTTCTTAAAGTGATCGCAGTAGGATCTCGCACAGCAAGTATTGAACCCGTTGTCTTTGATATAGATCCAAAGTCGCCCCATCGCTACAAGTATTGGCAAGAGACACAAAAGAAGATTGAAGATCGTGAAAATAAAATCAACCCGCTTTGGACAAAATGTACTTGATATATATTTGGATGACTCCCATGGGTCGATGAAATAAGCCATGGCGAGGGAAGATGTTAGGGAGAGAGCTTTGAGTTCCTAGTTGGTATCGAACGAGACCTTTATTGCTAGTGAAATTAGGATTAAATCGCTGCTTACCACCAATTCAGATGGAAAAGACAATTTTATAAAAATAGAATGAGAATAAGAACAAAGAATGACAGCAAAGATTTTGATCGAGTTATCTATTTTTGAATATTCAAGGTTTATCGCAAGGAAGCTTTTCAAATCGTATTCTATCACCAGACGTCCTCCTGATAGCGATTTTGAACCTTGAGGGATCTAACTAATTCTGCAGCTTTCTCTTCAGAAAGGCCTCTTTGTTCAGACACTATTTTCACAAATGTTGACTGGACATCCCTGGCCATTTTGGACGCATCTCCGCATACGTAAATGTACGCTCCATTCTTTAGAAGCTCGTCAATTGCATGGGCGCTTGCTAAGATTTTGTCCTGAACATAAACTTTGTCCGCCAGTTCTCTGGAGAAGGCGACGTGCATCTCGAACGAGTCACCCAATTCTTTAGCGTAGTCGGGCCACTCATCCTTGTAGAGGAAATCCTCATCCGATGTTCTGCAACCATAGTATAAGAGCGTCTTGCCAATCGTGACATTGGAGTCTTGCTTCAAAAGTTTCGCACGTTCTCTAACAAAACCACGCATGGGCGCAACACCGGTTCCTGGTCCCACCAAAATAACTGGAGTAGCGGGATTAGAGGGCAACTTAAACGTCGACCGTCTCACGTGAACAGGTAATTTAAAACCTTTGAACTTGTTCTTTGGCCCATTCAAATCATACTTGATGTGGTGCGCAAACTTTGATCCATTTTGATGCACCTCCACATCCTTGAGCAAATTCGTCGTCACACCGCTCACGAAATGGTCTTCGTGTTTCTCAACTTCAACAACTGCTGTGACATGAATTGAGGTCTTCTCCGAAATCGAGGACGAGGAGATCGAATAATAACGAGGCTGCAAACTTGGCATAAGCTCAATTAAGAAAACAAATGGCACAGAGTCCCATTTTGTGCCGCCAGATATCTTCAACAAAGCATCAGAAAGGTTTAAGTAACAATCATGAATTTCCTTTGCAAACAACTCTTTATCAGAACCTAACTTCAAAGCTTCTTTCTTGGCTTCCTCGTTGGGGGCAAAAGGAGCTATTGATGCCAATGCTTGTCTTGAAATAGGACCTGAGACCTCCATATGGTGTCTCACAGCGGCCTCGTAGGTAATTGGAACGGGAAATGGTATCAGAACCGTTGAATCCAAAGCTTTGAGAGAAAAAACTTCGTTCTTACGGCCCTCGAACCCAAAACAATCGAGAAAACGGCGGACATTCTCATCAGAATTAGAAGGCCATATCGCCAAGTGGTCACCAGTAGAGTATCTGAGATTTGAACCGGAGATGTCAAATTCGGCATGAACACATGATCTTTCATTTGACTTAAACAACTCGCGTGTCACATCGATGGGAGCCAAATATGGATGTGTGTGATCAAACGGTCCCTTTGTCAAATCTTTGGACATATCGACATAAGCCTTGTTGGGTTCTCCATTCGAAACTCCAGCTGAATTTGCTGTGGCCTCCTCCTCAACCAATTTGAACGAGGGCTCATATTCCACTTCCCTCTCTTCCAAATTAAGACTGTTTTTAAGAGAGTCAAAGCATTCTTCCTTCCAAGACAAAAAGTCTTCGTCCATGGTGCCAACACCATCATCACCTTGTCCGTAGGGCGAGATTCTCTCTGCACCCAAGGCCTCAAAACGCTCATCCAACTTAGCTCCCATGGCATTATAAAACTCGTAAGTCGAGTTGCCCAAACCAAATACTGTATACTTCACGTTAGCTATCTGGTCTGCATCACCTTCCAACCAGTTGAAGAATTCGACGGCATTATCAGTTGGTTCACCCTCACCGTACGTGGCAACAAGGAAAAAATAAAGATAGTCTGAATCCAAGTCCTGGAGATTGTCATAATCGTAATCAGCCATGTCAGCAATTAACACCGACAAACCGAACTTCGAGTGCAACTCCTTGGCCAATTTCGTTGCATAGTCTTCGGCGGTACCAGTCTGTGAACCGAAGAATACAACTGCGTTCTTTTTGTTCTTCTTCAATGTAGCGCCCAAGTCACGATCGTTCTCATCACCCCCAGCAACGAATCCTGCTGATGTGGCATTATCGACTCCAAAGATGAAATCTCTTCCAAAGTAGAAGGCTACTGCCAATGCCAATCCAGCTATGACAGCGAAGTCCAAAGTATCCAAGGCCATGGCTATATGAATAAAAGATGTATCAAAAAAAAAAAAAATAGGATGGAGATAATTGGCAAGTTCTATAAATCCAACTCTTTCGGTGGGGGAAGACAGAAATGGACAGCTTTATAGCACATGATTTTTGTCGCGTCGAGCGCCTCGTTTAACGCTTTTAATCACATGGTTCTTCCGCGCACAATTCCGTCTTCGCATAAGGCATTTTCAGGAGGCCGGTGATTAGAACTTTCAATAGAATTATTCTATAAAAAACAAATATACTCTGAAGCTTTAGACTATTCGACCACGGGCATGATATGATACAGACGAATATTCCGCACTTAGTCACAAGTCCAGGAAACAGCGCTCCAAACAGACATCTATCTTTTGCGACCATGTTTCTCTCTCTCCCATCACCACTTCAAATACCGATTTGAACTCTTCAGTCGAAAAGTCTCGTCCTAATCTCAGCCCCAACTCGTAATAAGACTCTTTCGCATGACTGTCCATGCTATCCATGTCGCATTTGACCACAAAATCTCGTTTCACTAGATCCTGAATGAAGGTGTGTAGATCGATGTTGAAGTTAGGTATTTTCAAATTCGGGGAGCTGGGAACTCCAAATCTAGCGAGGTGTTGTAGAAGAGCTGTTTCACTTATCTTTCCCTCATTGATCACAAGTATGCAAAGAGTCAACATAAGAACGCCGCCGAATGCTAACAGGAGAGGATCTAGCGTACCAGCATAACCTCGATCCGGGCAATGCAAGAGTGAAGACAGCAGCTGGTCTTTTACGTTTATGCTGGGTCCATCGTCTGATTTTAGAAGCCTTTGTAGTAAAGTTCGGGAGTCGTGAGGTAAACATGAGTCAACATCCACAACTTGCCGGTCGAATTGCGCAGATATACCAAATAGATTTCTCAATTCGTGGTCAGCATGTGAGCCTTTAACTTTAAGATTTGTCCTCATGGCGTTGTCCTTCAAAATTGAGCCAATGTGATCCTTCCTCGTCTTGAGATTCCTGGACTCTCTTGTAATCACCATCCTCACAAGCGCAACTGTGACATCTTCACTAGGGAAAGGCTTGGTAAATGAATTTGTGAAATCCAGGTCCGCTGACGGAGGCTGATAGTCAGCTTCATCTCTTAGTCGTTTTGGCATCTGTCGAACCTGTTTTACATAAGATCGCTTGCATTCGCGCTAAGAGATGTCAAGAATCAGACAAGCCGAGACGGCAATAAGCGATGTAACGCAAATTGCCCACTCCTAAAACAAACAGCGGGCAATATATTCAAAATAAAATATTCTCCAAGAAGGCTTCAAGTTTTGAATGATTTCCCAAGGCCGTTGCACACCCCCCTCAATCGGAATTGACCTCGTAAGTTCGGCTAAAATCTTTAGTGCAATAAGCTTCAAGGAGGAAGCAATTTGTATGAGGATTTCTCTTCCGAGAGTTGATCAGCGTTCAATGGCGGAATCACCCACTCATAAAGATAGTGACTTGCCCTGCATGAAATGAGGTTCTGCATTTCGTTTATGTTAACGGATGGTGCAAGTCAGGAAACTCGAAAGGCAAACTCTTTTAAAACATGAACAGCTCATTAAGCGTTGAATCCTCTTTTGATATCATTGATAGCTCGAGTAAACCAGATTTGAGAAGCATACGCTATGTTGACTGCACTGAGCATCTACATTGTCCGATTTGCAAGCAGCCATTCATCAAGCCGATGACAACTGTATGTGGCCATACATTCTGTCAAGAATGTATTGATGAATGCCTAACTATGTCAAATACCCAGTCTCTTGACGAAGGGTTTTGCCCTCTTGATAGAACACCCCTCCTTCGCCAAAATACTCACGATATTTTCCCCACACCGTTGATAATCACCAACATGGTTGATGAACTTATGGTGATATGCCATAATAGTGAACGAGGATGTGAATGGAAGGGAAGGCGCTGGGAATTAGAGTCTCATCTTTTTCATGAATGTGGCCACACTGGTGTTGTCTGCAATGGAATCTTGAGCGAAAGCCCTAATACATACGATGGATCTCTTGACGCTGAAAATGCCAAAGCAGAGGTAAGATGCCCCAAGATCGTTCAAAGAAGAATTATAACGGATAATGATGTTTGTGTACATGAAGTATTCCCCTGTGGCCACTGCTCCACTGAGATAGACAAGGTGACCGAGGAGTATCATCTAGAGAGCGAGTGTGAGCTCAATTTTGCAACTTGTGATCTATGCAACAATGATTTGATTCCAAAAAAATTGCTTGAAAAGCACAAGACCAATTGTTTGAAGACCGGCGTATTAGTTTGCCCTGCTCGGAAAATTGGATGTACCTGGATAGGCCACAATCAACCTTCGCTTGAAAATCACACCGCGAAGGGTAGCTGTTCCCTCTTTCAAATGATGCCTTATTTTGAAATGCTTGAGAAAAAGGTTGAAGTGATGAGCTCGGAAAACAAGTATTTGAAAGAATCCATCAATAAAGTCCTCGACTCCGTTATCCTGGGACGAGTGACTAATTTAGGGTACAGCGAGCCAATGGAAGAGATCGGTAATTTTAATACTGATGATGGAAAAGAGGCTTGTTTGAGACTTCGCTGTGATTTTGAACGCCATAAGCTGGTGGTAGAAGAGAAACTCATACCTTTCATTGAAAGAGAGCGGAGCGCGATACTGGAGAGAGAGAACCGTGTCAATTCGCTAATGAATGACAGTTTTGTCATGAAGGATGAATTGAATTTACAAAGGGCTCTTGTGAATAGTCTTCGAAAACAGGTCCAATTTCTCCTCTTTCAGAGGCGGTCCTCATTTCAGTCTTCAGGGAGCGAGGAAATCTACACGGAATTACTGTCTCGGTCTAGCTCAGAGGAACGCATCAACTTAAAACTTTGAATGTTACATTATTCAAGATCAAAATTCAAATCCAGCAGTCTTACTCCGAACATCGAAACTGAAACTGTGCCAATGAGCTCACCACAATGTCTGAATGCCAGTCCAATCTTGGGTTTTCCTCCGATTCCAATAGCTGTGAGCTCCAGTCTCATATACCCACTCACCAGTGTCCGCTTGAGATGTGTCTCCAACATGTTTGAAAAATGAAGGCGTATGGCTTTTGCCAGTTTGCTCAAATTCTGCGCGACGCGATCTTTGGTCTTCTTCCAACTTGATCTTCAATTCTTCTGCCGTGGAGACATCACCTGTCTGATAGGCACGCATGTCAGGTCTAAGTCTGGAGTCACAAGGCGGAATAACATCCTTTTCAATGGACGTGATCTTATTCAATGATCCTGCAAACTCTGTGAAGCCATATTTCTTTTCACACTGTGGAAGGAGATTACCAGCTGTCCATATCTCTTTTTCCGTGTTTTTCGTCTTGAGAACCATACTCTCTGTCCATTTACCGACCACAGTATAAGGTAACTGCTTTTTTGCTGAGCTGAATGCTTTAATTGTGAGATCTTCCGACCTACCACTGAACATTCCTCCCTTAGCGAATTCGACAACAGCTCTTTGCCCTGAGCTAGACTTCACCGTGATTGACAGAGATGGCTCAGTGTACTTCTCTCCTGCAATGATGTTCTTTAAGAGACTTGTAGGCTGCGACCAGGTGAACACCTCACCAGTGGATTTGATGGAGAGTTTCATTGTGCCTTTGGTGCTGATTTCATATGTTTTTCCCCAAAATTTTTGGGATGGAGAAGCGGTGAAAGCAAACGACCACTTATCGGACTCCGCAAATAGAGCGAATACAGGCGGTTTGTGTGAGACCTTCTCACTGACAAGTCTGAAGCCCTTATCTTCTCTCACCAATTCGAAGGTTTCACCCAAAAGCGGATTGAACGGCTTACGCGTGCTTCTAATTTTTTTCCGGAACGAGGACAAATTGCTGACTGCAAACGCAGCAATTCTGAGAATGAATTCACCAGAATCCTCCGGGTAAGTCCCGTCAAGAGCATTGTCAATCATCTCTGAATACTCCAACTGTTCAGCATATTTTTGAAGAATCGTGATTGGCTCATTCATGGTAACAGGCATGGAGATGGAAGAAAGATCCTTACCAACGTTCTTCCTTACAAATGAAAGCAAGTTTGGTGGTTCGTGATCGCAAATGGGGACATCAAAATCTCTCTTGACGGCATCTAATGGCAAGGGGTAAAGCGATGTGTCCATATCCGCTTCACCTTCTCGAGCCTGCGAAGCTTCGACGATAGACGCTGTTGGAGCTGGAAGGTCATCAGATTCAGCATCTGAGGACAGGTCAGATTCCTCATGCTCCTCTTCCTCATCATCCTCCGATTGTTGTCTGCGATCAACACCGTCCATTAAAACCACACCACGAGAAGAACTTTCCAATGTCTCTTCAGCATCAAAGAATTCAGAATTGGAGAGGACAGGAGTTAATTCTCCATCAACTCTGGTCTTAGACGTGGTCAAATACTGTAAGCTAGTCGAGATCTCCTGTAAGCGAAATTCAAGCTGGTCACGGTTCAAGCTTTTACAAACTTTCAAAACGTTCGCCAATTGCTGATTGATTTCCTCAAGCTGGGGTACACCAGAGGTAACAGCGTCTTCAAACCTTGATTTCTCTGCAGAGCCATCATA
Organism: Candidozyma chanthaburiensis; assembly: GCA_030579055.1. Taxonomy (NCBI): domain Eukaryota; kingdom Fungi; phylum Ascomycota; class Pichiomycetes; order Serinales; family Metschnikowiaceae; genus Candidozyma; species Candidozyma chanthaburiensis. The sequence continues at coordinate 434,807 of JAKUAA010000007.1, read as the reverse complement.
TGTGCCTTTTTTGACTCTGTCAAAAGCAGCCACCCATGCTTCAAAGTCTTCTTCGTTGAGTGCTTTGAAATCCCAAACTTCCATTCCTGAATCGATAAAGATTTCTCTGGTTCTAGCATTTGCACTGACAATTGAGTGAACAATGGGCATCTGTCCTCTCAATTTATTGTCATTGAGTTTAAAGTAAGACAAGGTATTATTCTTAAAGTTTAAAACAAAGTTTCTTTTAGTAAAGCCTTGAAGCTTCTTCCGTCTTCTCTTGAGAAAAGTACCCTTCATAACTTCAGCATTTTCTTGCTCCGATGAACGAAATTCACTTGTTGCTTCGCCAGCGCTTTCACCCGGATTATTTTGACTTTGAAGCATGTTTGACAGAGCCATGGAAGAAGATTCGACATTATTGACGAGTTTTGCACTAAATAACACCTTTTTACTAACAGCTTTGGAGAACGAGTTGTCGAAGATAAAGGCATACATATCATCTTTCTCAGCCTTGAAATGTCCCCTGACAAGTTCGCCCGGAACAAGCTTGAGATAATCCTTGACAAGCAGCAAGTTCGATCCACTCAAACTATTGGAAAAAGTTGTTGATCTAGATTTGTTTCTGAGTGAATTCAGTTGAGTTATCTGATTCACTGAAGCAACAGACCCTGATCTTAAACGCGAGGATTCTGCCACTTGTTCGCTTGTGGCAGCATTTGATGCAGAGTCAATTACCAGCGATTCACTTGATTCGCCATTGGGGTCTGATACTGTTTCAATTTCACCCGAACTTCCTCGTTTGTAGATCGAGAAATTGATAGACTTCTTCAAGGGCTTGACCTGCCAGACAATTGAAGAATTGTCAACAGCATGAATCCACTTGACGAGGAAGTCCTTGGAATGAACTTCCAAGGTATCCATAGAAGTCATTGCGAAGTCCAAGTAAAAGTTTCAAAATCTGGCGATTTGAGGGAATAAATATTCATTCATATGGCGAAGGAGTTCTCCAACTCCACTTTTGGATATATGCAGAACTTCACACAAAGCCGATTGACCAGCTTCTTCTTTCATAATTCAGGCGAAGACAACTTGGAGTCATCTTTAAAGCTCATCGTAAAAGCCTTGAGATAGATATAGCTTTGGTATAATAACAAGGGAGAAGTAAGAACGTTGTGAATCTGAAACTTTTTTATCAATATCATATGCAGCTTGGTTATTTCCTTGCGTTCATGTGCGTGTTTGCCGGGGAACTCAAAATCTTGAGAATAGTAATGGGAAACGGGCTTTCCCCAATAAATTGGCCGCCTCTCCCAAAAAAGTTTCGACCTCTATATTTGGTTTGGTAGCATGAAGTTTTTAGAAGAAAGGTCCTTGTTGTAGAAAAGGGAAACATCTTTGAGATGAATTGCTCGACGTTGAATGAACAAAACATGAACCTACATAATGGAAATGTGTCCACAAGGATATGCCTATTGATAAATTGATGTAACAGTCGAAGAATTAAAATTTTAAATTGACTATAAGGGTACTTTTAACTCCATTTTCCCACCATTATTTTCAATTAAACTTCCAAGTTGTTCTAATTACAAGGATTCGGGTATTCGAGGGTTCGAGTGCTATGATTGTTGGTTGATGATTAAGTGAGAAGTCTGAAAATCGGGTCTCTAAATTTTTCCAAATGATTACATAACACAAACAAAGAAACGACCGGAAAACAAATGGGAAAAAGGTTACATATGTCCTGGTTTCATTCCCCTCGTCGAACGTGAAGTATCCTTTTTGGGTCGTTTGTAGTTTCATCACAAAGCATGTTACTTACTGTGGGTCAGATTATCCTTTTTTTTTTTTTTTTCTTAAAAATGATCACTTATCATGTCAAACGACTGAGCATAATGACAACTCTTTAGAATTAGAAATAGATTGATGTCATATAGAGATTCTAAATCTGATAATCGGGAAAGAGCGTGCGGGTTGGAGACTGAACTCGAAAGGAGTTGAGATGAATTTCATTTTCTTTCCTGGAGCGGTTCTCAATCGGTTTTCCTGAGACACCCTGCTAACACATCTGATTTGAAAAAAAAAAGGAAATAAAACAGAAAAGTGCCTGTTACGGGTGTGTTAAAAATAATGATCACGCCCAGGCTCGAACTGGGGACCTTCTGCGTGTGAAGCAGATGTCGTAACCAACTAGACCACGCGACCTTTCTTGCCTCAAACTATATGACAATTATTAATAATTTACAGAGCCGAAATCACGTGATAAGTTTGATTTTTCGTAAGAACACTTTGATTCAAGATTCGATGAAGGCAGACTTAAATATGAGCAGGGTCTATAAAGAGACCCTCGCTGGAGTCAGTTTCCGATCGGTTCATCGAAGAGAACATGAGACCCTTCCACCAATCATGCCCAGGAGTTTTAGGCAGATATGCCCGTCGGTGGATGTAACAAAACGGTGGGACAAGTTCTGGAACGATCTCTACAAACAAAAACGGATCAAAAGACACGATTTCACAGCGATCCATCTATTCAACTTTGGGTCTTACGTTCCGATACACGATGACGAAAAAGAAGACCCACCAACCATACGATGCAGATTGTGCTGCCGACAGTGCCAGGCGATGCTATATTACCGCACCTATACAACGACTGCGGGTGCTGTCAGTATTGGTGGAGGATACTTGCCTCACCAGGGCCGATGACACCAGAATCGATGCTTGCACCAGCAGACACATCCTTTGAAAGTTTAAGACGACTCAACTGGTTTGTTAAGATAGTACAGAAAACGTACTGGAACCGAGGAGGTCGAAGACCGACTCAAGACGAAGATATTCAGTCACCCCTGATGGACCGAGCTTTGAAAGCTACGACTCCAATGGGTCGATGATAGGGTAAAGAGAGAAAAACCATTAATTGTGCCGTTCTGGTAGACTCTGGTAAGCTAAGTTAGTACGCGAGAGTCAACAAAACCCAACGAGCACAAGGTTAAGTGATGGAGAATTGGACTACATAATTTATAGGACATAGAGTGGAGGAATCGGGCAACCGGTTCCAAAGCGAACTTCAATCAACAATCAGGCAAAAGAAAATTCCCCCGGGTTCACTCAGTTTCTGTTGAAAACGATTGAAGGGTTTACTATGTAGTTTTTAGCTCTATAGGTTTTGTTGGAAAGTATTTTTTCTTTCTGGCGTCCTCTTAATTGATAATCGGTGAATTCAAAAAAAAAAAAAAAAAGATTCGACCTCTAAGCTGCTTATTCATAGCCTGAAGTGATCTTCTTTGTTTCAAAAAGATCAATCGTAGACGCTGACAATTATGCAATAGATCAGAAACGATGGAAGTCCTTTTGGGAAGCATTATACAAAGAGGAATGGCTCTTAACGCAGTGATTTCACAGCATTGCATCTATTCCACTTTGTATCATTTTTGCCCAACATGACATTTAGAGCGGTACTCACAAAATCAGATGTACATTATGCCGACAGAAAGTCAAGGTAGATCCGATCCTTGAATAGGTCGCAGATCCATCAAATATTGGTGTGAATGTATTGGCTTAAAGGCTCCAATGCAGCCTTACAACATAGTGTGTCCAACAGAATACACACTTGAATATTTACGCAACTCGGCAAGAACTACCTACTCAAATCGAAGGAAGAAGACCCAAACCTTCCGTCCCTTTTGGCGCATCAGTTGAATAAGGCCATAAAACAGATAAGTCCATTGAGTCGATAAGCTCGGTGAAACGCTCGGGTGACTGACCAGAGAGTCTCGTTAAATCGAATTGAAAAAGGATTTTTTACTTTAATAAAGAGATATCAGTAAGAAAAAACGTAAAGTAGCATATCGTCTGAGAATCAGTACCCAACGGTTTGCGAAGTAGATTTTTGTTATCACAAGCATTTAATGACGATGCTGGAAAGACAATTGTTTTAGAGCTCTTACAACTTGATCAGCGCCCAGTAGTTTTTAAATTAGGGGTCATCCTAAGAGGAAAATGGCGGGCCACCGGGCGCCACAGTGTATTTTGAACATTGAAGGATACATCTTCAGATGTCAGAAAAGAAAAAAAAAAAAGGAAGGTTCGTAGCTTCTCGATGAATTCATGAAGAAGCTTCGAGTGTCCTATCGCAACAGACAAATGTTTGTGCAACTTTATTAGCGAGGTTGGTCTAAATGAGATATATTCCTCGTTCTTGATTCGTGATTTTTGACCCAAGATACCATGCAAATTCCCTCTCCACGAAAAATTTTTGAAAAGGGATCTGGCAGAGTGCCATCTAGCTAAGTATGAATTGAAAAAGAGAGATCAAATCAGAGGAGTCCATCACGTCTCTTGGCAACAGAGAAGTAGTGTTTAAATGAGGAAAGTGCGTGTAGAGAAAGAGGAAGAAAATAATCAATCCTATCATGGTATCTTGCCAAAGTCTTCGAATAGAAAGAGAAAAGAAAGCAATGCCATAATTGCAACGCTTAGAGAAGCCAGAATGGAAGCCTAGGTTGAAGCCTTTCTTCTACTAGCTGGAATGTGAATTATTATCATCACGTTTGATCTAGCACTTTTCGAAGAGCACTTATCACAGTATATAGGCAAGCTAGGTCAGGTAATTATATTCTGGTTCCGAGTTGAAATCGTTTCGCAGCTACCAAATCCAAAAAAAAAAAGAAAGGCTGAGGTCGTAGTTAATTCGATGAAAGATCGCAGGAATCTTATTTATCAGCGGAAAACGAGACTCATTTGACGCCCATTCTTCGATAAAGTCTGTTCTTGCGCTTTTCGGCTTATCTAAAAAAAGCTTTATCGAGGTAAGTTTGCAGGATGCTCTACAAATTGTGGGTTTGTCGTTCAGTCTAGTCTCTTATACATTACAGCTTATTTCAGGCGAGGCAGTGAAAAGAAGCACTTTGCCCAGTCTTCACGAAAGAAAACATATTTTGAAATCGATCTGCACTGAGATACATATCGAGGGGATGCATTGGGTATTTCACTGAAGTTAAGTCAAAATTTCACAAGACTTATTCAAAAGTAACACACAGCTAAAATTTCTTGGAAAGTGATTGAAATTCAGGAAGCGTTACTTGACCCTGAGATGAGCAGGCGGCATATGATTGCCTAATTGATCAAGTTGTGGCTCATGGATAGTACAACCCGCGATTCCGCGCCAAACATGAAATAATTCCGAGCTTATCTTGACTTCCTTCAAAGTTCTTTTGTTTAACTTAATCATGCAAAATAAGGCATCTGAAGAAGGTCTTTTAGACTTCGGCCCAATCAAGGATGCGTCAACAGGGTCTGCGGGATTGGTTGCAAACGAATTGACAAGGATTGAACAGAATGGAAGCCCTAGAAACTATGGAGCTTCAAATGAACGTTCGGACCCGAAGCCTAAATACGCTCTTCCAAATGCTCAGTTTACCGCTGTCATCCTGTGTCTATACTTAGCATCTTTTTTGGCGGCGTTGGATACAACAGTAGTGACGACGCTCTTAACTGTCATTGCTTCAGAGTTGGAAGCAGTGGAGAACATTGGTTGGATAGCTACGGCCTACTTGCTCTCGTGCTCCGCATTACAACCTTTATTGGGCAAGCTTCTGGACTTGTTTGGTCGAAAGAGTCTCCTTCTCTGGTCTTGCGCTTTATTTGCAGTTGGGTGTTGTATCTGTGTCACAAATAATATTTGGCTTCTTGTATTTGGGAGATTTGTCACAGGCTGTGGTGGTTCAGGCCTTACAACTCTAGGAACGATAACTATGTCAGATCTTATCCCATTGAGAGATCGAGGTCTTTATCAGGGTCTTGCCAATATCTTTTTCGGGCTTGGCGCTGCTTCTGGAGGCGTTATTGGGGGTGTCGTTTCCGATTTGTTTGGATGGAGATGGGTTTTCATCTTACAAGTCCCCTTAGCAATATTGGCGGGCGTTTCAATATATGTAAATCTTAACCTTCCCAAGGGATCACCAGGATTAGGAGCTGCTGGCGCAGACTTCAGAGAAAAGTTCAAGAGGGTTGATTTTTTGGGGTCTTTCTTTCTTGTTGGATCACTCATGTTGATTTTGATTGCTGCATCCCTAGGAGGCAATGAAATAAGCTTCGATTCAAAACTCTTTGTGGCTATCGTCGCCCTTGCTTTGTTCTTTTTGGTCGCCTTTATCTTTATTGAGAATTCAATCGCTCTGGAGCCAATCATTCCAATCAACATTATCCTAGAGCGGACTGTGCTTTCATCGTCTTTGGCCAACTGGTTCTATACCATGGGGTTCTTTACATGTTTATTCTACATTCCGCTTTATTTTCAAACTGTGATGGGTATGAATTCAACTCAAAGTGGTGAAAGATTGGTTCCTAACTTTTTTGCAGTTTCAATGGGCTCAATGGGAGCAGGGATTTACATGAGGAAAACAGGAAAATACTATACGCTAACCGTGCTTGTGGGTATTGTTTCCCTTGGAGGTATGATAAGAATTTTAACGCTAAGTCCGGACGCCTCTTTGATAAAACAGTTCACATTGATGTTGATTCCTGGGATGGGGTACTCATGTATCATTACCGTCACCTTACTCTCTTTGATTGCCTCAGTGCCTGCAAAGTTTCAAGCTTGCACAACATCTATTCAGTACACATTTAGAGCAACGGGCTCTACTTTGGGTGTTTCAATCGCCAGTGCAATTTTTCAGACCGTCACTCGAAGAAGCCTTGCTCGCACGATTAAACTAGTTGTTGACGACCAAGAAGCCGCTGCCAAAATTGTTCAACGTGCTCTAGAAAACACGAATTTCGTCAAGGAAGTATCGCCTGAGGTTGCGGAAGTGATCAAGAAGGCCTACGGTAGCGGTTGCCACGGTACTTTTATGTTCAGTACAATGGTGATTGGGCTTGGTTATTTCTCGTCTTTGTTCATGAGGGAGCACGTCCTTCACACTTCCATTGATCGTGACTGATTCTTCTCACTCTAAAAAAGACCGAGTTTCCATAAAGTTGACCCTTTCAGCCGTTATGCCTTACAGTGTGCGTTTTACAATTAGCGCTAGTAATCGAAGCGAATAGCTTAGCTTCTGTGTTACCAGAAATGTCATTCAAGTGCCAATGCAACTGAAGCTCACATAGTCAGGGGGCTACCCAGTTCTTACTTTACTCGAGGGCCCTTTAGGCAAGTTGAGGATAAATTCGTTGCAAGCATTCATTTCTGCTGCCTGTCTGCCTTTGAACTTCTCTTAGTCGAAAGATGTTGAATATAGATCAGCTTCATTAAACACTCTTTGACGGATAGCATTCTCCTCAATTTCATAATGCTTGCCGAAGACCTGGACTTCCGATGCTTTCTTCCATTACTTTACTGTTTAAGCAAGTGGAACCCTTCTTTGGCAGGCAAGCGTTCTATACAAATTACATAGTCTATCTCGCGGAAATACATTGGTAATGAAGGGACACCACAGTCGCGTCTTCAACTATTTTGATTCATATCGTACAACTTAACTATGAATCCCAAGAAGTGCTAAACTTAGATAAACTCAACCGTTTCCTCTGGTCTTTTTTGACAGCTTCTTATGCTTGACTTCAGAACATTAACACGCTAAGAGTTTGAACGTTCACACTGGATCCTCTTGAGACTTGCAAGGCCACTTGATGTAGAATTTGCAATGATAAACTTGTATTCAAGTCTTCTTGTGGAAAGTTTATCCATGATAGCTTCCTACACGCGTTGTGGACCAACGCGACAATCAAAAATTCAAGAGGATTAGTTTAAGACACCATCAGAAATGCCCGGGCGCATACAGATTCCCGAGAACAATACTTTGCCCTCAGCTTCTGGCAGCGTAATTCCAGTATCGGTCAGGTACAGCGGAATAGCAAACGTTCACGAGCTATTTGGCTCAACTTCAAAACGTGATACATACATGACGAAAGAAGTCATTTTCAGACACTTCCGGGGACTTAAACTTGTGGGCCTGTCTTTCGAACCTGAGAGCCACAATGCATACGTCTTGAACAAAGAAGAGGTTTTGGTTGATGGCGAGACAGATGAAGAAGTTAAAACCTCCAACCATTATGAGGCCATCGCCAAGTTGAATGAGTTGATTCTTTATGGCCACGACAGCCTTCCTTCTTCAAATGACAAATGGTTGCTAGCCAACGAATGGGTTATACTTTCCAAGATAATTCATTCTCCCTAAAGCCCTAAGGTGCGCCGCTGAGGATGTGGATACTACTTGACGACTTTGTTTTAGCAACAAAGGCACCGGCGGTCGTGGCCGTAAGTCTTCCACCTGAGATCTTCTCAATTTCTTTGATACTTGCAAGGGCTACTCCACAGTCGTCTTTTGGGAGCCATACTTGAGGCACTTTCCATTTGTAACAAGGATGCAAATACAACAGCTTTTCATTCAAAGCCTCTTTACCCCTTTCGCCTGAGACAAGCTTTGCAGTAACCACAGGGGATGAGTCAAAACACTTCGAGTATTTTGATACCACGAGCGAATGTAGGAAAACAGTCACCAAAAATGTTGTTATCATGGCTAAACGCTGAATTGTTATGGACCGTGCATTGGTTTGATCAGAAAGGTTTAATAAGAAGCCAAGTAAACTGAACTGGAGGCAGTAAAGTCCCCAATAGAGCCGCGAAAGGGCGTGGAAGTATAGTCTGCCATAAGTCTCTGAAGGATTCGTTTGTTGGAAGACAAACCGAAGAGCATATTTGTAAAAGAGTAGGGAAAGAAACAACACAAAACTCACGAGAGCCGAGGTAAGAGGCGAAATGATACAATAAGTCAAACCTATTATTCCGTAAACCGAAAGTAACGCGTAGAGTAGCCCCCATTTCACGCTTGGAATTGTTGTGATCTGCTCGAATATCTTGCGTGGAGTCGAGAACGTTAGTGGTCTTACCAACGTATGCTTTAATAGAGGCCCTATTCTTAAGAAGTCAGTTCCGCAGATAGTGAGAGCTTTGATAGCAAGATGCTTGTAGAAAAAATGTGCTCCTTCAGTAAGATTTTCGGCCAACAATGCTGGTATAGTGATTGGCCTTTCAAGTATTTGTATAGTCATTTGAGTCACGCTAGTCGATATGGTAACAGCGAGAAATTGATGAATAAATAGGGAAATGAAATACCAATGCTGTAATAAAAGCTGAAGTTCACATCCAGTCCAAACATCGCTTTGCTCGAGAAGAATTTCAATGAGCTTTAGCTGAAACATGGTCAATGCATTGAGCATTAAAGAGGGAAGGCAACCAGCGATAAGCCCACGAATCTCTGCCGGTAGATGTTCGATTATTCTGATATATGACAAAATGTGCGCCATTGATTGCGAGAGAAACCCAATCACAGAGACTGGTATGACATGCGATATTATGGTGCAAACCAAGAAAACTCTTATAAAGAAGCATCGTAATTGCGTTATGAGATCGTTCTCCCCTATTAAATTAGGCCATAAGATATCAGCAGGGTTTACATCGATGAGACACTTTCCAAATTTTGTCCCTGAAAAGAGGAGACATTGATGCGCCATTCTAGCCGAACATTGATTGCGGAACTTCACAAAAACTTTGTCCAATTTCTCATTCTTATGATCCAAAAGAGTGCTTCGCCGGAACGCCACTCTATTGTGGCTTTCTTGAATTTTTGTGAGACACCACTGGCGCATGGGATGCTTTTTCGAACCCATCACGAAAGAAACACTCGAGGGTAGAAGAAATTTAGACCGAAAGCCAAAGTAAGCAAGAGCAGAAACCTCCACCTCACAGGGAAAATAACATTTCGACGTCAATCCTCGATTTTGTCCAAGAATATGTTTTGTTTCATGAAATTCAAGGATTTCAAGCGCTGTCTGGGCAACTTGGACATCAAATACATCGTCACGAAAATCATCAATAAACCACGCTCTCTCAATACCCCCAGGGAATATTTTAAACAAGGATTCAAGGCTTTTGTGGTCTCGCATGTGCAGAGGAACCTGAGAAAATAGAACGACTTTGGACGATGTAAGATTTTTGTAGCAAAGAGAGTTCATGAAGGCAGACCTTACTTTGACGGCGATTTTCATTTCCTTGATGAGAAGGAAATGTAGGGTCGCAATTGTCAAGATTGCACAAGCGAAGTGGGAATTAAAGTACCTTGGGTCAAGATGTTCAGAAAGTGACACACTCATGCGCCGAAGGCTGCTAGCCCGATCACCTTTTGTGGTTGACAAGTGGATTGGAATCAAAACAGCCATATTTAGAGCACCACAACACAGGAAGAAAAGAAGCATGAAAATGATAAAGCGAAGGAAGAAATACGCATCAAGCCCGCAGGCAAGGAAGCTCAGTAACTCGGAATTCCACACTGGCGAAAACCAGCTGATGTAACCATTACCAGGATTCTCAACTCGCTCATTCTTGGGAACGAATGAACATCGCGGCTGGTAGAGCATATCGAACTTGGGCCGAATGAAGCAAAATAAACTCAACTGAATGACACAAAATGTGAACGCTGTCAATATTGGTTCGAGAACAGGAGTGCTATCAACTGGAGATATGGATGCGTCATGATCATGAGCATGTCTCACAGCTTGAGAGCCCTCAATTGCCGCAGAAAGGAAGATGGAAGAGAGATTCATTCAAAGAGAATTTGAGCGACACCGAATTACCACTAATATTGGATACCTTAAGTCAATGCGCAGTTTGGTGCCTCGAGGAAGTTTTGAAGACTGTCAGGAATGCGCGTTTCATTTCGCCAAAGAACCACAGAATAAGAAAAGTAAAAAAAAAAAAATTGAACGCCATTTATCCGGCTCTTTGTTTCTCTTAAACTAAATTTAGATTTTGACGCTTCAGATTTGGAGATACGCTTAACATGGTCTTCTTATTCGTTCATACTAGCGTATTATACATGGAAAAACGGCAGGCAGATGAAGTATACTGACCCGAGATGCATAAAATGGAATGAAAGCCATAAAGTGCGACTGATTCCTTTTTGTATAATCATGTCTTTTTGAAAGCAACCTCTTTAGGAAGGGTAAAGGAGACGCAGAACATTGGCTTTGTAGGGGCCACCCTACGTACCAAATGGAATTTAAAATCGCTGATGGGAGCACTGAATTGGATTTGCTTCGTTATGCGTGCATGGACTCTCCGATGAAGCTCTTCCATAGTAGGTTCCGGGGAATCGTGCGCAAATTTCTCAAAGCAGTGAACATGGATGGTAGGAAGTTTGAAAGCATCATCATTAATGACTGCATTTTCGATCTTTGGATCACTGGTATAAAGTCCAATAAATTCGTCCAAAAAGTCGATTGCTGAACCTGGTAAATTCATGACGTAATGTGAGATGAAGGTGGGAATCTGAGTGGTAGAGACCTCGTCCTTCTTTGAGATCAGTTTACTATCATCACTGCCAGTACGTCTTTTTTTGACAGTTCTGCGCTTTTCGACATGGCCCTCTTTATGCTTCCAGTCGAGAAGAAGTTGTGGTGACAACCTGATGAAATCACGCCCATCTAAGTTAAAAGTTTTGAGATATTGCAGTGAATTGTTAATCGTTGCGTTTTCCGTGAGATACTTGTAGGACTCGGGGTTCAAATCGTTTCCCAACACGAATACGCTCTTTTTTGCAGCGGGCACCGCAAAGGGCCCAACTCCCGCAAATACATCTGCCACCACATCGCCAGGCTGGAATTGAGTGATTAACCTTTCATGTTCTGTATTGAGACGAGAATTCCAAAATGCTGTGCTGAAATCAAACCTGAACTTACAACCACTTTCGTGTTGTTCAACCAAATAATTGTCATCACCAGCTAAGAGGTTCATGTCAAATACCCTGAACTTGTTATTGATTGTGTCAAGCTTGTCAACCACAGTTTTGACAGTAGGGTTCTTATCCATGATCACCTGTCCAATCAAGGGCCCAAATTCTTTAAATTCATTTCTAAGATTTACATGAGCGACATGACCGGCCTGTGCGAACCCACTTGGGCTTTCATGCAAAAGATGCTCCGGTAATATGGCCTGTAAGATATCGTCAGCTTTCCAGAAGTTGTAAGTGAGCTTCATTTTATACGGGCTGATTTCAATTCCATGCCCTTTAATCAACTCGATAGCTTTCGCTGGTAAATGTTCCTCATAGTGATTAATATCATCGATATCGTCCCGGAGAAGAACTCCTTTCATTTCTCCAACCTTCACTATATGCTTAACATTAGAAACGTTGAGTATTTCATGCTTGCAAATTTTAGTGAATTCCCCAACGAATCGCGGATTCGGGAATTTGGCGACGAGAAGGTCGATATCCTTCTCAAAAGCCGATCTGTCGAGAGATTTCATGCCGCGGGCCACAGGGCATAGAAATTTGGAGCTCATTTGAGATGGTTTTTGTCTGATGATGGGAGGGCAGAGGGGATCGTGAGGTTTGAAGAATATCCGGTTGAGTAGCTTCGAGAAGTTATGTCTGTACATACGACAACTTCAGCCTATAACAACGAGCTAGCCTTGAAACTGGATGATGCCAATTCAGCGTAGTCAATGTATTGCTTGAAGTATCTCCAGCTTGCACAAATGGCTATTGATTTTTTGATTCTTCAAATTGGGCATCGCGCACTGAGAATTTAATGCTGCTCCCAATCATTCAAGCAGCTGCGAACATCCATTTTTCCTTACGATGGTAGAAACCGTTATTACAATCTCACGCCCGAGTAGACCGCTTCAAGATTTCGACTCTGACAGCGATGTTGATTTGGAATCAGGAGAAGGGTTCGAGGGGCACGATTATCACTCGAAGAGAGATACATCAACACTCGAGAGCACCGCAAACTCCGTGGTGACACCAGGTGAATTAATAACAGATGACCCGATATGGATGAAGGGACACGGCGTTTATTTTTTGGAAAGTAGGACATTTTCAGCCGTGGCGGGAAATATATCCCGAGTGAACAGATTACTTAGCGTGGTGCCATTGCGAGGGAGGTATGAGCCAGAGACAGGCGATCATGTCGTTGGACGAATAACTGAAGTCGGCCAAAAGAGATGGAAAGTCAACATTGGTGCAAAGCAAGATGCCGTCTTGATGCTCGGATCAGTTAACTTACCTGGAGGAATCTTGAGACGTAAGTCGGAAAGTGACGAACTACAAATGAGAACCTTTTTGAAGGAGGGTGATCTACTTAATGCCGAAGTTCAAACAATATTCAATAATGGAATGGCTTCTTTACATACTCGATCATTGAAGTATGGCAAGTTGAGGAACGGTTTGTTTTTACTGGTGCCCTCCAGCTTAATCATCAAACAGAAAAACCACTCATTCGATTTACCCGGAAATGTGAGCATCGTTATTGGAATGAATGGTTTCATTTGGTTGAGTAAGACGGTAAAAGCACAACGAGGTGAATCATCGAACAACACTATATCAATGAGCAATACAACAAGCTACACTCCCGGAGACGGGAACATGGCGATCACAAGACTAGAAGAAGGATCTTCCTGGGAGATTTACAGTGACAAGAATGATGCTGTCATCGATATCAATGTGAGAAGTTCGATACTGAGATACTACAATGTTATCAAAGCTCTTGCTTTTTGCGAACTAGGTATTACCGAACCCAGGATAAGAATGGGATATGAAGAAAGTATGATTTTCTCAGATCCAGGTGATTTGATCGACGGTGCATCCCAGAGGACGATTTGTCAAAATATCATCAACAACGAAAAAATGAGGGGAATTGTTAACGTGGCAAACATAGATCGAATCATATAGTTGATTAGTATGAGGGTAGTTATTTAATTAATTCAGAAATGCAAGGCGAGCCACTATATTATTCTTTTCCGTTTCAAATAGAATTTGAAGTATGCAATCTGCAAGAAACCGAAAAGGCAGATTGATGCAAGAATGGCAACCGAGGTTTTGGTGTATTTGGCGAAGATAGCTTCATTCACATCTCTCAATTGTGATTCATGTTCTTTCAAACTGTTTAAGATATCTTCGGAACTTTTGAGCTGCTCGCTGATTTTGTCTAATTGGACGGCCAACATGTTGGTTGCTTCCTCAAAATCCTGTTCTGTGAAATCTGTTTTGATGGAGAGGGCCCCCTCCAGCTTCCTATCTTCCGCGAGACTTATTCTTCTAAAGTACTTGGCAAGTTCATTGAAGTTTGTCTGCAGCAATGTGGTAGCGTTTTTGACTTGGACACGAAGGTCGACGTCTCGTGTCTGCCTTTTAAAGCTCCACGACCTGTCGTAGAAGATGTTATCAAAGCAAATATGAATGAAGGAATTGCCATCGCTGGGCTCAAATAAATGGCCAAACTTGTTATCCCCAACCTTCTCGTTTCGACTATTCTCACGCCTGGGGTTAAATTTGTTCAAAAAATTGAACAGATTATCTTCCTGAATCTGAAGCGGGTTATTGAGATTAGTAAATATGAAAGAAATCTCGTTGGAAATATCGTTCGCAGCTCGGAGGATGTTGTTGTCACTATCGATTACTTTCAAATTTAGTTTTTGGGAAGGTTGTCTATCGCCACTCCTCAAGGAAACAAAGATTAGGTCGTCTCTTGACGTTCTATAACCCACACAATTAAGTAAATTCTCGGGTGAGGATAGAAGCTTAGGGTTGGCTGAACTGATGGCAGGCACCGTTATACCTATCGCACAGATTTCTGTGATGATGAAGAAAATGCTGTGAAGTATGGCCCATGTCAGCTTTGTAAGAGAATGCATTTGAGTAATGACGTCAAGCGACAGTTGATGAACACTAATGGGGCAGTTTTCACTTTGTTATTGAATCAGATGTGATTAAAGAGGCCAGCAAACTTTGGTTGCATGCGGTTCACTGCTTATCAACCAAAAAACGTGTTCCTCAATTGATGTATGAAAAGTTGAAACAACAAGATTAAATTTCAGTTGAAGGTCCAATAAAACTGTTATGGATGAATGATGAATCGTGTTCCGCAGGCTTCACCTAGACGGGATGTAAATGTTTTCTCAAAATTGATAGTCAGGCAGAAAGAGCCGAGCTCCTCTTTAAGCTTGATTGGAAAATGAGTTTATGAGATATTTTTGGGCCCCGACTTTGCCCAGGTATGCTCGACTATGTTCAATATGGTTTTGTGTGAGGTGGGCTCGAGTTCAGTTTTTTTTTTTTTTTTCCTGTCTCGAAATTGATATTTTCGTTGTTTGATTGTGCCGGGGCCGTCTGCGCGTAACCTTCGACGCTGGCCTTCAAATTGAGAAACGTGCAATATCGTTGTTAAGCGTACGGCCGCCACCAGTGATAGCTAGTTGGCATAACGAGATCATGAATACCTTTGTATGTAGATGCCTGGAAGACTTGATGGCATGTCATCCTTCAGCCTCGCACTTTGAGATCGGACTACTCTTCGGAGCTTTATATATGTCAGAGATTTAACAAGGATGAATGGAGTGAAACCCAGCTTATACGCCATTCTATTGACTATGGTATCATTGTGCAAACTAGGATCGGCCCACCCCACCATATTTTATCCCCGTAGTGTGTGGTATTGGAAAGATATAATAATCGAGAAGAATCAATGTAGCCTAATAAAGGAAAACCACACTGACCGCCCCACCCGAAAGAGTTTTTATGAAGTCGGTTGTGAAGGTACTTCGTGTTGTTGAATTAAATTCAGAGGTAAGTTGAGTCTAGATATGTCACATGTGAATGTTGGACTTGTTGCTGCTAGAATGCTTATTCTCCTCTGACCTACGCTTCTGAGTGGAAAGATTGATTAATGTGCAATGGGGTATATTCAAGACAAACAGCGGGGTTGCCAGTCCCTCACAGCCTCAAAAATGTAGTGTCACGTGTGTGCCGACCAGATCCGGCCTTGCTCTCAAACGTCACTCTCTGATATTCTTTAATTGCTCTTCCTTCAGTACGGCAGCAAGAGGATAATTCTAACTTTTGTTTATCATTCTAGGTGATTGTGAAGCAAGATGTCCCAACATTTGAATGCCTCGCTTTTAAGGCTTAAGCTCATTGATGCCCTCAGAGCGGGTGATGAGGGGAGAATCGACTCAGTGATCAAAGAGCTTGACTCAATCGACTCAGTGGTTGATACTACGGAGTTAGTTAGACTAAGAGGAACTGTGCTTCATTTTGCAGTCCAAGTGGCACCGTTGTCCACGACGCAGAGCTTGACTGAGAGCAAAGTCTACAACTTCGACGTGAATGCTCAAGATATGGATGGTAACACACCGTTACATTTGGCCGCCGGAGCTTCTCGCTACAACGTTGTGAAGTATTTGCTCTCTTTACCAGATATCAATGACACGGTCGTCAATGCTGAAAATCAGCAGCCTGTTGAACTAGCCAGAGATGCAAATATTGCTCAAATGATGCAATTCGAAAGGGCGAAATTTGTCGAGAAATCCGCCACTCAATTGCGTCAGTATTTTAGCTCTAGAGACTTTGGTAGTCTTGAGCAACTCTTGGTTCATAATCAAAGAGCGGCCGAACTTTTGGACATCAACGGCGCGGATCCGGAGACAGGGAACACAGTTTTGCACGAGTTTATCGGTAAAGAGGATTTCGAGATGTGTGACTGGATTCTTAAACATGGTGGCGATCCCTTCAAACGCGATAAACGTGGCAAGTTGCCCATAGATTTGGTCAGCAGGAACGACCCAATTAGAAAGCTTTTAAAACATGCCTCCAAAGACCTGAACATCATGGATCTGGTTGTAAACTCAAGCAACCCAATGAAGACAGGTAGCGCACCAACTCATAAAGGGTATTTGAGAAAGTGGACGAATTTTGCGTCTGGGTATAAATTGCGCTATTTTGTATTAGACCAGTACGGTATCCTTTCCTATTATGCTGATCAAGGTGATACTAATAATGCTTGCAGAGGCTCATTGAACATAGGATTGGCTACTTTGCATCTTGATTCATCTGAGAAGCTCAAATTCGAGATTATCGGAAAGAATGGTATCAAATGGCATTTGAAGGCAAATCATCCGGTGGAAACCAACCGGTGGGTTTGGACTTTGCAAAACGCCATCACAATTCTGAAGGATAACTTGAGACAACGACGCAGAGCAACTAGCGAGAACGCCATTGGCGGTGCTTCGAACATAGGCGACGGCACGGTTCCCCGAGAGTCCATAGATGAGGGGGTACGTTCTTCTATTGATGAATCGGGCGTTCGAGGCGACGAGGACAAGAAGAAGAAGCTTTTGCACCTACCACGTCGTAACAAGCATAAGAAGACTTCAAGTCAAGTTTCGCTCAACTCATTTACAGGATCAGATTATGAGGAGAACTCTGTTAATGCTGGTCATGACAACAAGAATGTGACCACTTCGCCCAATTTGGGTCAGATCAAAGAGAAAAGGGTCGCTGAGCCTAGACAAAGCATTGATGGTGCTCAATCCGTGATGACGAAGGAGGATTTCGACTATGATCTTGATCACGATTCGGAAGACTCCGAATCACTCTCGTATCTCAACGGACAGGGAGATCCATCACTGGAAGACGCCACCAAAATGTCAAGAGACACAATGCTTGCAACAAAACGGTCGCTACTCATCGAGATTTCGAGTCTTCTCGATTTATTCAGGGCGGTAGGTGACAGAATCGAAAGCGAGCCATATAACGTTGGACTTAAAACGCTTTCAAACGTGCATTCGTTAGTGGAGCAATACGATCAACTGGTCCAGTCGCGTGAAAAGAAGCTTTTTAAGCGAATTGAACGCCAGGATGAGGTTAACAAGTTGTGGGAATCATCTATCAGACAACTTGAAAATGAGATTCAAAAACGAGAGCAGACGTTGGCGCAATTTGAGGGCAGAAAGTACCAGATCAGAAAACTCCTCGAGTCCAGAGGCATTCTGTCTCCCCAGGTGTCCAATGAACTGGCAAATGGTTTTTTTGCGGCCACCCCTCCCAATGTGTCGCAGGATGGACAAGCCAATCAAAATGCAGACTCAGCCTTGTTGGAAGAGATATTCCATGACTCTGATGATGAGTTTTTTGATGCGGATGAGTTTGATGACCCTAATGTTTCATCAACAGCACCCAAAGTGAATGTGAGTGATGAAGGATCTATCAATGCCATTAAAGTAATCCCTGAAAGAGCAGACGATCACGCGGAAGTTCCTGCTTCCAGTGCTGGTGCCGACGCTAAGGCTGCCTCTGGTACTACCAATGCGGTTGGAGCTGGAGCTGCAGCTGGAATTGGAGCTGATACTTCCACTGATGCTTCAGCTGGTGCTACTTCATCTTTTGAAGGACTGCCTGAAAAGGACTTGAGAGGCTCTGGGAAAGAGGTGAGCCGGAGCGAGCCTTCGGAAGTATGCAAGACGCAACCTACACCAGAGGTTATTCGAGATGATAATGTTGTCAACGAAGCCCAAGAGAAGATATTAAACATCATGATGAACGAAGGTTCTTTCTTGGGTTACGAGAAGCCACCTAGAACGAAGCTTGCTTATGATGAGGACAACAGACCAAAGGTTGGTTTATGGGGAATTTTGAAGTCCATGATTGGTAAAGATATGACCAAAATGACGCTTCCAGTGTCATTCAATGAATGCACTTCGTTGTTACAGAGGTTGGCGGAAGACATCGAATACAATGACCTTCTTCAAAAGGCCTCGACAATTGACGACTCTACATTGAGACTCGTATATGTTGCGGCCTTTGCAGCCTCGGAGTATGCATCGACAATCAACAGAATTGCGAAGCCCTTCAATCCATTGCTCGGTGAAACATTTGAGTACGCCAGACCTGATCAGAACTTTAGATTGGTTTCGGAGCAAGTTAGCCACCATCCTCCTATTAGTGCATGCAAAGCTCAATCTCCCAAATGGGATTACTATGGGGAGAACGCTGTCGAGTCCCAATTTAAGGGAAGATCCTTCGACTTTAAGCACCTTGGTAAAATGTTTTGTGCGATTAGACCAGATAACGGTGTTCAATCAGCAAAGGGAGACACGGTTGCCGAAGAGCTTTACAGTTGGAAGAAAGTGAATACTTCAGTAGTGGGTATCATAATGGGTAATCCAACTGTCGATAACTACGGACAGATGGAGGTCACAAATCATACAACTGGAGACAAAGTTGTCGTGGACATGAAACAGAGGGGTTGGAAGGCTTCTTCAGCGTACCAATTGTCTGGTGTGGTGAACGACAAAGCTGGTAAGGCTCACTGGGCCATTGGAGGACACTGGAATCTGAGGGTTTATGCGCGAAAGACCGCTGGTGTTCCTGATAAAACAAGGCGTGATTCTTTGATCGACTCACAAGACGAGAAAACTAGCAGCGATCCTTATTCTGGAGCCAAGTTTCTTGTCTGGCAAGCAGCACCTCGCCCAAGGGTTCCTTTCAACTTGACGTCATTTGCATTGACCTTGAATGATCTTCCTGATACATTGAAGCCATGGCTCGCCCCAACTGACACAAGATTAAGACCCGATCAAAGAGCGATGGAAGATGGCAGATATGACGATGCATCCAACGAGAAGCATCGTGTCGAGGAGAAGCAGAGAGCAGCCAAACGCGAGAGAGAGGCTAAAAGGTCGACGTACAAGCCTAACTGGTTCATCAAGAAGCAGCACCCTGTAACCGGAGATGGTTATTGGGAATTCAATGATAAGTACTGGGCACTCAGAAAGGAGAAGAAGCTTGCAGGCTCGGGCGATATTTTCTAGGTACCTTACCACATTTATCTTCAATAGACGTATCTGCGAACTGCATAGAGTGACAATATTGTAGATTGGCATGAAGCAGATGAGATGACTATGCGCAAAACTGTTCTCATATAAGATGGCCAAAAAAAGAAACCTGAAGCCAAAAACGGTCCATGATGAGTCTACAGTTCCGCCAATTCTCCAAATAGATTTTGAAGATCCTCTTTTTGCAGCAGCGGCACATCCCACGAGGCCAGTGATAATAACGGGCCTCGCGACAGGGCACCTCTACTGCCATTCTTATGATGCCGATAGTCTCGAGCGAAAAGTTGCCGAAAAGAAAGACTTATATAGTAAGAAGTTTGGCAACAAAACAAATATCTCAAGCCTTGCAGACAAATGGTGGCTTCAACTTGACCATACTTCCAGCGATGATAATTTGAGTTTGAATTGGAAAACCAAAAGACACAAGGGATCTTGTCGCTCCGTGCTTTTCGATGTTCTTGAAAATTCAGTTGGTGAGTTTATCTATTCAGGTGGCACCGATAATATTATAAAGAAGGCTAGTACGGAGACTGGCAAAGTCGTGGGTAAATGTGACGCTAGCTCGCAATTTGAGACGCCAAACGATTCCATTACGACCATGGCAGTCTCAACCACCCATCCTTTTCTTCTAGCAGGAACAGATGATGGACAGGTTCTTGTTTACGATAGTAAGCAACTTCAAAACAATCTGCTCAAGTTCAAACTCCCAGGGGTACACGATGACTCGGTAAACAAAATTTTACCAATGAGTGCAGTTTCCCCATATCATTATTTATCGTTGGGTTCCACAACTTTGTCACATTTGGATATCAGAAAAGGAGTCTTGACACAGTCAGACAATCAAGAAGACGAATTGCTCTCTATGTGCTATCCCACCGAGTTTGTGAATCGAGCCAAAAATGATACTGTCTTGGTTTCTCATGGAGAGGGCATCATAACTCTTTGGAGAGAATCAACTAACCGGCTATCGGATCAAATTCTGCGTATCAAAGTTAACAAGGGAGCATCTATAGACGCTATGGTCTCAACGATGAATGCAGGTGACGAGGAAATGAGCGACTGTGTTTGGTGTGGTGATAGTGAAGGATTACTCCACAGAGTGAATTACAAGAAGTCAAAAATTGTTGAGACTAGAGTGCATTCTGCTACAACAGGCAAACTAGGAGGGTTAGACGAAGTGGGAGGCCTTGACATTGATTATGAGTATAGGCTCATGAGCTCAGGAATGGAAGGACTCAAGATATGGAGTTCTAGGCCAGGGTCAGATAATGAAGCAAGCGAGACAACAGAGGCAAGTGACAGTGAGGATGATCAGTGGAGTGATACTGACGAGGAAGATTCATTTCCAGAGAGTGAAGTTGAACACATTTCAGGTTCTGAAGAAAATGACGAGGAGAAGGACCATACCTCTGCTTCTTCATCAGGTGAAATAAAAGCAGCAGACACATCGCAAAGTACAGAAGTCTTGCGTAGTACAACAGGGTTGCAAAAGAAGCGCAGGTTGATTCCCAACGCTGGATCCTCGAGTAGTGCTCAGGCGGACTCAAACGAAATTCCCAAACTGCAAAACAATAAGTCAAAGAAAAAGAAGTCCAATAATGGCATTGTGAAATTTGACGGAATATAAGAACTTTAGAGATACAATGAAGCGAGGCTGACTCGTTGGTGCTGGATCTCGTAAAAAGAGCTTCAGCGTTGAAAAGCATATAAAAATGAGCTGATATAGGACTTAGAAGGAGAAGACATTTTGGACGCAGATAACCGTGGGGTACTGTTTAAAAGGTGATTGAGTGTCGTGAGTAGGTCCAACTGATAAGGTGGAGTGCGAATACTAAATAAGCGCAGTGCCCGGCTCCCCAACGTATTGCACCGAACTTTGCTTATACAGCTATAAACATTGCATTAATGGACAACCAAAGCATTATATCGGTGCAAAATGTCTTATTGACAAGACGTGGCTATCAAATAATAGGCTCACTTCTTTTATTGAAGCATCATATGGTCTTTACTTTTCGGCCAGATCCAACAAAAACCCAGCAGAAAGAGATCTGGATTTGTTTCCCGATCATCGACAAAATACTTAAAGCCAGAGGGAGCTCATGGGAAGCTTATCTGTCCAATTCATCCTCGTTTGCTGCGTTGCCGGCATCACCACCACCAAACCCAGAGGGATTCGATAAATACCTGGCATCGCATATAAAATTAATCTGCAAGGACTTCACCTTCTACTCCTTCGACTTTCAAAATGAAACAGCATGCGCAGAAGTTTTCACCTTCCTCAGTAAGTTAGCAATGGCTGCCAAGGTGAGCGGGCTGAGAAAGGATCTTTATGCATTTGAATATCGGCCCAACATGATGGAAGCGAAACTTCAAGACAAGGGCTGGGGTTTATATGATGTCGTCGCAGAATATCGTAGACAGCAGCTTCTTCCCGCCTCCGACACGGAAGCTTCAGTATGGCGTTTGTCCTACATCAATGCTAATTATAAGCTTTGCTCGTCGTACCCTCTGAGGTTTCTCGTTCCGAACACCATTTCAGACTCTGTCTTGCAACATGCCAGCAAATTTAGGCTGAAACAACGGATCCCGGCTGTTGTCTATAAGCATAGGTCTGGGGAAAACTGCAACATCATTGCTCGATGCGCCCAACCCTTGATTGGCCTCAACTTCCAGAATAGATCGCTTCAAGATGAGAAGCTCGTGGAAGAAATATTCAGGTCACAGGAGCGTGAGAAGCGGTCATCCCTTGACAGCACATCGGTATATAGAGAGCAACCTCAAAGGAATCTCATCGTTGATCTACGACCTATATCGAACGCAATGGCACAACATGCGTTAGGTGCTGGCACTGAAAACGTGGAAAATTACAAAGGAAGAAGAAAAGATGATTCTGAAGAGAAATCTCTGGGACCAGCCCAGCGCGTTGACAAGATCTTCTGCAATATCGACAATATTCATGTTATGCGAAACTCATTGAACAAGTTAGTCAATGTCCTTAATGATCTCGATCGGTACCCCGTGGCTAATGATGGCTTGGGTAAAGCACCTTCGCCAGTTTTCCAACAGGCGTTGACGAAGACACAGTGGCTTCATCGTTTATCGATCATACTACAGTCAGTGGATCGTATCACGAAATCTGTTCATTTAAACAACACCAATGTCCTAATACATTGTTCCGATGGATGGGATAGAACCTCTCAGGTCTCAGCTTTACTGCAGTTATGCCTAGACCCATATTTTCGGACAATGAAGGGGTTCATGGTTCTTGTTGAGAAAGAGTGGCTAAGCTTCGGATTCAAATTTGCTACTCGGGCCGACCATGGCGCCTGCGTGGGCGCATCACTACCAACCAAGGAGGAACAGAAGGCAGATACCATGAATGAAAACGAAGAGTTTTCGTCCCCGGGTACTTTGAGAAAGTTCTCTTCCGAACTTAGTAAAGGTGGTGTTGCATCATTCCTCCTGAGAGCGGCTTCTCACATAAAAAACACAGCATCGGCCGCAACATCGTCAGTCGCAGAGTTCAGAGGCGAAGACTTCCAGGATGCAGACTCTAGCGCCGTATACAGTGGTAGCAGCGAAAAATCACCAATTTTTCATCAATTTCTTGACTGTGTTTACCAGATTCTTCGTCAAAATCCACATGAATTTGAGTTCAACAGTCGGTTTTTGAAGAGGCTCTTTTATCACCACTACTCCTGTCAATATGGCACCTTCTTATGTGATTCTGAGTACGAAGCGTCAACCTTGTTGGAAACAAGAAAGTGGAGCACATCAGTATGGGATTATTTTTTGTCCAGACCTCTGGAGTTCTATAATCCGAGCTTTGAGCCGGAGGAAAGTCAGGATGTGATATTTTTGAACTACTCAGACGCAAAGTGGTGGTTCGAGCTTTATGGAAGATCCGATGAAGAGATGAATGGTTTATCTAACTCATTAGACCGAAAGTTTGCGCAATTAAAACTTGGAACCAGTCAGTCGGAAGCAGGGTCTCGCTCTTCTTTGCCTACTTAGCAGTTCTATACAATCTACAAATCAGTCCACAATCTAATCTAAAAGATCTTATCGTTAGGGTGCACTGGTGCGAGACGCACCATGTTAGTTCGAGAGTAAATCCCGGTTCGGCATGTGCAACTTTGGTTCTTTTCAACCAACTAAGACCTTCCCACGATGGTATTAAACAAATACGGTAGCAAAGTGCTACGGTTTATGAGCACACAAACCACGGGGCCACAAGGTGTCAATGGTCGCCTTCCAAAATTCTCGAAGGAACAAACGATAAATGCTTCGAGCTCTGTCGTCATTACTGATCCTTACGCTATTTACCAAAACTATGTCCTGCGAGGTTTTTTGGAAAAAGATGAGGCTCAAATCCGTGTCATGAAGGAGTTCCAGAAGCTCTACCATCGTGTAATCAATTACAAACCTCCCCAAGAAATGGCGATACGCACTTCACTTCTTCTTCGAAAGCTCGAGATTAGACATGCCGAAGAGTCTATGAGATTGCAACTGCTTAGAAACGAACCCTTTCATAGAATCAAGGGGTGGTTCAAAAAGGATATTGACGCGCAGAAGCGAGATTTGGTAAGATTCATGACGGACGAGGAGGAGTTGCAAAATATCGCATCGCCGCAGGGTCTTTTGGTGAATGGCGAGGTTGGATGTGGCAAGTCCATGCTCATGGATATTTTTGCAAATGCTCTTCCGCATCATTCTAAAATGCGGTGGCACTATAACAATTTCATTTTGTGGGTTTTTGGAGAGATTCACAAAATACAAAAGGAGCGAATGCTCACGACATCCGCCAGAGGAAAACACAAGATGACTATGGAAAACGAATTCATTTTGTTTGAGATTGCTCAAAAAATGATTGGCCGGAGCACAATATTTATGCTTGATGAGTTCATGCTTCCGGACGTTGCATCTGCTCAAATTGTCCGTATCTTATTCACGTACTACTTCAAGTTGGGTGGTGTGCTTGTGGCCACGAGTAACAAATTGCCAGAGGAACTATACTCCACAGAGTTCAACAAGTCCCGCTTCAAATCGTTCGTATCCATTCTCGGTTCTCGATGCATAAGCATAGATATGAAATCGGCAAAAGACTATCGACTGTATCTTGCAAGCTCTCTGTCCAAACAAAAAAATCATGTTGTGAAGTCTAATGACAAAGATCATGAAAGAACTTGGACTTTTCTCCTTAAGTCTGCAGCCTTAAATATTGAGGACTCCTCACCGCTCATGGACGTCAACATAAAGATAGAAGACCTTGACCCAAAACCTGCTTCAATTACAGTTTACAATCGTGAATCACATATCCCACATACTTTCGAAAACCAATCGGTCTGTTATCTTGACTTTGATTATATCTGTCGAGGGTTGTTTTCTTCGTCTGATTACATCACCTTGGCCTCCGAGTTCAAGACGGTCATCGTGGACAATGTTCCAGTTATGACCACAAAAATGAAAAATGAAGCACGAAGGTTTATCACTTTGCTAGATGCGTTGTATGAAGCTAAATGTCAGTTTTTCATGCGCAGCGAGACTGAGATCGAAAACATGTTCTTTCCAGATGAGAAGATTAAATTGGAGGACGATTATGATACCGTTCAACAAGAAGAAATGTTCGCAAAGACGGCAATTGCCGCCATGAATCCTTATAGACCAAACATCTCATCTTACGATCAAGATTACGCCAAGGACTTCGAGGATGTGGATACAGAGAAGGGCAAAGCTGTCAATTTCGGCAATGTCAAGGCATTTACGGGTGAAGACGAGAAATTTGCATACAAAAGAGCGCTACTGAGAATTTCTGAAATGGTCGGTTCGGATCACTGGCGCAGTGCTGATCGGTGGGTGCCGATTGATCAGAGTATGAGACCATGGGAGGGTAAGCATTCTGACGAACACCACGAGATAAATACTTTTAGAGGTCTGGACGATGTGGAGGAGCCCAAGGAAGACACAGATTCTAGATTTTATCAGAAGGAGCTTAGATCGTCTCTCAAATACAATCTTCCAAGAGACATGAGCAATCACTACAATGTGCCCTTCAGAGAATTCAACAAGAGAGCAGCCCCCACCTTCACTGGGCTCCAACATTTTTGGGCTATGGGCTCGTGGACTTTAGCGCAACAAAAGAGGATCAAAGATAAAATTGCTCAGAGTTGGGTGGGTGGGAGTGTTAAAGAGAGGTGATATATCCGGTATTAGGCGCTTTCTCCACAAATCTTGGAGGGCCTGTGCAGGGTTTCCCCTTTGATTCTGCGTTTCAATACCCAATGTATTTGGCCCAGCACTCGATCGAAGCAGTTTGATCATTGCGATGAAGATGAATTTATAGAAATTGATATATTCGGCAATCTCCCGAACATTATAGTCGTTCAGCGGTATCCACAACTTTTCCGAGGTCCAATCATGTGAATGCGCAGGTGCACCCGCTTAACTCCTCCTTACTTACACCTCGGTAATACAACCCAATTTTTCACCATTCGTACTCTTAACCACAACATAAAGATGGCTGTTCTCACCGCAGAAAGATTAGTGAAACTCGCCTACAAATACCCCACTCTTCACAGCAACTGGTATATAATTGCCTCTACGGCGTTAGCAGTGGTGAACCAACCACAAGAGATTGGAAAGGTTCTTCACTTCGCGTTGAGACAGCAGCTTTTAGAGTCACTGAACCCTCAAGACAAGCCCCTCTTGACAGATCCTTACTTGTTGAAGCTTGCGGAGGACTCGATTTCTTCGGCCGCTAAGTTTGACGAGTTCACAGCGGTGGGCGTTAACTTGCCTGACATTTTGATACCTTATACGTATCATGACAAGCTTCCACTTCCATACAAATACTCGAGGACCGAAGATATCACCGCTGCCCAGATTCAAGTGGCCGCTAGAATAAGGGAGGCCCTTTTGAAGATTGCACCAATTGCGGGGTTGCCTAAATCCATCAACGCTTTGACAGCTTTACATAAGGTTACGCCCTCGGTTGTCAGGGCCGCTAACAAGGCTATGAGACCCCCTGTGATCCAACCAGGCCATGTCAACTCATCTTCAATCGTACAGGAGGATGTCGCTGGTACTAGATTCGAAGACCAGCTGATTGATACCAGGGACACTATCGATGGTCCTATTTGTAAGAGGTCGGTGGACAGTCAGCAAGTCAGTGACAACTTTGTTAGAGGGTCTGCTCTTTGGGAGAGTATTTACGGCAAAGTGAGCAACCGAGTGAAGAACCAAATGTTTTCTGCTTACCCCGATTTATGGCAGTACGCTATTAACAACGTTTACTCACCAATATTGAGTTTCGTGGATATTTTGCCAGCCAAGGAAACCTCTCTTTGTGTTGTTGCGGCTTTGATCCCGCAAGATGTACCTCCAACTCTTAAGGGACATGTAAGAGGAGCTATCAATGTGGGAGCTAGCAAAGACGAGTTGAGTAACCTTCGACTCCTTGTCTTCGACGTATGCGACTGGAGCGGGAACGTCATGTGGAAGGGAGGAAAGGAAAGTGTCTATAAGCTTTAAGAGTAGTAAGCATTTCAGCTAGAGCCCTCAAAATAGCAATTTACACCTCAATATGACATAACTTTTTCTATTTTAATATATTACGAGCTAGAATTGAATCGACTTGCGAAGGTAAACCAAGGATCCAATCATCATAACTTGATTCTGTCTTGTCTCTGGATCAAGAGCACTTGGCACCCACAGAAGACGAAGAAGGCCAAATAAACGAAAACAGCACCAAAAACCGTATGGGCAACAGCATCACCGTCCGTTGGGTCATTGATTGAACCCATCATTGACTCATGTCCTGTTTTGAATAGCCAGCCAATGACAGATAGGATGACAATTCCAAAAGCAGACAAGACCGTACAGAAATAAGCATTACCTGTGGACACCACAGGCTTCATGTTGCAAAGTAGAGACGTAGTTTGTGAATTGAGTGAAGGTGTTCTCCTAGTGAGCACCGAACCAGTGTAGAATATATGTGCAGGACACAATGAATTCACCTGGGTTGAATTCACCGTGGTTGATCATCTTTTGTGGAAATTTAAAAATGTTAATAAATATGAGCTTGATGATTGACTAGAGTGTTACAAACATCTCATCAGCAGTGAACAATGATGAAAAAAGAGAGCATGAATGTAGCGATTCGAGGACCTTTGTTCAGACTACAGTACTTTGAGGCCCACAGATTTGATTACCCTGTGATTTGCGTTGGCAAAACAAAAAAAGATTAGCCGAAACTTCTCTATTACCGTATTGTCATCCAAAGTCTCCTCAATGATCTTAAATATGCGAGGTTATGGCCACCCAAAAAAAGGTGCGATTTATGCCCAGCGATCTCGAGAGACTCGATAAATTCATCACAATCTTGCAAATATGTCACTTGACACACAACCTTACATCAATGCCTCTTTGCATGATCTAGCAGCAGCCGAGGATATCCGGTTGCCCAGATTTGACTCGGATGTGGCCTGGGAAATAGGACTTGCTGCCAAACGATTGGCCAAGGAACTTGACTTCTCAAAGGCAATCTTGATCGATATCACAACTGCGGATGGTACAACATTTTTTCATAGTCCATCCAAGCCAACGACTGTAAAAGACAATGACATTTGGGTGCAAAGAAAGCAAAAGACCGTATTTCGTTTCGGATTCTCAAGTTTCTACATGGGTACCAAGTTGAAGATAAAAAGCCTTGCATCGCAATCGCGTCTCACGGTAGAGGATGCTTTTTTCATTAGCAGTACTGAGTATGCCGTTCATGGTGGCTCCATCCCAATAAGATTGGAGAACTTCGATGGTGTTATCGCTGCTCTCACAATCAGTGGCCTCGATCAAGTGGAAGACCACGCTTTTGCAATTGAGGTCCTCAAAAAAACTGCAGGAGAGTATCAATCTAGCTAGACTTCTGAGGACGTTGGGCTCAAGATCTAGTCCTCATGTAATTGACTGGAGCCATGCTGAGCTGTGAATTGTGTGATGCTTAATAGGATGTATAGCTTCAACTGATCAACTGATGACGCTTCGAGGTTTTTATGCAGAGTGATTAAATGAATCCATCCTGTTGAAAGATTGCAAGTAGTGGCCAAAAACGAGCTCATCCATAATAGTCCCATTTCTGTTGGATGCTAAATAAAGCTAGAGAATAAATTCAGTCTTGACTCTGCTTTCACTGTATTTGCTCCCCCAGATCTTAGGCCAGGTAGAGCCTTGCGGCCAATATTGAATAGAAGACGACCTAAGACTCTATGCGAACATCAGTAGATCAATTGGAAAACGGCTTTTGGTTTTGCTGCTTCAAGCTATATACTGAGATTTTGATAGCCTTCGCTTCTTTTCTTTTTGTCGAGTGCGTTGAATGGAGTTTGTTTTCGGCCCGGGCTCTCACCCTTTTCTCTTCAGCATAGAACTTTAAAAAACATACGTTACACCCTCGCTCAACCAAATGTCCGCCTAATCCTCTCATGCCTCGGGGGCTAACTAGTAAGGAAGCGACCTCGGGTCATTGGGGGTTGTAGGTTTCGCAAGCGCATTGATGTGTAAAGTTAAGACGGTGGTGAAAAATGATCTTGTATTGCTTTAATGGGAGTGTCAGTAAGTATTCCGAGATGTTTATGAATCATTTATTTTTCATGACTTGAGAAATTTTTTTTTTTTTTTTTTTAACTGATATCTCTTTATTAGTTATTTCAATGATAAATAAAGACTCTAATCACTGAAAACAATATCCATATTAGGTGCGATAAAAAAGCATCGCCTGGAATTGTTCGGCAGCCCCAATTGCACCATATGGTCTGTAGATCTTCACCTTCGTCGTTGTGCATCGGGACGTAAGACCCAAAGCCGACGCGGTGGACCGCTGTATGTTTTAATTTTTTTTTGCCTGACCGTTGATTGAAGCTCGCTTTAGAACCACCGGTTGCCTGAGTCCTCTGGTCTATGTCCTATAATTTCAACTTGTCCAATTCATGCTCGTTGGGTTTTGTTGAACTTTCACCCACTAACTTAGCTTGCTAGAGTCTACCAGAACGGCACGAATAATGGTTATTCTCTTTTAACCCTCCCGTCGACCGGTATGTTTGTATCTGGCAACTCTTTCCGACAGAATGCGTTAATCCTTCACACAAACCTCAACTGTAGTCAGGAATGCATATAAGCTGCGTACAGGATAAGATGAATGCAGGCGTCATATAGTTTTTGAGATGCGACTTTGGTGTAACTTGCTTCACTAGCTCAGTAGGCAGAGCGTCAGTCTCATAATCTGAAGGTCGAGAGTTCGAACCTCCCGTGGAGCAGTTAGTTTTTTGCACTGCAAGGATGTGCAGAATGAATGAATCCTATGAAAGTTATTCCCTCGTTACTTGACTTATCCTCTCCTTGATGAAGCTTGAGATACTCGGCTCTTACGGCGATGATGGGTTCGCTTTCAAAGTATAAACGATGCAAGAAGTCAATGGAGGAAAGACGCCTCCCCAATGCACTTGAATACATTAGAGCTGCCGTTTAGTACATAATGAGATGTACGTTGTATCAAAATAACCTTGTATCACAGAGCACTTGTCTCTTGATAAGTTGATGGATTAATTCAAGAGGACTCGATGAGAGGAGTCAATTCTGAAATGGGATCTCCAAGTACCTCCACTCACCCTGGGATATGTATCTATTACTAGGCTGTTGTTAACTTGAAAAACGATGACACGAGTAAAAATCATGTCGTCAGGTGCTGATAAGGTATATTCTTATACGCGGCTCGCATAATATGAAGAACTTTCAGTCTTTGCTTGCCCTTCAGTTGGCTCAACCATGTACAATTTCCTAGTATATAGGTTTCTTGCTAGTTAGGGTCACCTTTCCAAGACCTACACTCTCTTCCAATCAAAAGAAATAAACTTATACGATATTCCTCATTGATATCTTCGCTTCGATCGCTGCTTTCGTCTATAAAGACATCTAGACTCCGAAAGGCCGTCAAATGTAACAGCACTGGTGAGTGTTGCCGCACAGACCTTGGGTGGTGTCGTCGGTGTCCGCGTCGGAGTTGCCTTAGGTTTTGCCCTGGTGTTTTGAAGAGTCAGTGGTAATCTTGTAGAGCTTTCCATGAGTTGATTGGAGTCGCAACAGTTGGAAATCATCAAAAACTAGAGGTGATTGTGCTGTCAGGTGAAGTACACGGCGTTCTCCGGTACGATTTGAGGCGGGCACTGTAAGCGCATACGCATCGATTCAAAAGACCCTAGGCCAGTTGACTCCAATGCGACTGTGCATACAAGAATATCTTTACCACATTCGACTTTCTTTTTTTGATGCACTATAAAAAGTGTGGTACTGCTCATCTGCTCACTGTACTCTAGGTTTTTGAATTTTGGCACAGTCAAGTATGGGATCTATCAATTCGCCCGGCTATAATGCTATCATTTATATGACCTATGTCTTTTTGCTTGCTACAGGTCTCTTCCTTGCTTGGAAGTATGGGAAACAAAGCAACTTCTTGTCAAATAACAATACCCAGAAAGGTCTTCCCCTTGCTGTGAACTTTGTGGCATCAGGTATGTAAAAAATTGTCTTATTGTGTTTTGCAACTTGCTAGCGGGTGCAGTGTCAATCTTGCATTGTTATCAATGAAAAAGATTGGGACGGCTGAGATTATACCGTTTGGACTTGATCAAGTTAGTACTTGTGTGAGGAGGCTCAATGTTGCTTACAATTGTCAAATGGCGTGATTACTCAACGAGATTCATGTAAATCGTCTAACCTTGTCTGAACTCATCCTAGTGGAGATCCCAGCCATCTTTTGACATTCTAAGAATCTTCACGTTTTGTGAGAAGACCGGGCTTTTATTGTCGAAGTTCGGTCATCTTCCGCCTCCTCCTTTTGATCCAACAGTCACAGCACCCGTAGTAAGTAGGATAAACGACTTGCTAACATATAGCGATGGGATGTGGTATTTTAACCACCTACAGTCAGATCGGTAATGTTGGTGGCCTTCATGGACTCTTGGTCTATACGCTTTCTGGATCTCTTCCGATCCTCATGTTTGCTGCCGTGGGCCCGCTAATTCGTAAACGGTGCCCAGAGGGGTTCGTCTTCACGGAATGGGTGAGACAGCGTTATGGCGTGGTAGCATCATTGTACCTTTCATTCTTTACCTGTCTCACCATGTTCTTGTTTATGATCGGTGAGTTGTCAGCTGTAAGAGGTGCCATCGAAACCCTAACTGGTCTCAACGCATTGGGAGCCGTCATTGTCGAGTGTGTAGTCACGACCATTTACACCTCGTATGGCGGATTCAGAGTTAGTTTCATCACAGACAACTTCCAGGGAGTTTTAGTCATCTTATTAGTCATCATTTGTGCTGCCGGTATGGGATCATATATTGAGATTGATAAATCTGCGGTAGGCCCGTCAGGTTTATTAAAAGCCAACTTGTTAGGCTGGCAACTCATGTGGATTTTGCCTGTGGCAATCTTCACCAATGATTGTTTTATGGCTGGCTTCTGGTTGAGAACTTTTGCAAGTAAGACGGACAAGGACTTGTGGATTGGATGCTCTATTGCTGCATTCGTCACCTTCGTCATTTGCACATTGGTCGGTACCACTGGCTTTTTGGCTGTTTGGTCTGGTGATCTCACCGTTGGAGACGAGAACGGTTCCAATGCCTTCTTTATCTTGTTGGACAAAATGCCCTCTTGGCTCTCAGCTTTTGTCTTGATCTTTGTGATCTGCTTGTCCACTTGTACTTTCGACTCTTTGCAGAGTGCCATGACGTCTACCATTTCAAATGACGTGTTTAGAAACAAGTTGAGAATGATCTGGGTGCGTATAATGGTCGTCATTGTTATGGTTCCATGCATTGTGTTGGCAGTGAAAGTCGCTGACGATATCTTGCAGATTTACTTGATTGCTGATTTGGTTTCTGCGGCCATCATTCCAAGTGTGTTCCTCGGATTGAGCGACAGAGGATTTTGGTATCTTCAGGGCATCGATGTAATGGTCGGGGGTCTTGGATCATTACTCGGCGTCTTTGTGTTTGGTACAGTCTACTATAACAGTGCCAAGGAAGGCGGAAAGCTCATGTTGATCTGGAATGGTCTCTACAATTCTGAAGATTGGGGTCCATTTGGTGCCTTCACTGTCACTTTCTGCGGCGGAATGATCTTTGCACTTTTGTTCGCTGGCCTTAGGATTGCTTGCCTTTTTGTCTACTCGAAGATCACCAACACTGAGTTTACTGCTTTGGAGAGAAAGAAGACTATTTTTGATGTCGAGCCCCACCACTCCTCCTTGGAAGAGGAAGACTCAAGCTTTAAAAAGATATCAGAAGAAGCATAAGGCATGCTAATAATCCTTCAGTGAAGCGTACAAAGAAAATGCATTATTAATTTTACATAGTAGCACACAATAGATCAGAAATACACAAGGATCAGCTGTTCGAGCTTTCTTCTCTCCGATTCTCTTTGGCTACTGACAAAGTTTTCACACATTGAAATCCAATTTCTAGTCTCAAATATCTCGATTAAATGTTCAGTCTCAGTTGTGTGGTTTTGAGAATCATGACCCAACTTAGAGTTCTTGTACTTCGACCCATGCGCGTCACCCAAGTAGTTGCATCGCGGCTTCCTGGATCAAGTAAATCATCAATACTAACCGAGATAACTTCACAACAATGACTACCTCAGAGCCAGAGGAAAGCCTTGGTGATTCTGATCTAGATGTGACCAAGAAGAGGGCATTTGAAGTAGACGTATGTTTCTGGAAAACGATACTAGGGGTTCTATACTAACATTTAGTCTGGTCAATCAGCTGAGCAATACATGTCCCAACTTCTAGCACAGAAGCGACGGAAGTTGGGCGATGACGAAGACACAAGCGATGAATTCGATGAAGAAGAAGAACCAAGTCATAGAAATAAAGCGGGGTACATAAAGAAGCTAACGCTAAAGAACTTCATGTGTCACGACCACTTTGAACTAAGCTTTGGACCTCAGATGAATTTCATCATCGGAAGGAATGGGTCCGGTAAAAGTGCTATTTTGACAGGAATATCAGTTGGGCTTGGAGCAAAGGCCACTGATACAAACAGGGGCTCATCCATTAAGAGCCTTATAAAGGATGGGAAGTCCACAGCGCGTATCACTGTGGAGATCGATAATAGCGGGTTGGACTCTTTCGAGAAGAGCACCTATGGCCCAACAATCATTGTCGAAAGGAAGCTAACACGCGAGGGACCTAACCAGTACTTCATCAAAAGTGAAGCAGGCACTGTGGTGTCCACCAAGAAAAAAACTCTTGATGAGATTCTACAAAAGTTCTTCATCATTGTAAATAATCCCTTATCCTTTCTTTCGCAAGACAAGGCTCGTGAGTTCATCGCCAGCAGTACAGAACAGTCTCGTTTCACTCATTTCAGCGAGGGCACCAATATTCAATCAATTCTTCTGAATTATCAAGACGCATCCAAGAACATCATGAATCTTCAACAAAGACTGAAGGCTGCTAAGCAATTCTTCGACGAAGCTTGTCAGAGATACAGGGAGAGCGAGCGAACATACCAGAAGTATAAACATTCGCATAATCTACGAGAGCAGTCGGAAAAGATAAACGGCAAGATGTATTGGTTCAATGTTGATGTTATGGAGAAAAGGCTCGTCAAAAAACAAAACGATTTGGATCAGAAACGCGAGGAGATTCGCGAGCTTATTGATCTCTGGGAACAGAAGAATGGCCAAATATCAGACCATGAAGAAATGCTTACCTCTCTTAAAAAGGAATATGGGATTGCTCGCGAGACTCAAGAGTTAAAGCTAAGAGAACTTCAACATGCCGAAACTGAGGCTAGTGATGCTATAAGAAAAACTCAGCAGATAAGAAACGATTTAAATAATTACAAGTCAGAGGTGGAAGACCTCAACAAACAGATTGAGGATTTTGAGAGACAAATTACCCAAGAGCAAAGGAAAATTGAAGAGATCAACGGTGGCTCAAAGGATCAGATGAGAGAGAAGCTCCAGGAACTCAAGAAGCAGTTGGATATCATAAACGAGGAGAAAGATATGGCTCAGAATGCTTTGTCGAGTTTTGATGAAGAGAGCCCAGAACTTCTCTCGATTACAAGAAAACTTCAAGATGTGATACATCAAAAGCAGAGCTTGCAAGACCAAATTCGGAGCATTGAGCGGACGAAAAATGATAAGTATGCTGCGTTCGGTTTGACTATTAAATCACTACTAAAAGCTATAGAGGAAGAGACTGGCTGGCACAAAAAACCGATCGGGCCTATAGGCTGCTTTGTCAGTGTGAAGGAAGAATATAGTCGCTGGGCCGACTTAATCAACGCATTTCTACAGCGAGCACTTGACTCATTCGTTGTGAGCGACGAGCACGACAGGCGGCTTCTCAACAATCTCATGAGGGCTAGGAGAATTCACAAAGGTATCATTGTCAGAAAATTTGAGAAGTTTCACTACACTACCGTAAGTGCCCCGGATTCAGTTCCAGTTTTGAATACGCTCGAAGTCCAAATCCAAGATGTTTTATACACCCTTATTGACTCCAGTAACATCGAAGAGATGATCATTTGCGACACCATCTCAAAGGCAGAAGAGCTCACTCGAATTGTTGACGTTAGGAGTGCTTTCTGTCTTAACGATAAGAAGTCAGGAATTCGCCTCGCAAGAGGAAAAGGAGGAGGCATCACCAGAGACCCTGTTTTTTACTCAAATGATCTTCGCAAGCTTGCGGGTAAGGCTTCGGATACAAGCTTACGAGCAGATTTAGAAGAGCTTCTTCAAGAGGAATCAAGATTGCAAACTGAAAGGAACAAGATCAGAAATGCAAGGAGCCAGCAAAAAGTCGACTTGCAAAGAACTTTCAACGATAAAAGGAGAGCTTTTAAAGATGTTCAGAATCAAATTTTCTCAACCGAGAGGATTCTTGCGGAGGAGGGTGACTTCGGAAGGATTGAGAGTTTGAAGACTCAAATCGAGAATCTCCAAAATCGAATCACAACTCGCGAGGGGATGTTTGTCGAAGTTGCCGAGAATGGAAGGGAGGCAAAACGTCTCGAGAAAGCCAAGCGATCCCTTTTAGAGCTGGCGCAAAATGCAAAGAAGGAATTGGATGACGAAGTCACATCCATTGAACAAAGATTAGATGCGATAAAGCAAAGCATAGACAACATCAAGGCTGATTTGGAAGCCAATACAGCTAAACGGGAAGAATTGGAGGAAGAATTGGATGGTCTCCAGGCAAAGAAGCTGGATGATGAGAAAAAGCGTGATGATTTGATCACTGAAGCCCAAGCTAGATGTTCAAGAGAGGATGCAAACATTCTTGAGACTGACACAACAGAATCGATTACAAATGAGTATTTGAACGTCCAACAAGCAATAGAGGAAGCGGAACGAAGCAATAGCAAGACATACGAGCAGATTCTGGACGAGTTGTTGGAGGCAAGAGCCAACAAAAACAAAAGCGAAGAGAGTCTATCTGACTTGGAAAACGCTAGGATCAACCTTGAAAATGATTTAAATTCTAGGTTCGAAAATCTCAACATCACGATCAAGGAAAAGCTCACACGAGCAAAGCTGTCGTTCGAACACTGTCTTGCTTTGAGAGGTTTCAAAGGCAAACTCGAGTTTGACTTTGCTAAGAAAAGAGTTATCATGGAGGTGCAAACTAAGGACGATAAGCAAGCAAGAACGGTTCAGTCATTGTCTGGCGGAGAAAAGTCTTTCACTCAAATCGCATTCTTGCTTAGTATTTGGAAAGTGATGAAGCCTCGAGTATGTGGATTAGATGAGTTTGACGTCTTCATGGATTCTGTCAATCGTACAATCGCCATCAGACTTTTGATCCACGAGCTTCGCTCATCAAACGCTCAATCGATCTTTATAACTCCACAGGACATCACTGCTGTTGGCGACTTACAAGATAGCGAAGATGTCAGGATCCATCAGATCAGACCCCCAAGAATGGATTAGAGATATACTGTTACAACTTTATATGCATGGCCGGTGACACTTTCGACATGAGATTGTCACCGACGTTTAGTTCAACGAGTCTCTGGTAGGATGCGTTTTCTAGAGAGAAATGCAAACCCTTTTTATCTAATGCTTTGCTTTCTGCGTCCCATTCAAATAGGAAAAGCCTCACTTCCGCCCTCAAGGTTGAAGGGCATGCTAATAATGCCTGAAGACATGCGATACGACATTCGTAGGTCCAAGCACGTTCAAATGTATCTCGACAAATATTGCGGCAGGTATGCAATATATCATGTAGCTGCCTCAATTCACCTGGCAGCGTGCTCGAATCCAAAAATTTCTTACTCATGGCTTTAAATAAGATTGTGAAAACTTCTCCTCCACGAAAGAGAATTTTGTCATGTAAACGGGGGTATGATGCTTTGGTCTGGTTGAGAACAGCCCAGGCCTCAAACACAAGCCCGCCTTCGCAAAGACTAGCAATGACAGGTGAAAGCAAAGCTTGATGTTTTGAGGTTATGAAATTCACGAGTCGTTCAATTGCGGAACTGCGATCGGTCATTAACGGCTTCAAGTCTCGTTGGATCATAGCAGTGAAATATGGAGTATCAGCAGTTCTAAGAACTCCATCAAAGATGGCGTTGAATTTTTTTCCAGGAATGGAGTACTTGTTATACTCGATCGTAGGGTCATTTAGCGGATCGTCACTTGCCATAATACGTCGCTGCCTCTCCTTCAGGTTGAGTTCTACCGCGTATTTGAGATTGTGCTCAACGGTGCTTCCTTTCTGTAAGGGATTGTGCCCTCTGTGTTGCCATGCCAACTTCACGTATTCAGAAATAGCGTCGGAAACCAGACCAGCTCTTGCATGGGCTTCAACTTTGGCAAGAGCGATGGTTCTATATATAGTTCGGTGCCAGAAGTACGAATAGAAGCGTTTAAAATAGCTTTGGATGCCCGCTACAGCAACATTGTTTCCCTTATGCATGAGCACAATTGCGAGTTGTGCCAAAATATCTGGAAATAGTAGGAAAGGCACCAACGGGTTGTTTACTCCACTGAACTTGTGATCAGAGTAAGCACTGATTGGATCGATCACCTCATGATACACCAAACAGGCGGCAGAGTAATGGCCCAACTCGCAAGCTCTAGAGGCGAGAAAAGACCAAGTCTGATTTGAAATGCAATATGATTCCCTGTCGACATCGAGAACGACGTGAATCAAAGAGACTGCTGCATTGAGATTTTCAGCAGCCAAAAGACGGTTGATATACTGCTCGATCAATGTGCTGCTGAGAGTTCCCTTCTTTCTTCCAGATAAGTGCTCGATAATATGATTAAAAATAGCCTTGTTTTCGCCGGAGCGGAGAAGCTTCTGCAAAGTCAAGTTAGCATTAAGTGAAGGGTGGAGTTTTTCGAGTGGAATCTGCCCTTTTTGAAGACTCAGAAGTTCCCCATATTCTTGTAGAAAGCGGTGAAGACCATGCTGTGTGGAAGGATCAAGCTTAGACTGGGCGAGCCATAGCCGCGGATTGAATGTTGAAGATGATGTATGCCGTAGAAAGAACAATTTCCTATATCTTAGCATTGGAAATGCTTTTCAGATGAGCTTTGACAGCACGAGTTCTGGAATAGTACGTCTGAGTAGGAGGGTTGTGTACACCACCAAGGAAAAAATGTCTTGAGATTTGGACTTTTTCATTGAGAATCTACCTAGTCGCATCTCCACTGATAGCATTCGATGTTGAGAAGCTTGGCCTTCAAAACAGCTCCAGCCAGGTCTCTTGCGAGAGCATCTGTTGGCGTCAACAAGTCATTCGGCCCAAAATTTGCGTCACATGTAAAACCTTCCTTTCCTTTCGGTCCTGCCTTTTTGCAAAGGGCATCGATAAGATTTAGCT
The DNA here is from genome assembly GCA_030579055.1 of Candidozyma chanthaburiensis. Lineage (NCBI taxonomy): Eukaryota > Fungi > Ascomycota > Pichiomycetes > Serinales > Metschnikowiaceae > Candidozyma > Candidozyma chanthaburiensis. The sequence goes on along the minus strand of JAKUAA010000007.1, from coordinate 396,272 downwards.
CCCAAGGAACTTCCTTGATCGAAAACAGCCTGGGTTCGACTGATTCTCAGTCTGCTGGTTTGGCTTCGAGTATTCAGGACAAGTTGCCCTCATTTGAATCCTCGTCTGGAGTCCCAGAGACAACCCTCACATCCGACCAATGGGGCTACTTAGACTCGATTGGAATGGCACAAGGTTGGGGAGTGACCTCGTGGATGGAGACTCTACTTGAAAATGTTCACATATTGACTGGGCTTCCTTGGTGGGGTACTATTGTCACCACAGCTCTTCTTATTCGTGCAGTTCTTTTCCCACTTTACGTCAAAGCTGCCGTGAACAACGCTAGATTATCTGCTATCCAGCCCGAGATGTCGAAAATCATGGATCGCCTCAAGAAGGAGCCCGAGAACACCGCTCAAATTCAGAGAGAAAGGGCATTGCTTTTCCAAAAGAACGATGTCTCTGTCTTCAAATCGCTCTACGCTATGGCCCAGCTTCCGTTCGCATATGGTATCTTTCAGGGTCTCAGAAAAATGGCTGCTCACCCAGTTGAAGGCTTCGCCACCCAAGGTACTCTTTGGTTCCAGGACCTAACGCAGGTCGACCCATACTTGGGTTTGCAAGGCATGTCTGCTCTTTTGGTTGTCGGTTTGATCAGATTGGGCGGTGATTCCGGTACCAACATGAACCAGATGGTCAAGAAATATTTCTATGTCTTTCCTGCTATGGCTTTTGTCTTTACGATGAACTGTTCTGCTGCAGTGGCTCTCTACATCACAGTGGGAACTTTCTTCTCCGTCTTGCAAGGTCAGTTGTTCAAGAGCCAAGCTTTCAAGAAGTATTATAACCTCCCCAAACCTCCGAAACAAGATCTTCTGAAACAACCAGCCAATCTCAGTGAATGGTTCCAGCAAATGGCCGAAAAACAAAGAGACTCCACAAGAGCGAAGATGGAGCAGGCCAACAAGAAGTATGAGGCGCAGTCTAGACATCGTCTTCACGGAAAAGATGGTTTCATCAAGAGACACTAGATTTATATAACGAAATGTACTTGTAGATAGTTGTATTTTGCTGAGCCAATACATGAGTAGGGATCACCGTCTCATTAAGCGTCTTCACTAGAGAAATTGAAAATAGCATCCCAATTGTCTATGAGCTTCTCCATGACGAAACTGATGAAGCCGAAGTTGCTGACTAGCGCTTCCGCTGAGCTTGCCTCGGTCAACGCAGGCCCAATTACCGTAGCCAAGTTTGACGCAGTCATCTTGTTATGTTCACTTTGACTAGCTACCCGGCTAAGATGTCTTATCAAGCCTTTGAGCGTGTAGAAGTTGTAAGAAGGTAACTTTTTCAAAACGAAGAAATATGGTTCTGCGAAGAAACCATTTTCAGTGATGGCATCAGAAAGCAATTCGTTGTCCGTTTTAAGCTTGAATAATTCTCTTATAACTTCATCTGTCAAAATGGCGTCTGGTAGCTCGCGGAAGAACAGTTTAACACAGCTGGTAAGAGCGTGAACATCAACGTGTCTGGATTGAAGATCGACTGTACCTGTTCTGTCAATTTCTTGCTTCAAAGAAGTGAGCTCAGATATGGATGTGCTGATACGGTATACTCCAACATCATGAAGACCTTCAGTCTCAATGGCATCGTAAATCAAGTCAAGAAAGATTGGCGACTTCGCCCTATCTCTAGAACAAACAGCTTCAAGTGGAATGGTAAACGTGATCATGGCAGAGGTGCATCTGTAGTTGAGCAGCCTCGAATGGAACCAATGTCTGTTAGCAAAAGCCAACTTATTTGACCAATCCCTCATCTCATCCTCGTCAGGAGCCCTCAAGTAAAGCACATCTCCCGTGTCAGAATCAACTTTAAGACAATTTGGAAGCAAGTAAACTGGAAAGATTTTGTAATCTTTGAGAAGTATGGAGTGTGACGGTTTGGCCTTCAGATCGACTACTGAGGCCGGGTCCGGTAGCTCCTGATAATCAACAATTCTCTCGTTGCCCCCATTATTGAGTCTGTTGAACAAACCACTGATTTTAAATCTCGATGAGGCGTTGGTCTTGTAATTCAAGGATTGACGTCTCAAACTGCTCGACAGTTTCTTGGTCCTGGGGTTATGATCACCCGACAGAGCGCCCACAAGTTTGCCATCCGTCTTTGCATATTCCTTCTCGTTTATCAGTTGCTGGACCTTTACGACAGGCCCAAAGACATTATACCAATTACGGTCGTGAGGAACGATGTCAGTAATCTTGATTGTCTGGCAAAGAGACTCATCAAGCTTTAATAAAAAGTCAAACTCTCCGGCTTCAAGCTGAGTGTCATCAACATCTTCAACACTGAGCTCCTTGATAAGCTTGAACACTAGATATCTCTTGTTGAAATTGATGAGTTGATTGTAGAAGTTAGGGCACTTATTCACTTCAAGAAGAAGTTCAAAGATCCATCCAAAGCATGGGAGGAGGGGCTCTTGCACCATCAACATATCACTGGTTTTGATTCCAACGGGGAGAAGGTCTTTGATGTCTTTAAACACGGTCTGAGAGGAGGTATCTGGAAAGTTTGAGTTCAACGCTTTTGCAGCCTTGGCCCAAAGTGGGGAGAGTTGACGGCTAGCTGGATGGTATATGACGTTCACGATAGCACTTTCAATGCAAGAAGGTATACTACCAGAGCTACCCTCGAAGACAAATTGGTTTTCTCCCATCTTAAGCTGCGAGAGTTTCACCATTATCAACAAAGTCTTCATTCGATCCAATCTCTCCTCAAGAGCTATGTTGGGGTCACAGAGCTGAATAAAAAGGTAGCACTTAAATTTATGATACAATCTGAAAAGTTTGCGGAAGACAAGTGGAAACTTACTTATCAAAACCTCATTGTCAGATGCATCTCTCAAACTGTCAAAGTAACTGAAGATGTTGGAAATGTGTATCAGTTCATCCGTCGAAGATTTGGGAATAGCAAAATTTAAGAGCGTATTATTCTCAAACTGATTCTCAAGAATATTGAAAGCTCTGAACCAATCCTCTGGTTTTATACCTTTGTAAAAAAGGGTAAGAAGCTTGTTAAATTTGTGAATGAATTTCTCGATCTTGTGAACATTCTTGTGACTCGGAAGATTTCGATTCATCGGAACATCATGCAAAACGTTGGAAAACCTGAACTCGTGAGTCAAAAACTCGTCAAATTTCAGAATCTCCACTGGCCTGTAAGTTTTCTTCACAAACATCTTCTTAAGCTTCTTATAGTAGTTTACCAATTCCTCAAAGTACTTATCCAACTGCTTGTCGATTTTGTTGGAGTTGTACCACTGAAGAATCTCATTTGTGTAGAGCTTGAAAAACTTTATCATGGTCCTCTTGTGGGTCAAGTCGTGGGCAAAATTTGAATAAAAATTATTGAGAAGCACAAGAAGGGCCTTCAAGATATTGACCTGAATTTTTAAGAGAAGCTCGTAATCCACGTCTCCCAATTTTGCCAACTTAACATCTTCATCAATATTCCAGTTGGGAAATTTGCCAAAAGTGACAGGATCGTACTCTCCACTCTTTATAAGGTACTGCTTCTTCATGATAGATATTACTGCATTTCCTGAATGCACAAAACGGTGTGCCAAACTATCAAGAAGATCTTTGGTGGACATGAAGGAGCTGTACGTAAGCAAAAAGACGAAACGAAATTCAGAGAGCTCGATAGGATAACCCTCATCGAAGTAGGAGGAGTCTATCAACATCAAGTCAATGAGAGTGTCAATCGAAGCAAATCTTGGGATGTACATGGTGGACTTCATTTGACTTACTCTGTGATTCGAGTAATTAGAAACCAAACCGAAACTGCGATGTCTTTTTTCTTTCGCTGGGGTTGGCGGCTCCTCACGATGGTCCTCCTGGAGCGACAAGTTTCTGAACTTTTCCGAGTTCAATATGTCGTCGACATCAATTCCAAGGCCCTCCTCTTCCGTTTCAATCTTATCTTCCTCTGTTTTTCCCAAAGATGACACCGTTGAAGCTAAATCAAAGTCAGGAACGAAATCATCCACCCTGAGTGTCAAGTCATTGTTGACAACTATCCTATGGTTATCACTGAGTAGATCGTCGGAAGTTCCTGTTGGGCTGATCACAAGGTCATCATACTTCAGTAAATCAATCTTGAAATGATGGTTATTGAACGTTGGCAATTTTTCCTCCGGTGAGTTTTCGTTAATAATACCACCAAGGGGGGTTGTGGAATCGAGGTCATTTGAGTCCTGGTTTGTGCAGCTTGAAGAAAGAACGGAAGACGACGAATTGACAGACAAATTTGAAGAGCTCAAGTTCATTCGTTGGAGCTTCTGTATAGACCCGTGACCCGAGGCATCAGGTTCATTGGGCCTGAGGTACTTCTCCGGAAGACTTGGTTCCATTCTCAAAGAGCTGCTCATGACTTGTGCGAGGCCCGTTGGCTCCTCGTTTAATTCGAGCAATCTCAAAAGAACCCTTCTTAACTTATTCTTCGTGCTGGGCGAGAAAGCTTCCAGACTGTTATCCTCAGACGATAAAGATGCTGGGACGCTTCTTTCGTCCTTGTTCGCACCAAGATAAAGAACTTGATTTAGACTCTCGTTGGAAATGACAAAGCCCATAGAGTTATATTTGCGAAGAACGTCCTGATTGTATTTGACAATGTCAGTTACGTTCGTAAGGTTCTTCAAATAATCATTCCACCGATCGAATGAATAATTGACCTTCTTCCAAACAGTCTCGAGGTTGGAAACATCCCCATGAGGGATATTGTTGATCAAAAGGTCACCAAAATACGGAATGACACAGTCCTTGGAGTATATCTTACCCAAGCCACGAGGAGCCATGATGTGATATGATTCTTTGGATGTCAGCAAGTCGCTATTCTCTTCTCCGTAGAGGACGGAGCTGGACTTCCCAAAGTCTATACTCTCGTTGCTAGTTGCCAAATATCGGCGGTCAAGCTCAAAAAGAACTGGAGACCAATCATTCCTTAGGAGTTTGATGTACTCTTGATTGACATACGACCAAACTGTTCTTAACCTCAAGAGAGGCTGAGACAACACTATGGAAGCGATTCCCAACCAAGAAGACATGTTTCCGGATTTGTCCAATAGGCAGCCCAAGTCGATCCAGCGCTCAAGGATACGTGCTCTGCGCTCAGGTGTTTTGTTGCTCGTGTCCTCAGCGAAAAGATGGAAGAGAAGTAGCCTAGCCAAGTAATGCACATGAGTGTCATTATTGAACACCAAAGGGTTCTTCCGGAAGAAAGTATCGCAGGAGGAGCCGTCAGCTACCAGGGACGCCAAGAGGAGGGACTTGTCAATGCTCGAATTCCAGGATTTGAAGAAATGCAAATCAGTTTCTGTTATAAGAGCTGCAAACTCGAAGAGGTTTACATCGTTCATGAAGACCGACGAGCTAATCTCAATGAAAGGATCCGGTGGCTGAGAAGATGCAAAATCAGCAAAGTTGACGAGATCGAGAAGTTCCTGCTGTTTGGTCAACATTTTTGATTTAACGGATGCAAGGTGGTTGGGAGACACCGAAGAAGTATAGTGGTCAAAAAGCAGCAAGGTTTTGAGCATCATGGACCCCTCTGCTTTCTTCAACAAGAAACCACCAAAGTGTACAACAACGTGATCAAAGAGTGCAAGAACACGATCCGTGAATGGTCTGTATGATGCAAATTGGCCGAATTGTTCGTCGAAGATAGCACTGAGCATGACATGCAATGTAGAGAGCACTTCACTAAAATTAGGAAGCATTGGGAATACCACGGTCAAATGGGCGACGTGGCTCTGGTCCTGGGCCGTTGAAGAGGTGTCGCTTTCGGCAAAAAGGAAATGGTGCACCAAAGCCTCTGGTGGGTTGTTTGATAGAAACGTATTGGACAGCGAATCGTAGCGTAATTCAGGGTGGGGGACATGACGATCGAAATATGATATGGCTCCTGGAGGCGGGGTGGCGTCCTTGATGGTGGGCACGATGGTGTTGGCAGATGCTATAGGCTTTGGAGTGAGAGATCCAGCGGCGGTGTTCAACAGCGCCGAGGATGCCATTTTTGCTGAGGAAAGCGGCCCGCTAATCGACGATGACGCGTCAGCATGGAAAGACGAATCGGAGCCTTGAAGCGGAAGGAGACGTCTTCCAGAGAACAGCTTACCATTTCCAGACGACACGGCTGTATTGGTGGACTGAGCCAGAGAGGGCACCTGGTGTAGCAGGGCGCCATCTGTACGATCCGACGATTTAGCACGAAACAGGCGGGCATTGAGCAGTGACGGTGGTCTGTAAAGATGCAATACGGAGCCTTTGAGTTCAGCTCTGTATAGCCGAAATGACGTTTCTGGCAGCTCCAAAGGCGAGGGTTGGTTGATTGCCGCGTTGATCCACGCGTGTTTCACGGAAACGGAATCGTAGGCGGGGATTACCAAGGACCGAAGAGGATTGTTCGTTCTGGAGCCAGCCAGGCGGGAGTCCAGGTGATCTTGGGACTCTCGAGGGTCCAGGTCGTCCTTCTGGGGCAATGCCACCGAGCGCCTGTTTTTGCGGAATATAGATTTCATCCGCAGAAACTAGTGGGTGTTAAGGAGATCTCGGGTGAATTTACCTCAGGGTTAATTTGTCAATGTGTTCTTAGAGTGGTTGTTCCTGAGTGGATTTGGCGTGGTAGAAAAAATAGGCACAAGTGTGTGCGGGTGCAGGCGACACGAGAGTCCTACATGCTGGGGAATGTTTCCACGAGGAGTGTAGACGTGAAAGAGGCTAGCGGACGATGGAAAGCGTAAAAAAAAAAAAAAAAAACAAGAAATAAGCAAAGGATTAAGCTTTCGAACAACTTTTACTTCATTGCAGAACTTGAGGCTCTGGCCAATGTTCAAGCAGACGTGTCGCTGCTTTTTCACCCCCCAGTTCTCGTCAAACCATCAGGCCTTCACAGCCAGGAACCGCAATGGACCATAATGAATAGAGAAGAAACAGGCCACAGAGGTAGATCGATCGTCTCGCCGTGTAATGCAACCAAACTCCTCACATTCCCCATTGCCCATTCCGGGGAAAATGGTCGAGTCAAACCATAATTGGCTTCCCCTCCTGCGGCCTTTGTCAAAGAAGTAAATTTGTGAATGCGGAAGTTGGAGTACTAGGTGTTCCCATCTCCATTCGATATCGTCTACGGTTTGTGTGCCATCCTGCGGCGCGTCTTAACAATGGTTCGGGCTGTTTATTGTGTTTGGGTTCTCCGGGGATGAAATCGCTAGATAGTGGAGTTTGGAAATGACGCGATCTTTTTTCACTTATTTCGTACGTAGATAGGATTTGGTCCTTCGCTGGTTATTCAGGCGCGCTTGGATAGACCCGCTAGATTTCTAGAGACTCGTCAAGTTACCGGCTGAGTCGGTGATGTTGTATCTTTTCTGTTCAAGCCTTGGAATCAGGGCATCTTAGAATGATGGCATTATGAAGTGTACGGGTTGCCATTTCGTTTTTGATTTCTTATTGCGAGAGTTGATCTTTTGTTTCAAAAATTGCTGCGCCGATTTAGTCCATCGTGCACAGAAATAGTCCTGGGTTGGTAGATTCTTAAGAATGGGTGCAAAATGCATGTACGCGGTGCATTGAGATAAGAAATCAGAAATTGTGAAGAAATCGATCAATTTTCTGACCGAGAAGATGATTTGAGCGAACAATTGGGCATGAGGGAAATTAAGATCGAAACAAATAGCAAAAAAAAAAAAAAAAAGAATATTTGTCAAGGAGGATTCATGCACTGCCTGTTTGCTGCCGAGTAGTGATCTGGAATGACTCCTCAGATTGTGTCCAATATTCTATGCAATGAGGGCCGGAAATTTGTAACTCGATTCAATCTTCACCTTTTTACCGGATCCCTGAAAAGCAAATCCTGATTTCCTATGGGCTCAACTCGGCATCTCTATTACTAACAGACCTAGGCGGACGAACCTCTGGAAAATCTCGTCACAAAACTCCGAGTTTTCTCTTTGCTTCAATTTCACAAAATTGTTTCTAGCGGCCGATTTAGCTGAATCTGGAAATTAGGACTCCAATTTACTTCGGTCCCTCTTCTGACCTGCACTTGCACGATTCAATCGACTGCAACTACTCTTCATGCTACTTGGAGGCCGTTGTCGCCTACACTGGCCGAAAAGCTTACTATCCCAGAATTCAAAGAGATTTGCTTCAGATGAACAGACAAAATATCTCCAGCGGAAGAACGCCGTTGCGCAAAATCCCACCCAGTTCTACCCACCTATCGCTATAACGAGAACAAACGAGCCGGTGCTTCGAGTCCAGGAGTTTGTGAACAGTTTCAAAAACATTAAATTTGAAGAGTACCCTCAAAAGAGACTCCCCAATTTGGTGCAATTGGAGGGCAGGGTCAAATCGGTCAGGAAAGCAGGTAGAGCTTTATTCTTTTTAGACATTGTCCAGGACGACGTCGAGGTTCAGGTCTGCGCTTCGAACAAGCTAATGGGAACGATGGATAAGGAAGAATTCTCGAAAGCTCATTCATTTATACGAAAAGGCGACCATGTGCTGTGCGTGGGCCATCCGTCCGTCACGAATGTAGGCGAGTTGACACTCAAGGTGAATAAACCCATCAAAGTCTCCAGTCCTTGCCTCAACTTGGCGACTTTACCTGATAAAATCGTTGATAGACAACTTATAAACGCTAACCGAGTTATGAACTACTTGGTGAACGCAGAGCTGAAGGACCGCATCCTCATTAAAGACGGTGTGACTCAAGCCATCCGAAAGTTCCTCGCCAGTGATGATTTCACGGAGGTGAATACTCCATTAATTGCCGGTGCCGGGACTGGCGCTAATGCTGAACCATTCCAGACCACTCTGAAGGCCTTACCAGACGAGAAATTGCAGCTTCGTGTCGCTCCGGAACTCTGGCTTAAGAAGCTCGTAATCGGTGGATTTGACAAGGTTTTTGAAATTGGGCCCAACTTTCGTAACGAGGGCATTGATGCTACGCACAACCCTGAATTCATGACTTGTGAATTTTACCGATCTCACACATCCTTGGCTCAGCTAATGGATATCACAGAGAAGATCTTCGCTGCAATCTTCAATGAGCTCTCGTCGAAACAAAGCAAGATTCCGACATTACATAAGACCTTGCCCGATCTTTCGGCCTTGCAAAATGGAAAGTTTGCAAAGTACGAGTTTGTCCCTACTCTCGAAGAAAAGACTGGTTTCAGCTTGCCAAAGGATCTTTCTACAGAAGCGCTAATTGCGTACCACAGAGAATCAAACATCCCGCTTCCCAGTACTATGTCCCCCGCCAGTCTTTTGGACAATCTTAGCAGCAGACTTTTGGAGACGATATCTTTGGAGGAGCCCAATAAACCCATTTTCATCTACAACCAGCCTGCCGTCATGTCGCCACTAGCTAAGTCAGCCATCGTGGATTATGACGGTCGCAGCTACGAGGTATCGATGAGGTTTGAGCTTTTTATCAATGGCAAGGAGTACGTCAACTCATACGAGGAGGAAAACTCGCCTTTTGCACAAGCAGAAAAATTCAAGCTACAGCAGCAAGCTAAGTCTGACTACAATGACAGTGATCTGCTTATCCCCGACTGGAACTACGTAAAGCTGATGGAATATGGTCTCCCACCCACAGGCGGTTGGGGATGCGGAATCGATAGACTCAGCATGTTGTTCAGCGGCACTAAAAGGATTGAAGACGTCTTGACTTTTGGTGTTCTTAAAGATGTGGTAAGGCAGTAGTTAGGTGTGCACTTGAGCTTAAAAACCGATGGCATTGTTTGCCAAAGTCGGTCGCACGAGTCCGGATCGGACCATCACAATTCTAGCATTCATGTAAAAAGAGATCACTTCTGAAGAAAAGAGGTGTATTTAAACCAAATCATTTTTTTCTCCAAAACTTTCCATATTTGAAAAATATCTCGCGCTCTTCATCGACCGTGTTTTCAACTCGCGCTAGTAGAACCGAGGCTGAACTTTCTTCGCGCGATCAGAAGAGATAACCGTTGGATTCTTCACTTACCCGATTCTTCATATATCAAATAACGAAAAGCGTCTTTTCGGCTTCGAAAGATGAATTTCGAAGAGCAAGAAGACAAGGACGGCGTGCGTCTTTCGTGGCATCATGTGCCCAAATCAAGGCTCCAGAGCCAACACAACGTCGTCCCTTTGACAGCATTCTACACTCCTTTCAACAGCAAATCGCCCTTGATCCGCTTGCCTTTCCAGCAGTTGCAGCAGTGTCGCCAGTGCCGCGCTTTCCTTAATCCTTTTGTTTCGATAAAGCCGAATCAGCCAGAAGTGTGGTACTGCCAATTCTGTAAGTTCGGCAATAGGCTCAATATCGCCGAGGACGGAAGCTACTCGTATGCTCTTCAGCCTGAAAGTACTACTGTGGAGTACTCCACTGGCCGCTCCGCTCCACTCCCGCCAATATACTTTTACTGTGTGGATACTTGCTTTGAAAACGAGGACGTGACTGAGGCTTTCGCCCAGCTAAAAGAGTCTATTCTTCTATCGTTATCTTACCTTCCTGCTCAATCGTTGGTTGGCCTTGTGACCTTTGGAAAACATGTGCAGCTTCACGACTTGCTGACGCCCAATCGCAGCTATACGTTCAATGGAGCCAAAGAATACGAGCTCAAGACAATTCAGACAATTTTGGGGCTTAATGTGGGCATCTCTGTCCAACAACAGCAATCGCAGTTGAGTCTGGTGGCCCAGAAATTTTTGCAACCAATTGAGTTTGTCGAGTACGAGCTCTCATCGATCATTGATAGATTACAGAACAACACTTTCCCACGCGCACAACCAAGCCATAGGCCTGAAAGATCAACTGCGTGTGCTGTTAATATCAGTACTTTGGTCCTCCAGGCTATTTTAGGCAATGGAGCCCTGACTGGTGGTCACCTTATGTGCTTTATTGGTGGAGTTGCGACTCACGGTCCAGCTAAAATCGTTGGCACCCAATTGAAGGAGCCTATCAGATCCCATCATGACATAGACAAGATGCTGCAAACGCAATTGCCAAACTTATCTAATGGCGTGGCAAAGGTGAATTCGCTGTTGTACAAGTCCGCCAAGAAGTTTTACGAAAAGATTGCTAAGTCTCTCGTGGATATGGGTATATGCTGCGATATTTTCATCGGTAGCTATGACCAAATTGGCTTGTACGAGATGGATGAAATTGCTTCAGCCACTGGTGGTGCTATTGTCATGTGTGACTCCTTCAGCACCGCTATATTCAAGCAGAGCTTGATAAAATTCCTTAGACGCGAGACTAGCGAGGACGAAGAAGAAGACGTTGGCTCGGAAATGGCCCTTAACGCTACTCTTGAATGCAGAATTACCACTGATCTACAGATCCAAGGTCTCGTCGGCCATGCCACATCGCTTCCCCTCAGAAAAGACAATACATTCATCAACTCAAGTGTTTCCCCCCAGAGCATTGGCCAAGGAAACACAAACGCATGGAAGCTTTGTGGTGTTGATCCTCAATCTACTTACGCAGTATATTTCGACAAGCTTGACTCACCTCAGCCAGGCTATGCCTTCATTCAGTTCAGTTTCCACTACCAGCATTTATCAGGTGAAAAGAGGGTGAGAGTGACTACGATTCCCTTAGCAGTTATTGCAGACTCCGACAACCAGAACTTAGAAGCCGGGTTTGACCAAGAGGCTGCTGTTATGGCCATTGCCAGAAGCAGCATAGACAAACTCCAATCCAACGTCTTCAACAGCACTAAGACCACCTATGATCATACTGATGTTGTGAAGCATCTTGATAAGATCCTCACCGACTACTGTGCCCGGTTTGGCGTGTATCAAAAGAAACAGCTCGACACGTTTTGCCTTTCAAACACCTACTCGTTGTTGCCGCAGTTCATGTACCATTTGCGCAGATCCCCCTTCATCCGAGTGTTCAATAACTCTCCTGACGAGACAAGCTACATAAGGCACATTTTCATGCATGAGGATGTCAACAACTCGTTGATCATGGTACAGCCATCGTTATTCTCATACGATATTGAGACATTTGGAGCAGAAGATCCGGAAACTGGGGAGCCAAACATAGACCCCGAGCCCGTTTTTCTTGACTCCATGTCGCTTGGAGTCACCAAAATTCTTCTTCTCGACACGTTCTTCCACATTCTTATTTACCACGGGACAACGGTGGCTGAATGGAGAAAAGCCAACTACCACACAATGGAGGGCTACGAGCATTTCAAGGAATTTTTGGAAGCCCCTAAGCATGAAGCATTGGAGATTCTTAAGGACCGGTTCCCTTTGCCTCGATTCATTGACTGTGACGACGGAGGATCACAAGCTCGTTTTCTCATGGCCAAGCTCAACCCATCTACAAGTTACCTGACAAACCCCAACCACATGTATGGAGGTCAGTTTGACGTGATGACAGACGACACAAGTTTACAGTCTTACATGATGTACATCAAGCGAGTTGCTGTTTCCCGGTAAACATGGGAAGAGGCTTGTGATCAGAGGGGAGTGAATGAGGAGAAAGACGCTCGTTTCCGAAAAAGTGAGAAAGGCGAGGCACCCTCAGGTCCGAGAAAGACTGTGACAGGGAACGCAGTGAACTGGACTGGCCAACCACAGGCATGCATTAATAATCGAGGAAATTGAAAAAAATCCCTAATAACACTTTCATTAATTAGATACGATGACCAGGTCCACGATCAACAAAATTTCCGGCTTTGGAATATTCTTCCTCAATTGCTGATTCCGGGGCTCAGGGGAAGGCAGAGATTTTTGCACCCTCATCGATTCTCGATTGTTTCCTGCGGGCTTACCCCAACTCTCAAATACCCCGATCTTTTGCATCATGTAGACCGTTCAACTGCCATACTTAATGCCCAATTTTCGCGCTTGAGCCTTCTCAGAGCTTTCACAAAAATAAAAAAATCTTCAAAGGCCATGAAGCGACGCGGTGACGATACTGTTGTTGAGCACCGCTCGGTCACGGTCTCACAGCTACAGACCCTGGGGCTGGCCAAATGTGTCAAAAGGTCAGTCACTCACAGAATACCTCCATCCCTACTCGGAAAGGACGGCATTCCACTAGATCTGTGGGTGCAAATGTCTCTTCAGCAGGTGATGCAAAGCAGCGCTACGGGCGCCTCCAACATGGACATGGACCATGTCGATAACCTTAACTTCCTAGTGTTCTTGGGTGCTCAAGGCAAGGAATACATCGACGTGATTCGTGAAATGTTCCCAAAACATTTCGACTCATTGGTGTTTGTTTCTCTGTACATCGATAGCCGCTTCACAGAGAATCCTCACTTCCAATGTCTGGATACTGACACTTGCAAAGAGTTATCCCGCTATTTCGAGATTATGGACCCTCTAGGCGGTGGTCACTACCCACTCAACTACCTTATCGTTATTGACTCTGACCTGCTTGTCAGATGCAAACTTCCTATTCGCATCGGTCCATATTATGGCCCGCACCAAAAGTTTGGTGTGAGCCTTCCACAGCTCCAGGGCTTGATTGATGAATTCTTGGAATTCTTCATGGAGCACAAACTTACCATCCTTATGTAATGACTTCACGAAATGTATGCAAGTTTACTGTAGCAATGAGCTTCTCTGTTGTTCGAGTTCTTTGTACTCATGGCGCTGCTTCTCGATTTCCTCCTTCACTTTGGATATGTACACGTCTAGTCTGGCTAGCTCGTCAATCTCGTCTGTCCTTAAATACTCCTGATCCCTTTTCAGAGGGTCTGAGTATTCGTACGGAAGCAAATTCAGTGGCTTTGCAGTCAAGATCTCAAAAGTAGCTTCTGTAGGCTCGTTGAACACGAGTTCGTCGAAGAGAACAGAATAGACTTCGCCGTTTTCTCTCTTTGGCGCTTTTGGATTGTAAGGATGGAGCTTTAATCCGTGGAAGATTTGGAAGTTCTTTTCATTTATACCAAGTTCTGCTCCTGGGTGAAAGTGCACCTTGATGATGATTTCGAATTCGCCCCACCCAGACTCAGTAACTTGATATGGGGGCTTCTCGACGGCACGGATAGGATTCTCATACGTTTCATGTAATTTGAATGTAACCTTCTTGATGAGTGGTGTTAGATCGACATTATCAAGAACCGGCTTGAAAAACACCGTCCATTCATGCGTATGATCTGGCGGTGTCTTTTCCGTGCGTTTTTCATCAGGCAAATGCCTTGCAGAATTGCCATAAAGGAAAGGAACGGAGATGGAGACATTTTTTATTCTTTTCGACATCTTGTGGGAAGTGTTGATAATCGTTCCTACAGTGTTGGTGAGATACATATTTCTACCATATGCACACTACAACCAGAACTACGAGAATCCATCCGTGAAAACGTCTATTGAGGTATAAGAGGCTTCCAGTCCATCATGTTACCCTTCGAAGCCGAGCCGTTGTTGCTAGATCTAGGAGGTGGAGGTGGAGGGGCTCTGGCTCCACTGGCTGGTGGCTGCGAAACTTGTTCAACCTTGTTTGTGGACAACGACTTGGGTTTACTGGGCTTGACGGGTTTAGGGGCTGCGGCAGGTCTTGTTGTTGAAGACCCTGTAGTGTTATTGGGACCTGGTGAAGACTCTGCGGTGTTGTTCACACTGGGTGACATAGACCGTGGAGTAGATGGCTGTGAGCCCGAAGGCACGAGTGGGGCAGCTGAAAATGCCAAATTGTGATGAGAATTCCTCGAGGGAGCTGAGTTTCTTGAAGGTGGCGGTGGAGGAGGAGTGGAGACTTCGTGCCGTGCTTTGAGTCTGTCACTCAAATCATTGCCTTGAGAAACTGCCTTCCGGCTAACAGGGGGTGGTGGAACTCTCTTGGGCAAAGTGTTCACAGTACGTGGCCGAGGTGGTGCTTTTGGAGCTGGTATGTCATCTTCAAGAATGTTCATTTCTGAGAGTGCCTCTGAGGTGAAAGTCGAGTTAGCAGTAGAGCCGGCGGAGGATTCATTGTCGAACTCGATCAAGCTCAGGTTCGAGCCATATTGCTTCTTGTAGGCATTGTAGTACTCCTCAGCTAATTTCAGCTTCTTCGGCTTGTCGACAACTTTGATGTTGACTTTGAACGTGGAGAAAACTGGTTTGTGGTCACTCACGAAGACGTCCATGACAGAGCCGTAATTCAATGCCTTCATACCGTCATTGTTGATGCTCCTAAACAAAATTCTGTCCGTCCATGAGGGCACACGCTGCTTTTCCGATGTATCGTAGTTCGAGGTTCCTTTGTCATACTTGTACGTTGGGTAAAATTTTAAAGGACTTTCCTTGAGCTCGGAAAAGGCACCGCCTCTGGCCATTTCTCTTTTCAACTGATCTGCGTCGTCTAATTCGTCAAAAGCCCCGTTTTCGATGAGGTAACGACACTTTTCGTTTGGGAGTTCGACTCTGTAGTTCAAATCACCAAACCAAATTATATTGTCGTGGTCGCGGATGGTGTAATTCCTTGTGAATGTGAGTCCCTGCATTATCAGGATGTAATCGTTGTATCTTTCAATAGTAGCAGCAACACCAGCAGCCAAATGTGAAGTTATCAATGCAAAAGAGGTTGAACCAAACTCAAATCTCACGGCACATGCTCCTTTATTAGCGGCCATGCCACCAAGACCAGTTTTCTTGGATGATCCCGAAACTTGAGTCACGTACTGGGACTGATCTCTCCTCACAAACAAGTAGACACTCATTGAAGCTATTGCCTCTGTTCGGAGTAAATAGTAATCCTCCCCTCTTGAATTAAGCTGCTTATTCAAAAAGTCACCCCAGGCAGCTGGTTTGGAAGAGTCTGAAGTAAGGAAGGATCCAGCATTGAGCTCAATCAATTCTTGAAGACCAATAGCATAGAGTTCAGGTGCAGGGTATTTGTCATTGGCAGCGGGGAAGAGCCAATCTTCGAAGCTCTCCTTTATGGGATGCGATGCAGCGCTGACGTTGAAAGTTCCCACAAACATATTGATATTCTTGTACGTCGTAAACGCCAGAGCATTTTCCTGGAGTTTTTCATGAACGAACTCGTAAATCGGGTCGAATATCTTGACAGCCTTGCCATTCTTTGCATCCTTTCCAAGTAAAATGTCGATGGTCAGCTGTTTTTTCGAATCCACAAAAGTGTTCTGGTACATTCTTGACACAGATTTGGTAACATCGGAGAGCGCTCCAGCAAAGTTCATCTTTCCCGACCTGGAGAATGATGATTTTAAAGCATTAGTGCCGGTATAGATTTGGGAAATTGCATCACCATTGTCCGCCCAAAGAGCATTATGCTTGAGTGTAAACTCCTCAATAAGCTGCTTCTCACGAGGAGATCCTCCACCGCCAGTCATTTGGCTTTTGAGTATATGGCTCAAGACTTTTTGACAAACCACTTGCTCGACGAGATTTGTTCTGTCTAAACAGTCCAAACAGTTGACACGAAAAACACCATTTTGACGGGTGATAACTTCGTTTTCTTGAACGTCGAAGTCATACCAGCCGAAAGACTCCAATGAGTCGTAAAGCAACAGAAGAATCTTTGTTGCGCCAGCGAAGCCGCCGCTCAGTTGTTTTGTCTCCGCGTGAAAATCAAAGTGACTGTAAGAAAGCTCCGATTTATGCGGCGATCTGTCAAGAAGCTCCTTGTAACAACGCAGAACGTTCACCTCTTGAGACTTGGTCTTGGAGAGGAGGTTGACAATGTGGCAAACACCATACTTTTCGCAAACCTCGTCAAAATGCTTATTGAAGGCAGTTTGCGTTGCTTCGCGAGATCTTGTGATGGTGATCTTCGGATTAATCAATGTCGAATCTTGTTCCCAGAAAGCGGGAACAGAACCTCTGATTTGCGTGAAAGCAAAGACCAGTCGCAGGGAAAGGTTGTTGAACACGAAATCTGTCTCAACAAAATTGGCAACGTTGCCGTCATCATCAATTCCTCTAGCGTTGAATCGCGTTCCTGCTCTTTTCCACGATTGCTTAGATATGATACTGATGGTGTCACCCCGAGTATTTAAACGCACAGTTTTGGCGAAACCACGAATAACTGTAGTCAAAAATCTATTTTTGTCAACAATTTCCATGGCATCTTCGTCTAAGTTCGCTCTAAACTTGAGTAGCTCGTTCATCAAGAAAGAATTCCACATGTATTGCTGCTCATAGTGCTGCAAGTTGATTCTAGTAATGCTGTCAGCCTTTTCGGCGTCGTGGGTGGCCTTGGCAAACTTCGCTGAGTCAATTCCTCTGTTCTGTAAGGTGGATGTCAAATCAAAGTCGTTGGAGAAATAGAACGAACCGTTCGATAGCAACTTCTTGATCTCGAAACAGGGGTGCACCACTCTCAGAGCGGGGTCGTACTCTTCAGGATCTTGCGTCTGAACCGCCATTCCGTTGGAATCCAAGTTGATATAGTCCCATTCGCTGCTTCCTAATGAGACAAAGTCCACTGCGAATATCTTATCCACTGATTCATATGGAACTGGACGAGCAACATTTGTGGAGGCACCGGTGATCAAGGCTAGGTAAACCTGCTGATCTATCGTAATGAGACCCAAGCATCCGTGAATGTCTCTGTGGATCAAAACTTTGTACTTTCTATTGTGCTGAAAATTGTGGTTCGGTTCGAGTTGAACTTCTACCGAGGCGCTCTTTTTGGGGTCATCTAGCTTCTTAGTGACCAATCGGAACGTGATGGCATGGGTTTCCGAGACCAATGCTATGGTCCTGGGTTCCTCACACAACAAAAGTTTCATCGGTGTATAATACCAAGAAGTTGTACAGTTGTCTCGGACAAATAGTAGTTAACTCACACGCAGCTTCCTGCACACATATATTCCACTTCTTGAAGCTTGGTACCAAAAAAGGAAGGTTTGGGTTCATGACCGTGCTCCAAAAGCCTTGAGCTCTTTCTAAGGACAATTCTGCCTCTGTCAGTTGCTTCCCGGGTCCAGCGGACAGCACAGCCGTATGGTAGGCCAAGAGTCCATCTACACCCGTGCACCTCGGTAAGTGAGAAGGTCGGCCTAAAAATTTACAGAGGTCAACGAATCACCACTTACCAGATCGAATCAATACAGTATGGCTAACTACCAGATCACACTTTCAGACGAGTCCAAGGAGACCATCAATAAGGTATTGGACTACTCCAGAACTGTGGCTCACTACGGTTTCATCCCATTTATCTTGTACTTGGGCTGGAAGGGCTCTACCCACAAGCCTAACTTGTTCAACTTGTTGAGCCCTGTTCCCTCCGTTTAAGCAGCGTATTTCGTTTGTACATAGCAATATCATCATAGATTATCTTTTTTGGAGGTATTTTGCCGTAGGAGATTCATCGCCTGGGGAAGTGAGGTGTGACCATTATAGCAAGGCGAGCAACGATGGCGTATTCGTTTGAATTGTGACAAAATAAAATTTGGCTGAAAAAACAAATTGATAGATGAAGTACAAAGCCGTTTGATCGACCGTCTTGCTGCCAATATTCCAAATCTTGCGTTATCAATAAACGGTACTGTCCTACACCAAATCGCATCTCATCTCTACTTGTTCACCATCCATGTCTGAACAATGGTCCAGGCGCCAAGTAGAGGTTATTTCTGGCGTCTTTGCTGGATTTAACACGACTTTAGCAACCCATCCCTTGGACCTCATCAAAATCAGGCTACAGCTAGCTGATAAGCTGACATCGAAGCCTTTTGAGCTCATATCGAGAGTATATCATGATATCCAAGTGCTGGCCAGCAACGCGTACCAGGCCAGTGGACAAAAGTATCCAAGAGCCTTTTACATTTTGCAGCAATACTATCGAGGTGTTGGTCCTAATTTCATAGGCAATGTCTCTGCATGGGCCATATACTTTGGGCTCTATGGCGAGTTCAAGGAATTGGTTGCTTCGCCAAACTCGCCAAACTACTTTGCAGCATCTTCATTGGCAGGACTTTGCACTACACTCCTAACAAATCCAATATGGGTTCTCAAGACTCGGATTTTAAGTACGCCCAAGACAAAATCGTCGTATACATCGCTCTGGGACGGTATCAAGAAAATCTACATCAACGAGGGAGTTCGTACGTTCTGGAAAGGTACGATTCCAAGCTTATTCTCGGTTTTTCAAGGAAGTTTGCAGTTCACCTTCTACGACCATGCAAAATTGTATGTCAGCAAGCGCCAGGAGAGAGAGCTCTCGTACTCTCAATACACTGGCCTCTCAGTCATGGCCAGAACATTCAGCATGGTTATAGTCTATCCTACACAGGTCATCAAATCCCGGCTCCAGAGCTACAATTTTGGCCACGAGAAACGGACCATGATGTCTGTTTTACGCCAATTGAAGAACCTGGATGGTGGTCTACGAGGACTCTATCAGGGTCTTGGTGCTAATTTATTGAGAGTGCTACCTTCCACAGCCGTCATGTTTCTCTCTTATGAGACGACAAAGAAATACTTGACTCCATCAGAGTGATCAGATTGAGTTATGTGAACAGTCCACTTCTGGGCGTGATAGAATACTTTTTACCACGCATTGTCCTCCATAACCTCTAATTTT
The DNA here is from genome assembly GCA_030579055.1 of Candidozyma chanthaburiensis. NCBI lineage: Eukaryota > Fungi > Ascomycota > Pichiomycetes > Serinales > Metschnikowiaceae > Candidozyma > Candidozyma chanthaburiensis. The sequence continues at coordinate 376,751 of JAKUAA010000007.1, read as the reverse complement.
TCCATAGATTTTAATTCTTGTATATACAATTGATAATTCCATATGAGGAACGGACTCCATTTTGCAGCCATTCTACACTGCGCGACGCGTTGTTTTCTACTACATCTCTTCATGACTGATTCAGAAGAACCAAAGGCCAAAAGAGCTAAAACTTCCGATGACGGAATGAGCATCGAAAAATGGGCTCCAAAGTGCATCACCGAAATCAAGGATAAGTTTTCCTTTGATTCCACAACTTATCATTCCCCGATACCGGAGATCATCAAGAACAACCCTACGGAACCGATCGTTCTAGGGGTGGACGAAGCAGGGAGAGGCCCTGTGTTGGGTCCAATGGTTTATGGAATCTCATATTGTACAGAGGAGTACCACAGTCTGCTCAAACTGACATATGGTTTTGCTGATTCGAAGACACTCAAAGATACACGACGTCAAGAGCTATTTGAGATGATCGATGACGAGAAACACGAACTATACAAAAACGTTGGCTGGGCCACTTGTACAATGACTGCAAAGGATATCTCTAGCGGAATGCTTCGAAGCGCGTTGGGGCTCGGTGCTTATAATTTGAACGAACAGGCCCATGATACCACTATAGCGCTCATTTCAGAGGTAATAAAGTCCGGCGTAAACGTCCGTAAGATATTTGTCGACACAGTGGGACCCCCAGCTTCCTACCAAGCCAAGTTGCAGCGCATATTCGGTAATGCTGATGTGACTGTGACCAAGAAAGCCGATAGCATTTTTCCAATTGTCAGTGCCGCGTCTGTTGTGGCTAAGGTTACACGAGACTTGAACTTGCAGTACTTTAATAAGCACATAGATCTGGTCAAGGGACAGGAATTGGGCTCTGGATATCCGTCAGACCCCAGAACTAGTGCCTGGCTCAAACTGAATGTCGACCCCGTGTTTGGATGGCACTACGGGCTCGTGAGATTTCTGTGGCAGACTGCCAAAGACGCTCTTGAAAAGGCTGGGGCGGTGAAGGTGATTTATGAAGAGGAATGTGTCAGCGAAAAGGGGTACAAGGATGTGGCCAGTATGTTCGATAAGCCGGAAGGATTAATCGATCAGCTGTACTACGGAAAGCCTGCTGTATTATAGACGATGACAGACAAGATACATACCTGGAATAGTGAAGATGAGGTGGTCGAAGTTGTGGCTTACGTGTAACGGTCTGTTTTTTTCAACATTATTTATGTGACCTTCTTGTTTATCTCTACTCTCGGATGAAGTTGGGCACTTCAAGCATAAAAGCTGATTGGGTATCAGCTTCTACTTGACACCAGTAGCATTGTTGTAGGTGTACCCTGTGTTTTACGCTGTTAAAAATTAAGAAGGTTTTGTCAACGCTCAGAGACTCTTATAATTCACCAGGCTAGTTACTAGCTCTTCCTTTATCCTTGTGAGTTTCATGGAACTCTTTTCAGATGTTGACATCGATTCGATGTATGCGGCCCGTGCCGCTTTCACGGTGTGTTTGGGCAACTCCATCTTCTCCCCTACCTCAAGACCAATACGAGTAGTTAGTGTGCCAAAGACCAAAATGTTCACCTCGACTGGCTTGCCTCATGGACATGCCTTTGTAGCCTTGAACAGAACAAGTAGGTCCTCAATAGCATATAGGACACAGCTTACTTTCTGATTTGAACTCCTTCTGGACTATTATATAGATTGCATGTTCACAAGCGATCATTGACAAATGGCCGGCTTCAGATTCGATTCTATGGTCTCAAAAGCCATCATAAGTAGGCAGGGAGACATCCTACAAGAAGGCTGGGTCCACATTTATCGTTCCTATGCCCATGCGTTTCAAAGTAACGTTCCATTGGATGCAGACGAGACGTAGGCGGTGATGTTTCACGATTTGGAATCTCGCCGTGCTTTCGAGGAGACTCAAAATGTTGGCTTAAAGATTTTTTACTTTTTTAAAACCTGCCATTAAAATTCCAAGAGAATGACTACAAGCTGTGTGATTATTGGCTAGTCTCTCTTCAATTTGCCTTTTTACGGGTAAGGCGGGTTTTCAGTTTCCCTGAAGAGCCCGTTTTTGGCTGCGAAACCCACCTCAATTCACCAATTCTCCCACGAACAAAATGACCCGTTCCCAAAAAAAAAAACAAAGAAGCAAAGACAGCCTACCTTTTATTTACTTCCTCCATTGACCGTAGGCAGCGACCGTTCTCGCCCGTCGCTGTTCCGAACTTCTTCTTTAGGTAGGGTTTGTTGACCTATTTGACACTGCCTGCCAGATATCGGAGTCAGCATCTCCGAACACGTCTACTCCTCTAAAAGCCAAGATCAGCTCAGCTCATTTTGCGCCACACGGAAGAAGGGACTTTAAGAAAACCAATACCATCAAAATCTCCTCAAATATCTACTTTTCTGAATGCCACGTTTTTGTGTGTTATCTAGCCCGGCTGTCATCGGGGTCCGAAACGGTAGCCTCGCGCACTCCGAAAGAGACAATTCCGAGAGCTTGGTTAGTTCAGAGAGCCCGCAGGACCTTACGGATGCCAGAGGTAAATAAGCATATCATCGAATTAAGACACCCAATTTCACAAAAACCACCTCAATCAACTTCTCTCAGCTCGTGGCACTCAGAATCTCCAGTACTTACACGCGCACGTGACCCGGAGGTGTTCCACCGAGCAACGGAAGACAACCATGCGATGCTACCGTCCTGTACCGCAAAAGTCAAACCCAACCAACAAAAACTTCACAACCTACTCTTCCCATGTTTGCCCAGAGAGCCTCTACGGCATTGCGTGCCTCCGTGTCTCACGCTGCTGCTGCCAGATCCGCCGGCGCCAGCTCGTTTTATTTTGCCGCCAGAGTGTCCCTTTCCATGGCTAGGTTCTACTCCTCCAAGTTCCCAGACCACACCGTGATCCGTATGCCTGCCTTGTCGCCAACCATGACCCAGGGTGGCATCCAGCTGTGGAGCAAGAACGTCGGTGACGAATTGGCCCCAGGTGAGCCCATTGCTGAGATTGAAACCGACAAGGCCTCCATGGACTTTGAATTCCAGGAGGAGGGCTACTTGGCCAAGATCTTGGTTGAAGCTGGTGCCCAGGACGTTCCTGTGGGCAAGCCTATTGCCGTGTACGTGGAGGAATCCGGCGATGTGGCTGCTTTTGAGGGCTTCACCGCTGAGGACGCTGGTGAGGGTCCTGCTCCACCTCAGGAGGAGGCCAAGGAGGAGCCAAAGAAGGAAGAGGCCCCTAAGGAAGAGGCCCCCAAGGAGGAAGCCGCTCCCAAGAAGGAAGCTGCTCCTTCCAAGGCCCCAGCTGGCAGAATCTTTGCATCGCCATTGGCCAAGACCATCGCGTTGGACAAGGGCATCGCCTTGAAGAACATTAAGGGCTCCGGCCCCAACGGCAGAATCGTTGCCAAGGATGTCGAGGCTTACAAGGCCCCTGCCGCCGCCGCCAGCTCTGCTCCAGCCGCTGCTGCCGCTGCCCCAGCCTCTTATGAGGACATTCCTCTCACTGGCATGAGAAAGACCATCGCCACCAGATTGTTGCAGTCCACTCAGCAGTCGCCCACATACATTGTCCAGTCGCAGCTCAACGTCACCAAGTTGTTGAAGATGCGCCAGGCACTCAATGCCACCGCCGAGGACAGATACAAGTTGTCTGTCAATGACTTGTTGATCAAGGCCGTGGCCTTGGCCTCCGTGAGAGTTCCCCAGGCTAACTCTGCTTGGTTGGCTGAAGAGGGTGTCATCAGACAGTACAACAACGTCGACGTGTCTGTGGCCGTCGCCACCCCAACCGGCTTGATCACTCCTATCGTGAAGAACGCTCACAACAGAGGCTTGTCCGCCATCTCCAAGGAGATCAAAGAGTTGGGCAAGAAGGCCAAGGCCGGCAAGTTGGCTCCTGAGGAGTACGTGGGCGGCACCATCTGCATCTCCAACTTGGGCATGAACCAAGCTGTCAACGCCTTCACCTCCATCATCAACCCTCCCCAGTCCGCCATTGTGGCCATTGGTACCACCGACAAGAAGGCCGTGCCAAGCGACGTAAATGAGCAAGGATTCGTCTTCGAGGACGTCATCACCATCACCGCCACTTTTGATCACAGAGTCATTGACGGCGCCGTGGGCGGTGACTGGGTCCGTGAGTTGAAGAGAATTGTCGAGAACCCATTGGAGTTCTTGTTGTAATACAATCTACGTATAAATAATGTGGCTATAGAAAGTATCTCGTGTAGCCACTCATCACCTGGTCCTCCACATGGGAGCGTAAATAACGAGCGAGGTCCGAAAAACAAGACCAAACATATTGACTTTTTCACCTCATAGACTTTTTAGATGACCCTTGACACTATTTATATTGCCCGTCACGGCTTCCGTTCAAATTGGTTGCCTCCACCACACCCTCCTAATCCTACTGGAATTGATCTGGATCCATCTTTGGCCCCACATGGTGTGGACCAGGCAGTTGAGTTAGGGCAGTACTTAGCTTCCCTCCCAGAAAACGAGCAGCCGCAATTCATACTTTCATCTCCATTCTATCGCTGTGTGGAGTCTGCTAGGCCGTTTGCAGAGAAGCTGGGCCTTAAGGTCCACCTTGATAGAGGCATCGGCGAGTGGTTCAAGAAGGACAGGGGTGTTGTGCCTGTACCAGGAGACTATGAACTATTGAAGAAACATTTTGCTGAGGTGTTGGGCCAACCAGAAACATGGAACTCAGACGGTGGGGTGTTTCCTTCTCTGTTGGGTGAGAGTGAAGAGGATGTCCTTGAAAGGTGCCACAAATTCTGGAGCGCCTTCATTCCAGCTTTCGAAAAGAAGCACCCAGATGTGAAGAGATTGCTTCTTGTGAACCATGCTGCCACCAAGATCGCTTTGGGAATGTCGCTTTTGGGCCACAAGTCGCTTTACGATGAAGTGAACTTCAAGGGCACCAAGACTAGATTGAGAGCAGGCGCATGCTCCTTGGACAAATTCGAAAGAGAGAGTAACAATTGGGTTTTGTTGCAGAACGGAAAGACCGATTTCTTGAAAGGTGGCGAGGAAATGAACTGGAACTTCGATGTGAAGGTCGAAGCGGGTTCTGACGAGGACATGAAGAGAAGAGCCGAGGAAGCCAAGAAGAAGCAGGGCTCCGATTCTACCAGGCCCGAGAAGGAGCCATTGGAGTACGAGGTACGTAGTAACACGTGAGATTACCTGTGAAGCGTATTACTAACCTTCAGGATTTGTACGTCGCCGTGGACGTTCCAGTTGTGGCGCCATCATACTATGACGAAAGTGGAGACACACGAGACGTTGGCGATCTGCTATTCATCAATCCGAATGCCAAGTTCCAGCTTGCAGGGGTGGAAGAAGAAAGACCTCTATTCAAGATAAGCGAGAACCTGGTTGCAGGCGCAGACTCTGAATCTGCCTCCTTCAGCAACCTGAATGCAATTGACGGGCAGATTTATCAGGCCCGTTGGAAAAAGCTACTAGGAACAGAACTTGTTTTTGATGATGAAGGGGCAGTTTTGGGTACTGTCAGAGAGCACTTGGTGGCAGAGCCTCTGAACAAGGCCAGGAAAAAGGCCAGCGAAACTGCAGTCGATAAAAGCGATGCCATGGATGTTGATTCTGAGGAGACCGAGAAGATGGATATGAAAACGTCTTTCCTAAAGACAGCCATTGCAACGGCCAGGTCGAAGGCTACGTCAAAGTGAGAACTGCCAAGGTGGAAACTATTTGAAGGCTCATGTAAATTAGTATGGTAAGAAATCCGTGTGTTGATTGCTGAGAGGCACAAGGATGAAGAATGTAACAATAAGTAAAAGGGTATCGACTAAGATTAGTAGACAAAGGAACATGGTAGTGGAGCAATGGATGATAAAATATGAAAACTTGAATAAGAAGCTGATAATGAGTGCACATTCAAGAGTTTATCAATATTTTTCGAAGGTAAGAACGTGTCTTCGAATGTACGTAATGGAACATTCTAGCTAGGATTGGATTAGAGGGAAGTTGACGTGCACAAGCTGTGCAATTAAGAGCCGAAAGCTTGTAAAATGTAGTTCATTTAAGATACTCCCGGAATCAGTACCTGTAGTGACATGGTTCTTCCCAGTGGTTGCAAATTCCTGCACTGGTCAGATTCCGCTCAAATCACCTACACCATCATGCTGTTTGATCATCCAATCTATGACCAATTAAAAGAGTTTGACGTAATCCTTGGTCTGCTGTCTCCACGGAGAAAGGAGATTTTGCTTGCAAATGTGGGCATCAAGGATTTCAGAATCGTGAAGTCTACGTTCCAAGAAGACATCTCCAAAGATGGAAAATCTGATCTAGAGTATGTCACAAAGACTGCCGAGGCTAAGATCCCTAGTATTCTAGAACAGCTCGACGGCAGGAATTGTGTCCTTATTGCTGCAGACACGATAGTGTCATGCGAGGGGAAAGTGTACGAAAAGCCAGGTACAGCAGAGAACCAGTTGGCCATGCTTAAGGCATTTCGGTCATCTGGTCATGTGAAAGTGATAACTTCTGTCCATCTTGTTGTCTTGAAAGACAATCTGCAGCGCCGTGTTGCAGGCCACGAAATAACTGACTTGCAATTCAATACAGCACTTCTGGACGAAGAGCTCCAACACTACGTCAATTGTGAAGAAGGCTTCCAAGTTGCAGGCGGCTTTCAGTACCAGAGTATTGGAAACCTACTATTCACAGGTCTTCAAGGTGACTACTTCAATGTGGTAGGACTCCCTGCCACCAAGACCTTTTCCTTGCTTTGCGAGGCCTTGAAGGAGTAGTCAGGTGGCTTTGAATGGTCAAATTGGGTGAAGGAGAAGGCACAAGGAGAAAGCAAAGAAATCAGAATTATCGAGATTGAAACTTGAATTAAATTTCATGGAGGAAGAGGGGCTCTCAAGAGATAGTAGTGGGATCACAGTGGTGGAGGCTCGTGGCTGAGATTCGATGAAATCCATGAATCCGTGCCGAAGAAGCAGAGAACATTTGGGAGAGGAATGAAGAAAAGAATGAAATACATCAAATACTTCGCCCTCATACACATCTTTACATGCGGCTGTCCAGACCGTATACGTTTTTCGCAGCCAGTAGACGGCAAGCACAAAGCACGAAACATCTTTTAAAAAACAAAGTGGCAAATTAATTCCAAATAATCAGAACAACAATCACTAGACAGAACCGAAATCCGACGTCCGAACTCGAACATCTTTGACTTGTGCCTGGCAACTGGGGGTACTACATATGAGAGGTGGTTTTTCAGTGCGATGAGATGAGCCTTGGTGACTACTACATCTACACAAATGGCCAAATCAATCAGTCAGAGAAAAAACAAGCAGGCCAAGAAGGAGGAGCCCAAGGTTGAAGAGGAGAAGATCGCTCTAGAATCTGCCGATTCGCTGAGCGACGAGCAGGTGTCTAGTGACGATGAAGATGCCGAGATCGAAGGACTCGAAGCTCCATCTCCAGGCGCCCCTTCCACGCAAAACCTCGGCGGCCACCGTGTTAATTTCAATACTCCCGAGAAGAAAAACGCCACGGTTGCTCAGAAAAAGAGAGGCGTCATCTACATCGGCCGTCTTCCCCAGCATTTCCAAGAGAAGGAAGCCAAGAAGTATTTCAGACAATTCGGTGACATCACCAGAATGAGAATCGCCAGAAACAAGACCACAGGCCGTATGAAGCACTATGGATTCATCGAGTTCAAGGAGGAGGAGCCCGCCAAGGTGGCTGCTGAGACCATGAACAACTACCTCATCATGGGTCACTTGATGAAGGTCGAAGTTGTCGAGAATCCTAGAGACGATCTCTTCCCAGCAAAACTCAAAAGCAACTTCACCGAGTTTGACTGGAGGGCCAAAGACTACGCTCTATATCACGAGAAGAAGCCATTGGCTGTGTGGGAGGAGAAGCAGGCTGCATTCGAGGCGCTGAAGAAGGCCAAGTTCGACGAGTTGAAGGAGCTTGGATTTGATTATGCTCTTGAAGCTTAGTGGTGTAGAATAGAACTGGCTATAGGATCTTGCGGAGTCTGTGCTATGGATGTAATTGCAGATGATCAGCCAGAGAGACATAATACATGAGAGGACGAAGATGGACGTCGTAGTGTGGAGCTGGGAGAATCTTCACAGCCGGAGAACAGAAGGAATCCTCGATGCTTTAGGATCATTCAGGGTTAGCAAGAATGGTTTGATTTAGAGGGATTCAAGGGGTGTCGAAGAAAGTTTCTCCGAGGTGGACAATCAACCACACGTCTTAAACTTTTTGATATTAACTACTCGGTTTGACGTTGTTTTGTTCTGTCGAGAACTTCCGCAACAGGGTCCGCCTTTTCCGTCAATCTCACAACGAAGGTTACGGAGTCCTTGAATGGACTCTTTGAGTTCGTATTCATTGGAGTCTCCAGAAAATGATGAGACTTCTGCAATCAACAGATCCATTAATAATAGTAGGATAAATTGTTAACGAGGCTGGTTTTTCAGGGGATCATAAGTAAAGGTCGATCTGAAACTTCTGTCTCCAAGCCATTTGCGGTCTATAAGAAACGAAGGAGGTGAGCTGGCTAATAAGAGGAATCGCTCTTCGATATCAAAGCAAGATCAAATAAAAGCCTAGAACAGCACCATATTCATAACCGAAACTGAATCAAACGCACCAAGTCCCAACGCTTTGACAAATTCCAAACCATAAGCCAAACAAAACTTCATTCTTTTAAAACCATCTTCCCATCATCGGGAATAGCCCCGAAGTTTTGCTTCTTTGCTTTCAACGAAAGCCCTATACCTACCGACACCAATGCTCCCACAGACCACACGTTGATTTTGCAGCCATTTCTGAGTCTAGGCCAGGTCGGATGGGACTCATTACTAAGTTTGAAAAAAAGTCTTACTTCTTATTTGTTCCTTTTTTTTTCTAAAGCTTAATGTTGCCACAACTAAAATTCACATTGTTCGATTTCTTTTGTGTCCCCGGCTCTAACGTCTGGCTTTGCCTCGGCGGACATAAGACCAGACGAGGGCACAGTAACACGATAGATTACCTGCCCCGCAGCAATGTGAAAACGTCCAGATGGTGTGGGGATTTTTTTTTTTTTGTGCAAATAGACCACGGAAGGTACGGAGGTTTCCTACAGTAGCTGGGCCCGGAACCCGCCCACGCCTCCGCCAGGGTTTCTTTACCGTCTTAGTACAATGTAAACGACACAAGTGCCATCGCACGAAACAGTAGCGTGACAATCTGGGCGTCTGTGATTGGATGTACTGCATACAGACACTGCGAGCAGACCCCAATTTTCCTGCTCCTTGCCATAGTTAAGCAGCCACATGATCGCATATAAACGTCGCTCGCTTTCACATGTGAGCTACCATCGTTCAACATAAATTCATCTTTCGCGAACTCTACAACCACCCGCTCTTCTCCATACCAAAATGTCTGAAACCGAAGGCTCTGCTACTGAGGATAAGTACTACTCCATCGAGGAGGTCCAGAAACACAACTCCACTGATGACTTGTGGATCGTATACAACGGTCAAGTGTACGATGTCACCCCATACTTGGATGAGCATCCAGGTGGTGAAGAGGTGATTGCCGATGTTGCTGGTACTGATGCCACCGAGGCCTTTAACGACATTGGCCACTCTGACGACGCCCATGACATCTTGAAGGGCTTGAGACTCGGAAAGTTGGAAGGTGGAACCATTATTGAAACTCAAGGTGTCACATCTGCTGGTGCTACCACAGATGTGCTGGGCATTCCTTTCCCCTTGTTGGCTGCTGCTGTGTTTGCCTTGGCTGCCGGCGTGTACTTTTACTTGAACTAGGTGGCTGACGCTTGGATATTTCACTATCGTTAACTGCTACAGTCTCATTAGAACGTGCCTGTCCCCCCCAGGACACTCTTACACGGGCACGGGTCCGTCCCTGGGCGCCTGCCCATAGCATTCGGGGTATATAATATATCACACACGTTGTCCTGTCACGTCAATTGCTCCAACACGAGCTCAGCATAGCTGCTGAGGGGCACCGGTATATGTTGCCGCTTGCACCCTCGTAGAAGCGATGCTGCCTTGCGGACCTTGGTGTTTTCCCATCTCCGTGCTCGTTGTCTGTAGTCGTGCGCTGCGGCTGCCTCTGCTCCGTCGTGTTGCTCGTATACGACGATGCCATAGCCATATCCGTGAACGGCGCTGTTTACTCTGACGCCTTCAACGGGGCCAAAAACTGCCATTAGCTGCTCGAGGATGCTGGTGGTGATTTGTGCCTCGGCCTCTTCTCGTAGTTTCCATTTTACCTCCACCACTCTATCCTGCTGCTGATCCATCGCTAGTGTGGAGAGCCTGCCTGAAAAATCCAAGTCTCGATAGCTCACGTAGCCAGATTTCTCGACATTACGCTCCCGCTCAAACTGGTATCGAAGTATTTGTGCCTCTTTCTGGAGAAGCTGGATCTTCTGTTCTCTGAGACCAGCATGTTCATACACCTTTGCCTGTTCCAGCTCTGCTCTTCGGAGCTGTTCTCGAAAACGGCGAATGTCATCATTGAGCCCTTCATCTTTCAGTGCCTTGCCCCTCCGCAACTGCTCATACTGTGCCCGTAGCTTCAGGTCGCTGAGTACAGTGTAAACTGCTGTGAGAAGCTGGAACCGCAGTTTGGCCTCAGCCAGGGAATTTTTATCTGGGTGGTACTTCAATGCTTTTTTTCTGTAGGCCACCACGATTTCACGTTCGGAAGCATCCTCCAGTAGGCCCAATTCGGCGTAGAGGTCAAGCTTATCGAGCTCCATTAGTAGTACTTGATATGTGAGGGCATCGCGCACGTTGATGTTGGTGGGGCGAAGAGGGGAATAAACAGCTAGTGGTTTGAGGTCTTGAAGAAACTTTTGTGAGATGTTTTAAGGTCAATCTCCCTTTTTGAATTGAAGCTTTGTGGCTGTTCGGATTTAGGGTGGGTCATACTAGAATGGCTGCGAATGATAATGCGTAATGATGTAGCTGAGTAGCCAGATAAGAAGAGGCTTTTGGCGGAGGTTCTCGAAAAGATTTAAAATAGAGTTAGCAGGCGCAGGAATCATATGAATAATCTCTTTGGCAAATTGGCAGGATTCTTCGGACTTTTGGATTTGGTTAGTGTGATCTAGGAGCCATAAGTGACTGTCTTTGGAATCGACGAAGAGTTGATGGCGCAGTCGAGAAAAGCTTAAGTGGACTTCTAAAACATAAAGTGAGTATTATAATTGACGATTTGACAGAGAAGAACAAACATTCAGCAAGCGATGCATACAAGGCTATTTTGGATGTTTCACATCGAGCAGTACCATGAGTTCGAATACAAAACGGGCTAAAGCAGAACTAATGTTCATGCAATGGCCTCTTCAACTTTAATCAAAAAGAAGAATAAAAATTGCATTCCGCTGAGAATTCCATGAATGCACTGCGTCAGATCTTAAAGATACCGCCGGACCCTACTTCCTAAAACAGATACTCAGGCCGCACCCCAGACAACCCAACAAATAAACACATAGAGACACTGTTTATGCCTTTCCGGAGAAATAGCATCCTTAACATTCTTAATCAGCCGTATACCCCAGAAATCTGGATTATGACGGTTTGTGGAGTAGCCGTGACTACACCCGTGCACCATCACCAGTACATTGTCGAAAAAAATCGCTACCACTCAACAGAGCCAGAGCACCATGTCCGTATTGACCCCATTGGCCACGACGTACGGTGCCCGTTTAAGCGCATACTTGACCACATATGAGGACTTGAAAAAACATAGAAAGAGATTGAACAAAGCTTTATCAAAGCTCCGCCATGACCTTGATATCGTAACTAAGGACACAAAGAAGTACAGTGAAAAGGAGCAGACCAAGGCGATTAGTTCCTCTCAGTACGACGAAAATCTGCTTAATGGACAGCTTGTGCTCTTGCTTGCAGAGCGTGACTCGTTGTACGCTGCCGAGATCAAGTCCTTGCTTGAGATCTCAAGTTCGAGATTGTCGTCATATAAGAAGCTCATGGTGCTGAGACTCAAGAGAGCGGTGCAGACGAGCAAGAAGCTTCTCGAAATCACGCAAAACGAGAAGAAGGACTCCGTGAGAACCGAAATCTACATATACGCCGCCTTGACTCAGGGATTGTACCTGGTCAACAAGAAGAGGTGGGCTGAGGCACTTCAAGCATTTTCCATTGCCAGATGTGGACTTGAGCTTATAGCTTCCCAGAGCAGTGAGGATACCGAGGGCGAGAGCTTCAGCAGAACATTGCTGGAGGAGTTACTTGATACTTTGGTGGACCCATCGTTGAGCTTGGCTGTTTCTCAGAATGAAGAGGAGGAGTCTTCTTATGACATTATCACTGTCGCCAGAAAGCACTGTCACGACAAAGCCTTGCCATACTTGCAGCCTGCAGTTGACCTCATAGCATCACAGGACCCCCAGTTTGTGCAAGAGTTTGAAGAAGAAATCTCGAAAACCGTTCACTGGAGAGAACATACTGCCAAAGTGTACAACGACGAAGTGTCTAGCAAGGTTGCGCGTCTTGGCCGTGTGGAATGGGAGAGCTTCAAGGAAGCCAATGAATACGATGAGTTGTTGCAAAAATGGACAGCTCTTGTGGACCTCCACGAATCCGACTTGCTGAGAAACACCGACGAGGACGATATCGACAGAGTCCAAGATGGCGCCATAGTGTTGACCTACCTCAAGTACCACATGCACTTCACTAAGGTGAAAAGAGACTTGCTTCTCATTGAGCAGTTACAGTCGAAAAGTTTTGCCAGTGTCGCAAAGAAACTTCAGTCACACCGTGATGTGCTCAAACTTTACAGCTCCATAAGCGCCACTGTTGAGCAGCTTAAGGACTTGCCTGGTGTTTACAACGACGAAGACATGTACTTGACTTTGGAGAACATGGAGCGTTTTTTTGTCGCTCAACGAGCCACTGTTGTTGCCGACTCATATGCCCTTGCAAACAAGCTTCCTGAAGCTCTCAAGATCTACAGCCATCTTTCAAGAACGTTCGAAGCTGACGCGGAATTCTACAAGATCGACCTGTTTCCTTACAATGTCACCAGCAACGAGGAGGCCCTTGATCTTGCGAAAACCATACAGACCAACTTGGCGAAAACCCACGTAATGGCACAATTTCACAGCGAGCAGGACAGCAGCGATCTTGTGCTTGATAACGTCTACAAGTTCCCACTGTCTGACGGAGTCAGTCGAATCACTAATGCTGGTGATAGAGGTGCATTGAAGCCAGTATTGAGTAAAGCCGTATTGTTCGATGTTGCGTTCAACTACATCAGCTACTCCTCGAAAAGCGAAGGAAGAAGTGAAACAGAGCCCCTGGGCGACAAGAAGAAGAGCGGGTTTTTTGGCATTTTTGGCCGTTAGGTAATATCATGAAGCACAATTTCTATGTACACTTGTAGACTCAGCGCGCTATTGAAGAAACCCACCAACACACGATTCTTCCACCATAAACCACCTGCCATGAAGGAAAGCTCGGTTTTCACACTCATTTTTTGTGTGCTTGGTCTCTACGGCCTGTTTCTATCGTGGTCGCTCCTTCAGGAGCGGATCAACACCAAGCCATATGAGTACATTGACGAGAAGCCTGTGTTCTTCAAGGCTCCATTGTTAGTCAACACGATCCAGGCTCTATTTGCGTGTTTTGTCGGGCTCCTTTTCTCCTGGATAGCACATAAGCAGAATCCTTTCGCTATTTTTCAAAGCACAGCCGGTAAGGACACAACTGGAGGAAGCACGTATGTCAAATACTTTCTAGCCATAGCTTTGACTTCCACCTTGTCTTCACCGCTAGGGTACAAGGCGTTGATACACGTCGACTACTTGGCGTTTTTGCTAGCTAAATCATGCAAGTTGCTCCCTGTGATGTTGGTCCACTTTGTGCTCTACAGAACGAGATTCCCTCCCCACAAGTATTTGGTCGCTGGGATGGTTACGCTTGGCGTGCTTTTGTTTACCACTAACCACAACTCGGGAAAGTCCAAAGCGTCGGTTAATGACGGTAATACGCTTTTGGGCATGGCACAATTGGGCGGATCCATGCTTCTAGATGGTTTGATGAATTCGACTCAGGACCAGCTCTTCAGACTCCCTAACCGCCAGCACAGACTCACAGGCGCCTCACTCATGTGCATTCTTAATCTTCTTGTGTTCATCTTCTCCGTGGGGTTTATCTTGTTGTTCCAGTTCGAGCAGGAAGCACTTTATTCATGGAGGTTCGTGCACAGGTATCCACAGCTGCTTGTGGACATTTTGGCATTTTCACTCTTTGGAGCAGCGGGCCAGGTCTTTGTTTTCCTTATACTAGAAAAATTTGACTCGCTCATTTTGGTTACCGCTACAGTGACACGGAAGATGATTAGTATGATCCTCAGTGTGGTGTTGTTTGGCCACAAGCTCTCGGTGGGGCAGTGGCTTGGAGTGGCTTCTGTCTTTGGGGGAATTGGCTACGAGTCGTACCTTAAGCTTTCTACAAAGAAAAAAAAGCAGGAGTAGGCCTTGTTGCCTTGCATTTGCACCCATTAGCGGCCGAGCCGCTTTCAGCTCAAAACGAAATAAATGGGGCAAGACCACAATTCATTAAAAAGCTCATCTCGGTCAAAAAAATATACACGGCTTCTCATTCACAAGTTCTCTGTTTTCACTTTCAAGGTCTCTGTCTCAGCCTACATCTGCGCACTCAGTATTACCAAACCGATCCATGCTCATATCCCACCCTTCAGTCATGTGGACCCACAACTCTCCCTGCAATCGAATAGAACAGGCTTTATGTGGATTTCTATCGCTATTTCCCAAACTATTTGTCTCTGGTATCATGACATGGGCAATATGGGCCATATCAACACAACTCCATAGCATACCCGAGCCATGGTCTTACGTGTGTCTTGCCATCGCTGCTTTGCTTTATGGCTTGAGCATGTATTCATACTTTCGTGTTATTATTGACGGACCTGGCCTGCCGTCAGACTACCCAGAACTACGGCTTCCTCCTCCGCCCGAATGGAGCAATTCTCCTTACGACACATCACCAACACACACACGGGGAGAACCACCAGTGGCGATTCCACCTACTGAAATTTACGAAACACGTTCTTTCCGTGATAACCAGCCATCCTACAGACTGTGCCACGTGTGCAACTCTTGGAAACCCGATAGGTGCCACCATTGCAACACCTGCAAGAAATGCGTCCTAAAGATGGACCACCACTGCCCGTGGTTCGCTTGCTGCATTGGTTACCGTAACCACAAGTTTTTCATCCAGTGCTTGTGCTATATTACGGCTTTCTGCACCTGGCTCTTGATTCTTTCGCTCCATGAGGTATACCGCTTTTTCGTAGACCAGGACTTGGAGTTGACGTCGTACCTCCTGCTCAACCTCGTGTTCGTGTTGGTGCTCTCGTTCACGTTTTCCGTGGCGGTCGGCGTTTTCACGGCTTTCCTGGTGTACCTCATGCTCCGAAACTACTCCACCATTGAATTCCAAGACAGCCGCTGGAACTACGCCAACGACTACGACACACAGTACGAGTTCGACTCGAACGGGAAAAGACGGAAACTCGGCCACATCTACGATTTGGGCGTAAAGAGAAACATGCGCGCGGTAATGGGAGATTCCTGGGCTGCCTGGCTCTTGCCCATCAAAGTTACCCACGAGAGTTTGCAGGCTGGAGATAAAAATGGCGTTCATTTTGACGTCAACGAAGTCACCTACGAAAAGCTACGCACGAATGCAAAACTACAGGCCCAGCTCAACCTCCAACTTGCCGAGTACCGGGACCGCATCCACAACAGAAACAGAACCCAGGAGGGAACAGCCTAAAGACAGCAAAAGCACAACCCCATTGTAAAGTTACTTGACTCCAATTTATGGACTCCTTCAATTTATGATTACCATCGATTGTCTATTTCTATGAGAACGCCTCTCAGCTTTCCACCTCTGATGCCTGCCACTGCACCGCGAAATTATCAACTATCACCTACCACCTACTCTTCTCACAGGCCAGATGTACGTGCAAATGCCCTTTGACGACCTTAAGGTCGACCCCACTAAGAAGAGGAGAGTGGCTTATTTTTACGACGCCGATGTGGGTAACTACGCTTATGGTGCTGGGCACCCCATGAAACCCCACCGTATTAGAATGGCCCATTCGTTGATTATGAACTACGGTCTTTACAAAAAAATGGAGATTTACAGGGCCAAGCCAGCCACCAAACAGGAGATGTGCCAGTTCCACACGGACGAGTACATTGATTTTTTGGGCAGAGTGCTGCCAGACAACTTGGACATGTTCGCCAAAGAGCAGGTGAAGTTCAACGTCGGAGACGACTGTCCTGTTTTCGACGGTTTGTTTGAATACTGCGGTATCTCGGGAGGTGGCTCCATGGAAGGAGCAGCCCGGTTAAACAGAGGCAAGTGTGATATTGCCATCAATTATGCTGGTGGATTGCATCATGCGAAAAAATCAGAGGCCTCTGGGTTCTGCTACTTGAACGACATCGTTTTGGGTATCATAGAGTTGTTGCGTTACCATCCGCGTGTTTTGTACATTGACATTGACGTTCACCATGGTGACGGTGTGGAGGAGGCTTTTTACACCACCGACCGTGTGATGACATGCTCTTTCCACAAGTACGGTGAGTTTTTCCCTGGTACCGGTGAGCTTCGTGATATCGGTGTGGGTAAGGGTAAGCACTATGCGGTGAACGTGCCTTTGAGAGATGGTATCGATGATGCTACCTACAAGTCAGTTTTCGAGCCCGTGATATCTAAAATTATGGAGTGGTACCAGCCGTCTGCCATTGTGTTGCAGTGTGGTGGTGACTCTTTGAGTGGAGACAGACTAGGCTGTTTCAACTTGTCGATGCGTGGACACGCCAATTGTGTGAATTTCGTCAAGTCTTTTAATGTTCCGCTTATGGTTGTTGGCGGTGGTGGCTACACCATGAGAAACGTTGCCAGAACATGGGCTTACGAATCTGGATTGTTGAACGAAGTCAGCTTACCCAACGAGTTGCCCTACAATGAGTACTACGAGTACTACGGCCCAGACTACAAGCTTGATGTTAGGCCGTCGAACATGTACAACGCTAACGCTCCCGAGTTTATGAACAAAATTTTGACTAACATCATCGCCAATTTGGAGAACACCAAGTTTGCCCCATCTGTGCAAATGAATGAAGTTCCTCGTGATGCTGAGGACTTGGGCGATGAAGATGAGGATTCTCCCATGGCGATTGACACCAAGGGCGGCTCGCAACAGGCAAGAGACGAGAAGGTCGTTCCGGATAACGAGTTTTACGACGAGGAAGACAAGGATGCCGGAGAGCGCCACATCGGACCTTCGGAGTCATCAGGTGTAGCCGAGAAGGCTTCAGAGCAGGCCCCCGTCAATGGCAGCAACGAAAATGGCACAGAATCGAAGCCTGAGGCGCAGACAGAGGAGAAGCCACAGTTAACAGAGGAGGAGCAAAAGGAGATCGACGAACTCAACCAAGACGCCCAGCTGTAGACAGCAGGCATGTAGTATAGCTTTAAAGGACCAAACAAGCAGGAAAGTGTAGGCTCTTAGGGGCAAGAATATAACAATAGGATGATAATTGAAAGTAGGGGTAACTCGCCAGATTCTAATCTAGGCTTGAACCGAAGTTTTGCACCCAAATATCTGCAGAGGCTAGGAGTGCCATGGAAAGAGCTTTGGTCCAATGAGCTGTAAGAATAAAAGGCGAGTCATTCTGAGCTTAAGAAAAGGACTATTTAAAGAAAAAAAGCAAGTTGAATCCAACCCTTATCGTACCGGGTTCTCACCTGATGTTCTGTATGCTGAATCCGGCAGTACCGTAGAGACCACAACAAATCAGTCAAACAGACTCAATTGACAAATTTACCGCTCGAAAGCAAATCCCGAAAGTCTAAAACCCGCCCAAATCTTTTCCTAACCCAATTTTCATCAGAACCACACACCCCAGTGCTTATCGGTGACAGTGGCTCATGCAGTATAGTGAGCGACAGAATCAGTAGGTATCACCACAGATAAACCGTCGTATGAGACATCCAGCCTTTTTGTACGGAGCCCAAGTCCGGCTTCTAAGTACTAGCATAATTCGCCATTCTGCTGCGCCCCGTTTGTCTCCAATGGCAGCTTCGTGCAAGACAACGCTTCCCCAGAAAAAGAATACCATGACGATAGGAAGCATCTCCAGAAACCTCAGCACTGGAGCGGGTACGTTGGAGATTAAGCCGTGCCGGCTGCTCTTGCCAGCAACAGCTCCGGAGTTTGTGGGGCTGCCCCACCTGAAGCTCCACAATGTCGTTTGGAGAGACCCAGTACAGAACATCTACGTCGTTAAGAAGCCGTGGAACGAGGCTGTACTTAGCGCCATGATGCAATTCATCAATTACATCCACTGCGACTATCCAAGTCTTAATATCATTGTGTCGCTGGACGTGGCAGAGGAGTTGCAAGGTGAATACTTGAAGCAACCAGGCCCTTGTCCTCGTGCTATATATACCGGCTCTGTCGAGGACATTGTGGCCAAAACGGACTTGATTGTTACTCTTGGAGGAGACGGTACCACGCTTCGGGCGGTTTCTGCATTTCTGAACTCCAGGGTTCCACCAGTGCTCAGTTTCGCCTTGGGCACCCTTGGCTTTCTCTTACCGTTTGACTTTGCTCACCACAAGAGAGTGTTCCAGTCGGTTTACGAATCCTGTTCGAAAGCGCTCCATAGAACTCGTCTCGAGTGCCATGTTGTTCGGAGAGCCGATAGTGAAAAGCGTGAGCGGTTGGGCAAAAAACCCAGCATCGTCCGCCGCTACGAGCTCCAGCATTACAAGCAGCACCACAACGCCACCATGCTTCATGCCATGAACGATGTGTCCTTGCACCGCGGCTCCCAACCAAATTTGGTGCTGTTGGATATCTACATTGATTCGGAGTTTCTCACTACAACAACTGCTGACGGGCTCGTTTTTGCCTCTCCTACGGGGTCGACTGCCTACTCACTTTCTTCCGGCGGCTCTATTGTCAACCCGCTCGTACCTTGCATCCTACTCACGCCAGTGTGTCCTCGGTCGCTTTCATTCAGACCACTCATTCTTCCAACCACTTCCCACATCATGGTGAAATTGCCTGTTTCCAATAGAAACAGCCTGATCAAACTCAATATCGACGGCATTCCGCAGGCGGAGCTCCACCCGGGCGACGAACTTCACTTGGTGAGCGAAACCGGCACAATCTACATTCCAGGGAAACATCAGCCTCCGCAGACTTTGGCTAAAAAACAGGGCTTTGATGATGTGTTGGAGCCTGGCGCTAAGGCCGTTCGGGAAAGTAGCAAGGGTATTTACTGCATTGCAAAGACAGAGAATGACTGGACGAAGGGCATCAATGAGCTTCTTGGCTTCAACAAATCGTTCACGGGGAAGATGAAGATTTGAGGCAGCTCGCAAGACAAGTGCTTAGAGTGGCGAGAGACAAGACCCTAGCGTCATGTCAAGAAAAAAAAAAAAAAGAAGAAGCTAAAGCTTCGTCAAAGAATACGACTTCTTATTGCGGACTTTTCCGCGGAATCGCTGAACCTACTCAGTGGGACTGATCCGGGGAAGTCGAGTCAAAAATGTTACAAGAATGGAAAAAGACAGTGCATGTCGATACTGTTAATCGGAATTACTTTGACCTGAAAATAGTTATAGTCTCTCCTGAGGACTCAATAGCTTCCGGTGAAGCCTCAATGGTTCGCAAGTCTAAATTGGTGTTTCGCTCATGTTGAAGTGGCGATCATTCCTAAGCCCAATTCATCCGATCATCGAAAATCGTGATAATTGATCGTGAGCACTGAGGACCCAAGATCGAACTGTCCCTTTCAGCCTTTTTCTTCAATTCCTTGGGTGAAAAGTGAGATTTGTTTTGGTGGTCTTTCAGGTCTTGGCGATCTAAGGAGCTCTGAACTTAATAGATTTTATAGACTTTGGAGCAAATCAAACAAAAATGTTAAAACCAGCCTGAATCTCATTGCAAGAGGCACTGATGACACAGCCCATTTCTTTTTTGAACACAATGAAAGAGGTCAAACAAGGCCTGCAACTACGATACTGGTCTAGTGTATACGAGGCTAAACTTGTGACGCAGTAAAAATTCGGCACATTGATCTTTTTTTTTAGAAAATAACCAAATCAACCAAGTAACACCTTCTACCCATCTCATCGTTGGTGATGTAAAAATCATTCAAATGCCGATCGAATGGACTCTAGATTGTGCTTCATCCTGATGGTGAGCCGTGGCTGGGTAGAGCTATATACAGGACGTATCAAGTGAAGTGAAAGCGTCAGCTGGCAGAAAATGCCGGAACTGAAAACCTGGGAAGGTATATCTTAAATCACGGAAAAGTACACGCTCAAGAGTCGCCACCGCCGGCTTAAGTACACCGAAAACAAAAATGCCTCGAGTGGCTGGCTGGGTCACGCTATGGTCACGTGCCCATGAGTCACGTGCTGCGAGCGTGGCCGTTGTAACCCCCTATTGCCAGTTGAGGCAGCATGGGGTGGCCAGCATGGGGTGCGCAGGATAAGGTGCGGTAACGCGGTAAGCCAGGCCCCAAACGCTTAGAGTTGAATTGTAATGATCCACATTTGTCATGACGAGATTGAACATCCGGCGGCGCACGTGAAAAAAGCTTAAAAAAAGAAAAATAATGGCAGATTTTGCCAGCGCTAAATCTAAAGTTACCTGCGCGGCTCGAGCCACTGTCTCCAGGCTTGATCCTGGCTTTGGCAGCTACCGAAAGGGAAGTCAAAAAGCGGTCATTGTGCATTGGAAGAAGGAGAAAAGAAAAAGCGAAAAAAACACGAAGCCCCGAAATCCTTTGGGCCGGAAGATCGGCACTTTCGGAAATTGGTGCTCAACGGAGCCAGGGCAGTCTTTTTCCTTCCCATGGATTGGCGCAGGACCTTCGCTCGAGTTTAGCTGCATTGGTTTTTCGTCCATTCTTTGTTCAATCTTTTTTGTGTCCTCTCGCATTATTTGCCTGCCTGGCAGCACACATTTTTTTTTTTTGTCCTGGGCCTGTCGCTTCAACTATCATCTGGCACCTCCAACATACACCTCGTTTTTTTTTTATCCCCCACCACTTCACGCCACATAGCACCAAAAAACCGCCGAGGCCCAATTTCAGACTCTCTCCCCAAAAGAGCCCGCTTACACTTGCCCTGGCATAATAATCTTGTTGTTCCCGCCTCCCCATGTCTCTCCCTGTCCAAATGGCGATGAAACTGTCCAACGGCGTCAACCCGTCTCCTATCATGCTTCCGCTCCAGCAGCAGCAACAAATTCAGATGATGCCCCAGGCCCATGCTCATGCTGCCCAGGCTCAGGCCCACGCCCAAGCTCAGGCTCAAGCTCAGGCCCAGGCTCAGGCCCATGCTCATGCTCAAAATCAGGCTCTTGCCGCTCAACAGCAGCAACAGCAGCCGCCTCAGGCCCAGCAGATCCAGAATGGCGAGCGCTCGCTTCTTGCTGAAACCACTTCCCAGACCTGGCTCGCCGTGGGCTCCTTAGCTGAGTCTCTCGGGGACTTGGAGAAGGCCTCGCTGGCCTACGACGCTGCATTGCGCCACAACCCCAACAACCCAGAAGGTCTCATCCGGATGGCCAACATCTACCGCTCTCGGGACCATTTTTTGAAAGCTGCCGAGCTCTACGAACAAGCGCTCCTGTTCAACAACGAGAACGGTGACACCTGGGGGCTCTTGGGCCACTGCTACCTCATGATGGACGATCTTCAACGTGCTTACGCTGCGTACCAGCGTGCCCTCTACTTCTTGGATAACCCCAACGTGCCCAAATTGTGGCACGGCATCGGGATCTTGTACGACCGCTACGGCTCCTTGGAGTACGCTGAAGAGGCCTTCGTGCGTGTGTTGGACTTGGACCCCAACTTCGACAAGTCCAACGAGATCTATTTCCGTCTCGGCATCATCTACAAGCACCAGGGCATGCTTCCTTCGGCTTTGGAGTGCTTCCAGTACATCTTGTCCAACCCTCCACACCCATTGACCCAGCCAGACGTCTGGTTCCAAATAGGTTCAGTGCTCGAGCAGCAGAAGAACTGGAAGGGCGCCAAGGAGGCCTACGAAAAGGTCTTGGAGGTGAACCCTAATCACGCCAAGGTCTTGCAGCAATTGGGCTGCTTGTACTCTCAAGCTGAATCGGCCACGTCTCCAAACGAACAATCACAGGCCGCTCAGGGCCAACAGCCTTTCCAGCAGGACCTCAACATTGCTCTCAAGTACCTCACCCAATCGATTGAAATTGATGCGAGTGACGCTCATTCATGGTACTACTTGGGCCGTGTCCACATGATCCGTGGTGACTTCAACGCTGCCTATGAGGCGTTCCAGCAGGCTGTCAACCGTGATGCCAGAAACCCCACTTTCTGGTGCTCCATTGGTGTGCTCTACTACCAGATCTCCCAGTACCGTGACGCGCTTGACGCTTACACGAGGGCTATTCGTTTAAATCCATACATTTCCGAAGTGTGGTATGATTTGGGTACTTTGTACGAAACTTGCAACAACCAGATCAGTGATGCTTTGGATGCTTACCGCCAGGCTGAGCGGTTAGACCCCGGGAACCCTCACATCAAGGCCCGTTTGGAGCAATTGATCAAGTACCAACAGGACGGAAACACCCATCCACCCCAGCCTCCTCCAGTGAACCAGCAACCTCGTTTGCCTCAGGGTATGGTTTTGGAGAGCACGCAACCTCAGCAGCCACAGCAGCCTCCTGCTCCTCAGCAATTCTCCCAGGGTCCCCCACCACCTCCTCCTCAGCTTCTGCAAGGCCAGCGTCCTCCCGTGGGCTTCCCTGGCCAGGGCATACAACAACACCCCCAGGTCCCACCACAGCAGCAGCAACAGCAACAGCAGCAGCAACAACTGCCGTACCAGTCTCAGGGAAGACCACAACTTGGCTCTCAGCCTCCTCACCCTCAACAGTCTGGCCAACCTCTTCCGCCCCAACAACTCCCTCAGCCGGGCGGTCCTCAAGGACCTCAGTACCAGGGTCAACAGAGCAATCCACCTCTGCAGATTCCTACTCCACAAAACCAGCCCCAGCCTTTAAGCCAGCTCCCTTCATTGAACGCTCCTGGTGAACAGGCAGGCCAGGCTCCAGGCCAGGCTGCTGGGTCAGCTGCTCAATCTCCAGCGCCAGCCGCTCTTCCCCCAGTCCAAGGTCGTCCAGAGACGCTAGCTCCTCCCACTGAACCAAAAGCAGCAGACCTGACGGCATCCGAGGCATCTAAGCTGGGCACCCCTATGGAGGTTGAAAAGGCAGAGCAGACAAACGGCTCGCTCAAGCATGATTTGGACGAGAAGGACGACAGCAAGACATTGAAGAAGCCTTCTGTTTCCAGGAATGCCACTCCTCAGCCAGTTGAAAAAGCCGACAGCCAGCTTAATGGAGCTTCGCCCTCTGAAAAGACAGAATCAGAAAAGCCAGCTGAGCCCGAGACGGCTGCCACCACGAGAGCACCTGGCCCAGCTTCGGCGCCAGGCCCTAGTGTGAATCCTCAACCAGTGACGACCGAGGAAGCCTCAAACTCCACCGCTGCACCCAAGTTCTCCAGCAATGTTTTGGACAACGAGAAAAAGGAGGACAACGAAAAGCACAATGACAATGACGATGAAGAAGAGGAGAAAACGAACGAACCTGTTGAGCCACCTTTGCGTAAAGTGGAGGAGGATGAAAACTACGATGACGAGTAATGATGTCGCTTGGACTTTCCTGACCGCCCACCAGCGGTACAATATTGTGTAATATGTACGATTAACTTTTCTTTAACACTCATTGGTTGAATGATCCAGGAACATGGGCCTGTTCAGCTGAAGCAGGTGCTGTAGGTGTGCTTGACTGTGATCTTCTGGACGTGACAATCGTCATATTGGATATGTTGTTGGCCTTGTGGTTGCTTAAGTATAAGTTGAATAGATCTTTTACAAAAGCCACGCCAAACATGCCAACAAGGTTTGCAAAGAGAATTAACTTCGGTTTGGGGACATGCAGAAACCACGAGCTTCTCAGAAGCAAGGCGAGCAAAATCTTTCCAACGTCAGCAGCCAAAAATGGCCAAAGGAACGTAGTTACTCCTGTGACAACCCTCAGTCGGGTTAAAAGAGAATTGGAATAGTCATTCTTCAAACAAGCATATGACTTGAACCAAAACGACTGAAGCTTTAGTTTGAGCCAACGCCATGCAAAGTCCTCTTTAAACCATAGCAGCAGCTCAACGAGCCTGTGGCCTATAGATGCAACTAAAGGTGACGGAGAGGCTGCTAATTTGGACTTACGCTTTGCTTTTCTGACTTTGTCGCACATTTCAAACTGAAGCCTTCCCAATCTGCTCTCGATAAGCTCATACTTTGCAAGATCGCTCTCGCTGAGCGAATTAGCAATGCTCTTGGGGCGAACAGCCATGGAAAGATTGAAATAGCGCTCATTGATGGTGAGGCGGAACAACAAGTCGTAGAGCCACCTTGCTGGGATCATCGAGCCAATCATAACGTTTGGGTCCCACAAATTGATATTCCTCGTGAGTCCAGCCCAGCCGAGAGCTCCTAAAGAGCGAGACTTCCATGCGGAAGCAAGACAGTGTTTGACATTAGCATACAAGCTTTTTGCAAGTACGTGGTTCCCCAACGAGGAGACATATTGGCAAACGAGAAACTCGTTGAACGTGTCTGTGATAAGCGACAGCGCTGTGGAGTTGAAGATGCATCCAAAAACAGACGAAAAGCGCATTCTGAACAATACAAGTGGAAGAAGGGGCACAAGTTGGAATCGGAAATGGCTCAACACGTTGATATCCCAGTCCATGCGGTCTGCCAGGGGCACTGCAGCACTAAGGGAAGTGGGAGGTCCTGTCTGTGTTTTCCTCCGAAGCAAAGAAATCAAAATCGCTTCGGGAACCATAACCTCTAGCATATTGACGCCACAGCGAGTAAGGCCAGCATAACCCACAGTGACAATTCCAATGGATGCGCCCGAAATACCCATGAAAACACCCAGGTACAGCACCATATCTTTGATGGAAGAGCGAACCAAAGAACTGAGCGCTAGAAGCGGCGAATGGGACATCTTGAAGACAATTTTGTTTTTGCATTGCGGACAATCGGCTGCGAGCATCATCGACGAGTTATCGCCCGGTCCCAGCATATCCACGGAGGGCGTGTAGACGTACAGTTCTGAACCCCAGGTGACTAGAAGTCTTCCCCAGCGGGAATTGAAGTTGAACATTCCCTGGTCGTCCAAATCCAGTTCGTCATCCACGGGAGGAAAAACACCAACATCGTTTCTGGGATTCGCCGCTGGAGGTCTCCGGGGAGCCTGTTCCAGAAACGTCCTGGTCACCTTAGTAGGAGGAAGAGAGTTGAACCACTCCATAAGGCACATTTTGTGAACCACCAAGGAGCAAGTGGAGCAGGGCATGATGAGCTCTTCTGCATTTTTGACAGTACCGAAAGACGGGGTTTCTGTTTCGTCTCCTAGACAGAGGGCACATATGGAAGAAGACATGGTAGGTAATCTGGGGAACATGAGATTTCGCACTCAGCTGAGAGTAGACCAACATTATCATATGACGAGGGAAATTGTGTAGAGGGAAAGGTTTTAACATTGTGAGTTTTTATCGGTGCTTGAAACTGGCGGCTCTGTTGTTTTTGGTGGTGGAAAGTTTTGCGTGGTAGTTGTAGAGAGCCCTATATCGTATCTTATCCGAGGGTCAAGTGTGGAGAGGTGGATGAAACCTAAGATGAGTTTTTGTAGAATGGAGTCTGTGTTGGCTTTTTGAAAGTCGAAGTCTTCGATTTTGCAAGATCTGAATCTTTTGCATTCCCGTGGATTGTGTTTTTAGGTGTACCTATTTGAGCCTCGAGCCCTCGGTTTGCAGCCATTATCAACTGACACTACCAGGGAGAGCCATTTACTTCGATCAATCTTCAAAAGTAGTAACTTTCTAAGGAAATGCTCGAATAAACCCCGAAAGCTTTTGGTAAAGAAGAGCATGCTTTTTGGGATTCACTATGGCCGACCCAAGATATGTTTGGAAACAACCACAAGACAATACAGTGGTGTACCTTGACTCAATTCATCCCGATTAGCAATAATGGCATATTGACGGAGTCAAGAGATGCAGATGCAAGGCGCTTCATCGGATTATATATGTGATAATGGCCTGGTTACTTTTTCTACTCAAAAGTTCAAACACCAGCCGATTGAGATCCAAGGGAAGGGCTACCAAACTTATTTGGCGCTTCTAAAATCGTTTCCCTATCTGGATAGTCCGGCCATTCTTCACATCTTGCCTGGATCATCTCAGACATGGTGCTCCTCTCTATGCCACTCTACTGAAGAGTTTTGGCCACAGCAAGACCAGCAGCAAAATGGTACAATCTAGCATCGACCACACATTCCTCCTTCTGGCACACCTCCTCGAGACCCTTCAAAAGATTGTCAATAGGCAACGTGAAAACATCGATGAATTCCCCATCCTCAGTCTGTGCCTGAGGGTTCTGGTTACGTGGATCCTCCATATCCACGTCCACCGTCACCAAAGCCATGTTGGCATTTGTAAGTCCTGGGTCGCTGAACAAGGTGATACTATCATGAGAGCTGCTTCTCGTTTTGCCGTGGTAGCCGGTTTCCTCAATCAATTCTCTCTCCGCAGTAGACTCCACCGATTCGTTAGGATCGATAAGGCCAGCAGGCATTTCAATGACCACTTTCTCGCATGGAGGACGGAACTGCTTTACTAAAACAAGATCACTGGGTTGACCTTTCCTCTTGAGCAAGGCAAATATCGACACTGCGTCCAAGCCGGTCGTCTCTGTTCTGGTTGTTCTCACAGCCATCTCCCAAACCCTCTCCTTGCCAGCAGGATCAATCCAGTTGATCTTTCTGGTCTGGATCCATTTGCCTTGGTCCATGGCCTCGATAGACTTGATTTTGGCGTCGTAAGGAGAATTGCTCATTCTGGTAAAACTTAACGCTCTGGAAAAACGGAAGAGGGGTTTGCAGGCACTGGCAATTTTTTTCATACAACAGTCGCAAGTGTAATTGCTAGTTATAGTTTCAGCACTACTGGACCCGATATCGCACAAACTGTACTTAGACAACACAGTTATCCGACCACTCTAGCCTTCTTTACTATGAAGGACGATACAGCCGCCATCAAGGCAAAAATCCAGGACCATTTGGTTTCGCTGGGCAATTATGAGATAATTTCGAAGCAGCTCAAGCTTAAGTTATACGAAGCTGGCTGGTTTGATGAGATCGCTCAGATCGCCAGTAAAGAGCTCCAGAAACCGGGGCTGGAAGAGACGAACTTTGAAAGTTTGTACAAGTCCTTGCGTCCAAAGGCAGAGGAAAAGGTGCCTGAGTCAGTCAGGACAGAGATTTTGGACCGCATCAAGGAGTATCTTGACGATGCTATCCAGCCGGAGGGTTGAAGAGGGAGAAGAACCAGGTTTAAAAAAATTCATATCCAGTTAATGTGGTCCAGGCTCGCTGGAGGAAGCAGCTTCAGCTTTTCAGATGAGGAGTGGCTTGCCTTTTGTTTGGAGTCTGAACTGCCTTGGTAGGAAGTTAAAGGTCGTTCTTTTCTGTCCAGGTGTTGGTCCACTTTTGCCTGATGCATCCAGACTCACCTTGAGCGCAATTGAACTAGGTCGGAAGACATCTTGGACTTCGAAATCCGCCGAAATTCAAAATTTGTCAATACCGCCATAGAAGGGTCTAACGTACAATGAGGATGTATAACGTCTCGACAAAACCCCCATTACATAGTTAAATGAGTCTAGATTCGGGGGACCTGAGAAGCTGCTCACCTCTTTATCGAATACTAGGCGTAAAAGCTGATAAATATAGGTAACCCCAAAATACCAATACACGTTCAACGTGGTTTCCAGTATTGAGTAGCCAAATCTCCTGCACCATAAAAATCACCAATGTCAACATAGAAGCCTCGACAGTCAATCGAGATTGAAAAGCCCATCAATGCGACTTTTTCTTTCAAAAACTTCTCCTCCTGCTACCTCCAGAACGACCAAAATTGCCAATGACTCCATTTCCCTAAACCGCTATCTTTTACATCTACAGTGCCCTGGACACAACAGTCGCATTTGCAGCCGATCCTGACTGGGACATAACATAGAGCGATGACCAACGTAAAATCAGCGCCAAACGTCCAGAAAAAGTCCAAAATTTAAAACACCCCTTTTTGCCCCTCTATAGCCCAGATCAAAAAATCGGCTTTTTTTCGGCCTTTTTGTCGCTTTTACACGGCCCTAGAGGACCATCTCCACGCAAAATGGGGGTCGCAGACCCGTGCACCGCGCACCTATCCAATCAGTTGGCCTTAATTTGTGCTGATTGCAACTCGCAAAAAAAAAAACCACTCTTAAACACCGCTACCTTCACATCTTTTCACACCAATGTTACCGGTTGTTAAAAACTCGCTTTTGGCGATTCCTAAATCACAGGCCCTCGGGGCCCTTCGCATCCAAACGCTCCGCATGGCCTCCACCAAGCAAATCGGAGGAGGTGGAGTCCCTGCTAAAGACTTGACTCCAAGAAAGTTGGACACAGACTTCACCCTCATGTCCCAGAAAACTGCATCGTCGCCTGTTGACTACGCCTTGACTTCGCTCGACGCCATTGCCATGTGGGCGAGAAAATCGTCCTTTTGGCCCGTGACTTTTGGGTTGGCTTGTTGTGCTGTGGAGATGATGCATGTTTCCGCTCCCAGATATGACCAGGATAGATTGGGTATTATTTTCCGTGCCTCGCCACGTCAGTCGGATATTATGATTGTGGCCGGCACCGTCACCAACAAGATGGCGCCAGCATTGAGACAGGTGTACGACCAGATGTCTGACCCTAGATGGGTTATTTCTATGGGCTCGTGTGCCAACGGAGGCGGCTACTACCACTACTCGTACTCCGTGGTGAGAGGCTGTGACCGTCTTATCCCCGTGGACATTTACGTGCCCGGCTGTCCTCCTACGGCCGAGGCCTTGATGTACGGAGTGTTCCAGTTGCAGAAAAAGATGATGAAGACGAGAATCACCCGTATGTGGTACAGAAACTAATTATGTGGCGCCTTGCCACGGCATGTACGTGCGTGCCTTGTATATTATAGCCCTGGCTGCTTTGCATGGCAATCGAGTATTGCTAATACATTCAAACCCGAGTGTGGTGTAGGCTGCGTAGGCGGTGATGAGCCGCCAGCACGTTCTGGTCTTAACGGTACCAAGAAATTAAATGGTCAGCTACGGAACCCGCTCCTGGCAGGGTTTTGCTGTTGTGGCAGAGATACATTTGATCAATCTGCGACGTTCTTGATAATGGGCTGTGAATGCTTTTTGCCACTCTGGTGACCTTCTAGTGCCATTCTATCCCTCTATTTATTAGTTACTCTCGGAACTCCGTCTTTTATTCGGCCCATGAATTTAAACTGGGGACACTGATGGCTATCATTGGTAATCCAAGGTCACGATTGTTCAGGCTTTACTTGGAAGTTCTATCAGAGCATTAAAAGTACTAGAGGGCAAGCATGATCTTGTCAAGCCGAGAGAATTTTCAATCTTTGGTGGCTTTGAGTGAAGCTGGATTTTGAAGACAACGGAGATGCATAGTATAGTCTCACTAATACCTAAATACACCATCATCAGGGATTCACCCAGGGATATGAATCCTCCCAAATACTCGCAAGATTAAAATCCTTAAATAGCCTTAGTCAGTCTAATTCTTACAATACTCTTAGGGTTGATGTGGCCAGTTTTGCATCGCCAAACGGGTGCAATGAAACCAATGCCGGTTATGGCCAACTTCAAAGCGATAGGCCTTCCATATAACATCATTTGGGTGGCAAATCTTCAAATAGTTATACATTGCCTGGCTCACCAAAAGGAAAGGCTCACCTAGCGAGCCCATGTACTTGTCACAGCATATCAAAACCTGTGAGTGAGTCCCAGGAATCCAAAAAAATAAAGACTTTGGAATCCGAGGGGCTTCTAGATCCTTGAATTTCTTCTTATTTCAAGCAACCTCCCATTCACCTCTTCTACCTTTTCTTACCCTGGAACCTCAGCGGCTTACTGCCCCACAAATTCGCAGCCATTGACAGCCTCACAGAAGCAGTCAAACTGACAGACAATATTCCACAAAGAAAGTCCAGTCAGGAAGACAAGAGCAACATAGAATCGTGGGAAAGTCAAGTCTCATCTCTCATTTGTTTAGTATTTTCTCCTAGACCAGAATTGTCGAGAAGCCCCAGTCAACTTCTTATCAGAGCGCATCTACTGTGAAGCCTCCGCTTCTCTGTCACTCAAAACACACTCAAAGTTGAATCAGATTCGCCATATTACAAATCAAATGAGTAATTTAAAACCCTACCTTGCCTTCCTTCTTCGCCTCTTGCCTTATCCGGATGCCTCCCCTCCTTATCTGACTCTAAGACAACAGCCACACCACCAACCAGCCACATCACCAAACCCCCAAAATACAAAATATCACAGAATCCCCCATCATCGTCTCATCACAAAATCCCCGAATACATACCTAATTAAAAAAAGTCACAGACGTCACCATATCCGAAATCTCCCTATCCCCGCCAAACCCGCTATCAGCTCACGAAAGGGCCGCACTAATTCTTTTTTCGGTCACTACTACACTTCCTAGTACGGTACGGAAGCGAATCCCACAATATGATTGGCTCGTGGCGCCTTTTTTCCCCTTGCTCGTTTCTCTGGCTCCCTCCCTGCGCCTAATTGCGCCACCCATTTTTCCCACTATTACTCTTTTCTTCTCCTCATCATCATGGCCAGAACCAAGCAAACAGCCAGAAAATCCACCGGTGGTAAAGCCCCCAGAAAGCAGTTGGCCTCCAAGGCCGCCAGAAAGTCTGCTCCAGTTTCCGGCGGTGTCAAGAAGCCCCACAGATATAAGCCAGGTACCGTTGCTTTGAGAGAAATCAGAAGATTCCAGAAGTCCACGGACCTTTTGATCAGAAAGTTGCCTTTCCAGAGATTGGTGAGAGAAATTGCTCAGGACTTCAAGTCCGACTTGAGATTCCAGTCTTCTGCTATTGGTGCTCTCCAGGAAGCCGTGGAGGCCTACTTGGTGTCTTTGTTCGAGGACACCAACTTGTGTGCCATTCACGCCAAGAGAGTGACCATCCAGAAGAAGGACATTCAGTTGGCTAGAAGATTGAGAGGCGAGAGATCTTAGGCTCGTCCACCGTTTTAGTTTATGTTGGTTTAATGAATTTTTAGGAAAAAGCGTAAAGACAGTTGTAGGGATAGAAGAGGGTGAAGGAGAAGGGGGTAAGAGACTAAGGGGATAAGAGACTAAGCAGGTTAAAGAGATAATAGTGAATATCCAACTGGTCTGTGCCAAATGGAGTGGGAACGGGTTGAGGGTACAGTAGAAGCTGATTACTAACAGCACTTATTCCCTAAACCTACTCAGATGACAGAGCCACTTAATCCTTACAGGCAGTGGCATACCACCAGCAATAAATCAAACTGTTTTTTCATTATCGTACAAATGCACTGTCCATAGCAATGACGACGATGCCTGAGTCACGGGCTACATTGTCGCTCGTAGAATGAACCCCCTTTTCCAACAATGTGTGCTCTCCAGGGACCAGCCCCAATCTCAGTCGTAGCACCACTGACCAGCGTTTGCTTCCTAGTCCTCCTTCGCCTCGGTCTTGCCGCCAGTATTGGGCGGCGTGTTCGTAGCAGGCGAGTCTATGTTGAGTTTGTCAAACGTGGATGCCAAATTGTCGGTTCTGAGGTAGTCAGACTGCTCGGTAGCCTCGGGCTGTTGCTCGCCTTGGGCTGTAGATGCTGGTGAAGGAGGCTCGTGGTTCTCGCCATTGAATCCATGATCGGAGGCTTCGTAAGGCCCTCCCATTGGATGCATTTGAGGCATCCCCATGGGAACTGGAGGATATCCAGGCAGACCGCCAGGAACAGCGGTTTGAGGAGGATATCCAGCGGCAGCTGCTGCGGCGGCAGCGTAAGCAGAAGCAGGATCCATGCCCATGGACATGGCAGCAGCAGCTTGCATCTGAGCCACATGGGCATACTGCTGTCTTTGCTGGTGGTATTTCTTGTTGTTGGCAGAAACACGGCCCCATCCTAGGCGCACACGATTACCGCCTATGACATAACCCTCCATCGACAGAATGGCATCTTCGGCCTCCTCCCGGGTTGAGTATTTGAGGAAACCACAGTTCTTGCCTGGTGGTATCTTAATTTGCTGAATCACACCGTAAGGCATGAAGAGAGTTAGGAGCGTCTGCTCGCTCACCTCTGAAGAAAGACCGCCCACAAAAACAGTCGTGTTGGTGGGGTCCAGGTACGGCTGGCCTTGGTTCTGTATATTCTGCGGGATTCCTTGGGGCATGTATGCCATGTCACCGGCTTTGTCGCCCATCATAGGCAGTGTGTAGTAGTAGGACGAACCTGGAGCTCCTGGAGGCCCTCCATGACCAGGGCCATTGCCGCCTGGCGGCATATACAAAAATTCCAGCAGTTGGTCCATGTAGGGCCCTGGAGCAGACATGTCGCTGTGTCTGAAGTCGGGCTTTGGAGATCTCGAAGAGCATGCATTTCTGGGGGTAGCCAAGGCGACCCGCAAAGGTCTGCCACCGAACCAGGCGCCGTTCATTTCCACGAGGGCCCTTCTGCGCTCGGAGTCGTCTGTGAAACGGACAAATCCAAAGCACCGTGATTTTCCCGACACCGGGTCGGTCATGACTCGGACGGTTTTGATGGAGTCTGGGAACAGCTTCTGGAAGAACAGAAGAAGGTGGGCCTCGGTAGTCGAGGCACTCAAGTCGCCTACAAACAACGAGTATTCAGGCGAGTGCACGATGGGCGCCAGAAGCGTCGCTCCCGAAGCCCAGTTCAACCGAAAGTACTTCTTCTGGTTGTCTGGGTTATTGGGAAAGTGCCGCTGAGAAGGCATGGCGATATCCGGGAGCAACTGGCCATTGAGTGCCAACGCCTGCTGGGCATCGTCGTAAGACTCAAACTCCACGAAGCAGTAGCCCAGGTGGGTCAAGCCCATGTAGGGCGACTCGGGCTTGGGGTTCTTTGGCTTGATCACCTTGACGTGCACCTTCTTGCGTAGAATCTGCCACCACAAGTCCACAATGGCAGCTTCGTCAAGCCACGTGTCCAAGTCGCCCATCCAGAGAGTCCGGGGCTCGTCTTGTGGCGCCGCATTGGGTTCTTTGTCTCCATCAGACGCCACGGTGGATTGCTGAGTAGAAACGGGTGGTTTAGGAACCGAATAGGAAGAGAGCATTTCCTGCTCTTGTTGGTGTTGCTGTGAGGCTGTGCTGGAGATGGCAGTCGGGTCGACTAGAAGTGGTTCTTCCGGTTTGTAGGACATGTCGTGTTTCAAATGTGGAGGTCAGGTTAAGCAACCAGGATTGAAGCAAACAGGAATTGAAGGTACGCCCGGGGCGGATGTAAATAAGACAAGCAGAACTCCGAGAGAAAACAAATGTAAAAGACCGGGCCGGTGCAAATTGAGCGGTGCCGAAAAGTTTGGGTGAAATAGACAATTTATGGGAAGCACCAGGAGTATATGTAGTTGAGGTGAGAGGTCCTGGGGCAAGAATTGCATTGACGGAAGAGTAAAACAGGCAGTCCGAGAGGACTTAAACGGCAGTGATGTAATATTTTTTATTGAGAGGTCACTTTCTTTTGATTTTAGGAAACTGCTATTTTGCAGTTGCCATGTTGGCGCATTGTGGCTAGTGATTCGGTGAGGAATGTGGATTCTGGTCACGAAGATGGCGAGTGTGACCATGGCAATAAAGGGAAGAAGGGTTGGCTAGCGTCGGATTTAGGGTAGATTTGGTATTTCGAAATAGGTAATTTGCATTGGGGAGGAATTGCTCCGGGTTTGTTTGCGGTACCTGGTTGAATTTGGGGTCCAAAGCGGAGGGCTACTTGTTTGAAGTTTTGGAAAGTTGTGGAAAGTTGGGAACAGGAGGTTTTGAAGTTGACAGACTGAGTTATTGGGTGAGCTGGAAGTCTAGGATTGTGTTTGAAGGTGCTTCGGTGAGCTTCAGTGGCTGAGGTATGGGTATACGGTAGTTGAAAGTTTAAGTGATAATCGCTGTCAGAAGGAAACACTGCTTTTTTTCAAAGGTCCAAAATTCTTAGGGAAATTAAATTTGGTGACCAAAGGGTGTCCTGGCGTTTCATTAGTGTATTCTTGGAGTTGTGAGTACCCCAACAAGTTGGCGATACTTCCTCGATAATACCTCAATATTTGGAGCTATCGATTTTCATGCTTTTACGACTCTCAGCCTGCAAGCTCTTACAAGAATCGCAGCTTTAGTATTCGGGCCTCGATTACTATTGGCGCTACAACTAGGATACTCAGATACGGCTTCAGTTGATCAGTATCT
The DNA here is from genome assembly GCA_030579055.1 of Candidozyma chanthaburiensis. Lineage (NCBI taxonomy): Eukaryota > Fungi > Ascomycota > Pichiomycetes > Serinales > Metschnikowiaceae > Candidozyma > Candidozyma chanthaburiensis. Next base: position 342,246 of record JAKUAA010000007.1, on the reverse strand, counting down.
AAATTTAGCTGCAATAGTGAACTCCCATTGTTTTCACTAAATTCATTATCTAGCTGAATAATCATCAAAGCTGAGCGTGTCATGAAGGTCAAATCCAACGGGTTATTTTCAATGCCTCTCCATTTTCAACTCTGAGGCCACAGATATCCCACTTTTACAGACTTTGCACGCTCTCTTCTATTTGCCTCTTAGAAAAAGCGATCGTAAACCAAACCCAAACATAAAGTTCCTTCTGATCAAAGCCGCTCTTCTTTCTATCAACTCCATCTCCTCTGAATACGCCTCACGCATCCACAACTGTTTTGCAGCCATTATTACCATACACGCCATCTACACCCACCAAGACCAAGACAAGAACTTTTTTTAAATAAAACGTCAAACCTTCTTTTCTTCAAACCAAAGATTAAGAATAACCTCCTTTCTCATCACCCTCCGTCCAATCGCCTTATCTCTACTTTCCATCATTGTTCTCTTCACTCGCACTCAAAACATAAACAAACACCATCACCAACTCATGTCGGAAAATCTGGCGGATTCTTCAACACACAACTCGCGACGTCCGGGCCGTGAATCTTTGCGGCTGATGCATAGACAACACAGCTTGAGCGGCCAATCAGGATCCCCCAGTCTGCCTCCTCATTCTGCTTCCCTGGACCACCTTGATCTCAGATCAACTCCACAGTTGGACGTGCCGGTGGTGGCTGATCTGGCGCCCAAGAGCAAATACCAGGAAAATCTTCGATATCTTCCCAATTCAGGCTTTTTGGGCGAGAGCAGCGCCGTTGGAATATCGGTGCCCAATACTTTTAAACATAAGAAACACCCCAACGCTAAGACCAAGGATCGGATAGGAATGGCGCCATTGGACGAATCCAGAGACTCGGCGAAAGAATCATCGCCCCAACCGGTGAAAACGAGTACTTTAAAGGGCCCTGGACAGAGCGATTCATCCAAGCATCACGACACTCCATCGTGGATGCCCCAAGTTTTACGTGAAGACTGGCAGAAGGGTAACGATATGGCAGAGGAAAACGAAGAGCAAGTTGCTCCAGAAGCTTCGAATCTCGACTTCTTGGGTGCTCCAGACGCTGGCACTTTCATTCATAATCCCCAGAATTCCCACGATCAGCCAGTCACACCCATGTGGAAACGCATGTCCAACGACTACCAACTGAGCGCCCGGGCACAGCCGCTTCAGAGCATTTTTCAGTCGCATGACGAGTCAAAGCAGAACTCCGGTTTGAATCCCTCGCAGTCCAAGTCCATGTCTCAGCTCAATGCGAAGAATCAGAACAACTCGAGAAATGGTAATTCGGCCGGTTTCTCATACTCCTCGGCCTTCTCTACTCCCGTGGCTACAAAGGAGGGTGATGTTCATTTGACCCAGCAACAAATTCATCAACTCGAGGATATACTAGAGAAGGCAAAGGACAAGCCTGACGATTACGAAATCAAAGGCTCTCCACTCAAGCTCTTTGGCAGTGACTACGACACCTTCACCAAAGTCTTTCTTTCAAAATTCGTCGACAAAGTCCGCTCTACCACAAATAGCGCACAGAAGAGTGCCCGAGCAGTGTCGGTACTGCAACCACCAGTGCCCAAGCTAGAGATCCAAAAGTTTACTAAGGCCGGGGATTACACAGACCAGGATTTCATGAAGAACGCCAACAATGTTTTTGCCCATATTCAACAGCGAGGCTACAAACCAAATAACTTCCCCAAGGGCCCGGACCATAGCGTGAGTTTCCAGCGCTCTATAGAGCACAATACCGTGACTTCCACGCCGAAGGCTGACAAGGTTCACGATCTCGATGTCATTGCGCCGCTGGATGAGTACTCTTCATTCTCCACTAATTTCGGCGACAGCTCCGAAGATTCTCAGTTCCATTTGCAGAATAAAGATGTCACCAATCGTCCGAATGACTACACCTTCGACGTCTCCTTCACTTCCAAGAGCAACGAACATGCTACTCAAGAAAGACTCGAGGAACCTGCTGACAATGCAAGTGTCTACACGATGGATGAGATAAGTGAAGCTGGTTCCGATGACCAAGCTTTACATGAGGAGCCTACCTTAGAGTTTGAGAATTCTCTTGAGAAGACCACTATGAGGTCTCATCAAGGGTCCGATAATCTTGCTGCTCACTTGCCCGCAAACCAATTTGTTAGTTCGATGTCGTCTGTCAAGCGCCATACAAAAGATTCACACCGTTTTAACTCCATGGAGCAGGACTTCGAGTTCAGTGACGAAAACTCCGATGATGTGCCACCAATAGTGTGGAAAAGGCCTTCACGCTTGAGGCTCTCCAACGAAAAAGCAAGGTCAAGGGTAATGCTGAACAGTAATTTGGGGAACCAAATTGCCAAAGGTACCGTAAAACCAGGGAAGTTCCCGGAGCAGTATGGCGACATGGTTTATGATAACCGCAACAATAGATGGGTTTCGAAAGATAAAGAGAATGATTATCCTGGAAGTCTTGATTCCATCCTTGATCTACCAACGGAGGGCCATATGGCAGATGATTCTGGGAAGGAGCCCAAGGAGGTCAGCATTCTCAAGCTGTCCAGAAAAGCTTCTGGGAGGGACAAGAATTTGGAGGTTTCGTTCCAAATTCCCAACCAATCAGGTGAAAGCCAGCAGGTACACCGTCAAGACTTCGATGTCACCACGATATCCAATGTTGGCGACGTCACTTTCTCTGAAACTCACAAGCGGCTCATTTCTGCCATTACTGGTGTTGCTGACACAAGTGCTTGGAACGAGATAAAGAACATCGATTTGTCAAATAATCAGCTTGAGAGTGTCGAGGGGTTGCTGAAATACCTTCCTAATGCTGCAAGAATCGACTTGTCCGGCAACTCTATCAGATATGTCAAAGGACTCCCAACTAGGTGTCTTGAATTGAATGTATCTCAGAACTTCCTTGACGGCATGTCATCGTTCGCTGAATTGAGCGATTTGCAGGCACTTGACATTTCATCAAACTCGCTTGAAAATCTTTCACCCTTGGCTGGCAATATACATTTGTCAAGGATTGATGCGAGTAGCAACATGATCAGGTCATTGGAGGGTATCAAAAAGTTGAGCGGGCTCACATATTTGAATCTTTCGCAGAATGGCTTAAGAGGTGAGATCGACCTTTCAAAGTTCGAGCTCCAAAACTTGCAGGAGCTCGATCTATCGGAAAACAAAATTCGCTCGGTGGTGGGACTTGAGGCTTCACCTAATCTAAGAATACTCAACTTGAATGAGAACAACTTGACTCACTTGTCATGCAAAGGACCCCATCCTCACCTCAAAAAGCTTCTTTTGAAGTTCAACAGAATGGGATCCCTATCGTTGGAGCCTTATCCCCTTTTGAGAACTTTGAGGATTGACGGAAATTCATTGTCAAGCATCACAGATCTCCGCAAGCTTAAGTACTTGCAAGAAGTCTCTGCTAAAAGCCAGGACAGAGCTGAGACTGCAACCAATATATTCCATTGGGCCGTTGATACTATCACAATGGACTTGTCTGGAAACAGGTTCATATCTGAATTGTTTGGGTCTGAACCATCAAGATTAATGATAGACCCATTCATGAATCTCAATAAGTTAAACTTGTCTGCTGTGGGCTTGACAAATATTCCTGATCATTTTGGAGTGATGTTCGCCAATGTGAGAGATCTCAATTTAAACTTCAACAAATTGAGCGACATTGGTGGACTTGGTAAACTCCGATGTCTCAAGCGACTTACAATTTTGAGCAACAACATCGACCGTATGGAGACTGTTCTTACGAGTTTGAGTGGTTGCAGAAGAACCTTGAAAGTGCTCGATATGAGATTGAACTCGATGAACTTCGAGCTTTATCCCTACGTATTCAATGCATTGGAGCGAGAAGCGGCCAATGATAAAGAGTTCCAGCTTAAGAATGGCCCTATTCAGCTCGAAGCTTTGGATGACATCGAGAACTTCTCAATTCACTACAACACACTAGTCAAGAGTAAGGAAGTTTGGGAGCTGCGAGACGAGAGTTTCTTGGAGAGTTTGAGGACGAATGGCAAGACCAACAGGGTGAAAGAGAGGCTTAATTATGAAGCCATTCTCGTTAATTTTTTCTCCCAGTTGAGAGAGCTTGACGGCAGTACGATTACGTCTCCTAAGAGAGCGCAATTGTTGGAGCGCATCCGAGATCGCGAAAGCGACTAAGATGTAATGCGCTTAAGGTGGAGAAAGCGGATTTTGATTCCGTACAGTATTGTCAAGTTTTCAATGTGCCTCTGATTTCAATTTCTGCTCTTTCTTTAATCATGACCTTATCTACGAGAATCTACATCCAACGCCCACCCGACCCCCCCTCAGAGACGACCCACACATTAGTCTCGACCTCGCCTGCCTATCACTTCGTTGACTGCAGAATCATCAAAGAACGTCTCCCACATGTTCAAGAAGGGAAAGAGCCCGAGGACTTCGAGAAAGTGTTCGACTGGGTCATGACCGGCACGGAGGTGCCAATTGAGGGAACCAACAAGATTCACTTCAAGCATGATATCAATCTGAAGGAGGTGGTTGAATCTGTGAAGACAGGAAAGCCAATTGAAGAGTGCAAGGATGAAGAGGATATTGGGGAGTTTGCGCCTGTCGAAGGAAGCGAGGATCGTCAGGAAACGGGCATTCTGACCCATCCTGACACTGGCAAGCTCAATCCATACATCGAGATTTGGCGCTCATTGGATCCCGAGGAACACACGCCCGATCAGGAAGTCAGAGAGAAATCGAAACACGTGAGGAGTGTGGTGTGGGATGCCAATCTGGCTGACCACAAGGGAAAAATCGTGAGACTTGGGAATTGGGTCCAAGGCGTGGTTTACTCCAAAAACGAAAAAATACACCGCTTGAGCATCTTGCGGAGTTTCCTTGACAGCAAAACGGGCCAATGGCAGCCGCAAATCAAGTACGGGCTTGTTAACTTTCCCGAGGCGTTTGACCAGCAAGTTGGCGACGAATTGCCAGTTGATGGCATCCGCTGGAAGTGTGTAGAAAGTGTCTAAGCAAAGCAGACTACGAGCGCGACTGTATTCCCGATTAGGCAGTCAACCATCCTCACCCTCTTCATCGCACTATCATCGAACCTTGTTACATCATAAGCAAAAAAAGAGCAAATACCGATCCGAGATGACAGGAGAGAGCTGGTACGTAAATAATTAAAATTTTTTAAAGCAGCCAATGTGTACTAATACCAGGTTGTTTATTTTCGCCGTCATTGTGAACATTGTGAACTTGTTCACCCAAGTGTTTTTCACCATTATGTACTCTGACTTGGAGAGTGACTATATCAATCCCATAGAGTTGTGCCATAAGTTGAACCCATGGTTTATTCCTGAGGCTTCTGTCCACGCCTTTTTGACTGTTCTTTTCTTGGTCAATGGCTTCTGGTTTGTGTTCTTGTTGAACCTTCCAATGCTTGCATTCAATATCAACAAGTTCATCAACAAAAACCACTTGCTTGACGCTACTGAGATTTTCCGGACTTTGTCTAGGCACAAAAAGGAGTCTTTCATCAAGTTGGGCTTCCACTTGTTGATGTTCTTCTTCTACTTGTACAGAATGATCATGGCTTTGGTCGCCGATGAGTAATTTTGTCTCATTTACCTGGCCACGCAACCAGCAATTGCTCAGTTTGAAGCCGCTGGTCATCGAACAGGTCGGATTGATAGTGCCCGACTGCTTTTCCATTCTTCATCTGCTCTTACGAGCCATTCGTGCCCTCCAGAGCGTCATTAATAAACGCAATTATAACAGCCTGCTCTCGAGCTTTTTAGCAAGCTCGTCATTAATTATTTGTAGCTGTTGCTGAAGCCCCAGCTCTGGGTGGTACACCCGCGAGAGGTCTGCAAGCTTCAACAAAACGGTATCGTTGAGACTTGTATGTTCCTGGTAAGACGATGGGTTGGCCGTCGCCTCTTTGAGCGCAGCAATGGCGTCCACTGTGTTGTTAAACTGGGCCTGCTTCTCTTTGTGTAAGTTGTGCTCGTTTCGTAGTTTATTGAGCTGTTCGCCAACGTTGGCATGCTCCTTCTTGAGTTCAAGAATGCTCTTCCTCATCTCCGTCTTCTGCCGTTGTACCTCCATTACATCATGACTGATGTCTCTGGTGGCGCTGTGTATATCTGTCAACTGGTTTATGCTGTAGAGCAAATGTGCCTTGAATTCGTATAGTACAGCGGATTCGTTGATTATCTCGTTCTTCACTGCTTTCGGGTTTGCCTCGTCAATGAGCTGACGAAGAACATCGAGTGTGGTGAGCGTGAAACGCTTGTCCCTAGAGCTGGCCGTATGTAGACGCTCTGCATCCACAGTCAAGGGTTTCTGTTTCCCCAGGGCCAGTTTTGTTATCAGCGTAGCTCGGGGTTCTGGTTTGGTTTCATTGAATGTTTGTAGGCCGAGCCCTAGGGCCCTTAGTGGTTTGGGCACAAGCAGCACAGCTGGCTCTGGGGTGTGGTGTTTTCGTAGGTCTGGGTTCTCCACAATTCGCTTGGACCTTCTAGTCACCGTCAACAGCTTTTTCTCCTGTTCTCCCTTCCGAGGCCTGCCTCGCCTTCGTTTCACGGGCTCGGCTGGCTTCGGGCTCTCGGGCTCCCTCTTGACAGCAGGCTTCGTTTCTTCCTCGTAGTCTGGGGTTTGGGATATATTAAAGTCCATCAGGGGAGCAGGAGAAAACTCCTTCTCCTCCTCTTCGTCATCTGAGCTGAACATCAGCTTTCTTCTGTCTCTAGCCTCTTGGTAGCTCTTGCGTGCTTCAGCCTTGGACAGAGATTGTCTTCTTCGTCTGGGTAGATCGACATCTTCCGGTTTTATGAGTGCCAGGTCAAGCGACTCGAGTAGTCTAGCCTTTTTGGCATCTGGCGGTGATAACCGGGTTGTTTGGTTTTGAAGAGAGCCTATAGGCGGCGTATCCACTTTGTGTTTGGTGATCTCTGGGGAAGCCAAAGGTGACTTCTCAGGCAGTTTGATCCTGAAGTCCTCCACCGAGTACTTATTTCTGAAGTTAGCAAAAGTCTTCTAGTAAAGCGATTCACACATACCCTGCACCTCGCGTCCGTGCTTCACGGCGCTCATGTTTCTCATCCATGGTAGTAGTAGATGTCTGTTTTGGTGCGAAGTGTGGTGATGATATAGATGAGGAGGTAAGAATTGAGAGGCCTTCTAGGGCGATAGATTTTTTGTGAAGCGGAGTAAGTGGGTCATTTTACGACGTTAGAGTCAGAATGGAATTTGGGACCTTTGGCAATTTTTGTGTGCTGTTTACCTTTTGTAGATTGGTTGTATATTTGTGGAGTATGCGCTTTTCTTATCGCGATTATGGTAAACCTGGTATATCCTGATAAGTTAAGTACCTTTATTTCGTATAAACTTTTTTTTTTGAATTTTCGGAACAGCTCAATACACAGATATAGACGAAGATAAGAAGCTCTATATGGGAACTTTCTTGGGTTAGACCACAGGGCAGATCCTCCTTTTAAGCGCAGCAAGCTGGGGGCTTGAAAATCTGATTGAACACTTGAAAGACCAATTCGTCCGTCTTCATCAAAAAGGAACCGCTTTAACCAACTCCACCTTTCTATATCGCCACGAGAGTCGAGAACCGCCTTTCGAAGTCTGAAGGATTCATATACTCTGAGTAATTCGTTCGGTCGCAGAAAGGTTGATTTTGCTTTACTGACGGACTTGGTCCATTAGAGCCCATTAATTCAAGGATTCTAAAGCGTCAATTCTATTTTGGTGAACTTGCTTGTGATCAGTGAATGCAACTAGATCTGAGTATAAGCGACAATGTCGTCGCTACCTTATCAGAGTACGAGTTTTCTGACAAAGCTTGGGTTGTTTCAGGCAGAAAAGAAACCCAAAAGATCTATGCAAAGCAAGAAGAAAGAAGAATAGGAAGGTAATGTTTGGGAAATTCAGATGGATGTTTTTGAAGCACGGGACCAGTTGTGCTGAGGCAGCCACGACATTTTGCAGCCATCACAGACCCCAGGAGACGGTGAAGACAATATGTGCGATCTCCATGATTTCATCATCTCTATAGATTCATGACCTCTATGATTTCATTCAGGTTGAGTACGTTCAAACCCCGAATTACTGGCGCAGTGGGGGAAATGAATCCCGCTTCATTTTTAGCACACTAGCAGTGTCGTCTGTTTTTGAAATATGATTGAATTCTTCGGCAGCCTGGAAGCCTTCAACCTTCTCTAAATTTAAAGCCCCACTGCCCCTCCACCATGAACTTCTATACTAGAGGAAATGTAAGGGTGATCTCTCCAAAATACACGTTCCTTAGTTACAGGGAGGCAGCACAGTGAGGGAGGAAATAGTACCCGTCTTTAGTACATTTGACAGGAGCATCTGCTGGGCCTCCACAATATAGATTTAACTCCCCTAGCAAATTGTTATGTGATTTAAACAAACCGGTCTCCTCGCTTTACTCATCTTCCTCAAAACCAATGCAACCTTCCTACCTACTGCGGAATCTCTCATCTGCTGTACCATTCCCAAAATCAAATCCAACCACATCTTCTACAAGCATTTTTTAAAGTTGTAATTAATACACACGGGTCCCGTGGCTATCTACAGCTGGAAGCTTACTGCTGGGAGAAGTGCTCCAAGAGAACGTTTCTCTCCTCAGAGTCAGCACCCCAGTTCTTGACAACCACACAGGAGGCACCAACGACCTTTCTGGCGTTACCCTCTCTGTCCAACTGGCACAAACCAGCCCACTCTCCCAACAACTTGGCGTCGGAAACCTTGATCAATGGGATCTTCTCGTCACCCTCGTTACACAAAGCCTCAACCAACTTGATGATAGAAGCCTCGGTGACGGAGTCACAAAGGACACACAACTCGGCCTCCTTTCTGGACAAAGCCTTAGAGGCCTCTCTCAAGCCTCTGGCCAAACCGTCGTGGACAAGAGAGGTTCTCAAGACAACCTTCAAAGCGTCCTCGATGGTGATGGCGGCATCCTGCTGCTCAACGGCAACCTCCTCGACAATTTGTTGTTCTTCGACGTCAGACATGGTAATTAGTATTAGACTTCTTCGACAGTAACCTGCTCAGTGGAGAAGAAGTTTTTTATGAAAATTGCGAAAGGACTATAGTGGTGATGGTGTACTGCAGGTTGTGCCACATAGTTTTCGCACCAAGGTGGTCAGGGCTCGAGCCCTACTGCTCACCTGGATACCATTCTTTGGCAGCAAAAGCTACAAGTCGTGAATCATTATATCATAATTACCGGTCTGGGACGCGGTCACACGCCGCCAGGGCTGAAATAAATTATTACTGTGATGGGACGCGGGCCTGCGTCGTCTATAATTCCATCTCGCCGGCTCCAAAGGGCTCATGGTGACCCGAGTCGTAATCCATGTCGTCCTCCAAATCCAGCTCGCTGTCGATCACAGCTGAAGTGGACGCGGCGGCTCTGTCGAACTCTTCGTCGTCGTCTTCAAAGTCGACATCGAAGAAATCCTCGTCACTGCCGGTGATTCTCTTGTACAACATCTTCACCTCGCTGATGATGCCATCGTAGCTGATCTCTGCTGACGGCATGTTCAGGAACATAATGTCCTCTGTATCTGAAACTGTAGCTTGGGTGATGTTGTTGGATGTGCTGGACGTCGACAAAACGTTGGACAAGTCAGGGTTGATGTACGTTGTCTGGACATAGCCAACTTTACAGACAATGTCCAAACTCTCCTTTGGCACGAAGCTCTGCAAGGACTCGCCAAGCTTGAATGAGTTCACGAGCATTGGCGTACCCCTGTCGTTGACCACAAAGTCTTTCTTGTCGAGTAAGTTCTCAAGGTTGGTTGCGCTTTCTCTCAAGATGGCATTTTCCATCTTCTCGAAGGCGCTTTCCAAGTCCTTCTTAGCTTTTTCGGGATTCTGCTCACACGTGTGGGAATACCAAATGGATTGGCCTTCTGGACAGACGCCGGACCCACCGTTTTGAATCACCACCTGGACAGTGTGAACATTGTGAGTGGGCAACGATTCAGGAGGGAAAACCACCACGGCCGAGGACTCATTCTCTGACATCCACTCCTTGCAGTCTTTCCTGACGATGGTTGTGAGTCGAGTCACAGTGAATGGCTGCAACTTCTCGGATGCTTCCTTGTATGACGTAGCTAAGAACTTGGGAACCTGCGTGGGCGCAGCAACAACCTTCTCCTGGATCTTGACCAGGGACCCGTCGCTAAACTTGGCGATCTTGAGCTGAGGGTCAAAATCAACAAGCGTGGTGTCAAGCTTATAGGTTGTACCTGCAACGGCAGCACTTCTGCAGAAACCTTGAGAAATCTCGCCAGGACCACCATATTTCGAAACCATCACAGGGAAATTGCCGTAGACATCGAAAGAAACTAAGAAACGCTTGATACGAGCCACGGCCTCGGGCGTTCTGGTCCCGGATCTATTGGCAAGCCCAATCAGGTAGATAAGCTCGTCCAGCTGAGGCAGCTTCAAACCAAACGAGTTGGCCAAGAAATCCTCGATTGGCACTTGTGAGCTGTCCAACAACAACTGCTTCTTCTCTGGGTCGTTGTTGTCTTGGAGCACGAATTTGAGAAATTTCATCAACAGTCTCTTGGTGGTCAAGGACAACAGCTGGTCTGTGAAGATGTGTTCTTTGGTAGTATTGGAGATTTTGCTCTTGAAGTTGTCGTTTTCAAAAACATGGAAGTTCAGCAAGCTCTGGAACTCCAAGTACTTGTAGACACGGGACTTGATCAAAAGCGCCAAGAGGTCCAGCTGGGAAAATACGACTCTGGGAGTCAAGTCGATTCCGTAGTCCTTGGAGTTGAACTCGTTGGTCCTCTTGCCTCCAGGGATGTAGATCTGTGCATCCAGGAAATGGCGGACCTTGCCCTGGTTCACCTCCACACACCACTTCTTGAGCTGGTCAATAGTCAACGTGGACGACGAGTCTCCGTAGTAATTGTTATGGTCAATGTGGAGCACCTCAACACCCTGCCAGGCTAAAGCAGCGGCCAACACAGATTCCACCAAACCAGTTCCGAGAATCAAGATATCACAATGGTCGAGCTTGAGAGAGTGCTCGTTGGGCTTCTCCAACCCAGTCAAGTGGGGGATTTTCGAGTGAGCATACGAAGCACTTGGCCGACGCTCGGCCATAGATTTCCGGCGTTCGTTCCTGTTGTAGGCTGGCATTCGTTGATGATTCGATTAGTTCGATAGGCGCCTTTGCTGGTTAGCAACTTGTGGGTGGAACAAATGGCTAGTATGAAATAAAGGCAAAGTTTGAATCGATTAGAGACAGCGAAATGTTGTCAAAACTAGGTAATGTGGCGTTGTGGTTGGTACTAAGTGGTGAAGTGACGATGATTTTTTTTCTCGTGCATGTCTCGAGCGTGGAGATCCTGCAGGAGCAAGCCATAGATATGTTTAGTACATTACTTGCAGCCGAGGATGAGGGGCCCAGGGCGATATGAAAAAGAGGATAAGGAAAGTTTTTTTAAAAAAACAAAAGAATGTCCGTTTGTTGCCTCTCGATAGAGATGGAAATCGGCTTTCGTGAACCGATCTCGACGCATCACGTGACCGCATATGACTCGGCCAAGCCACGAGGACTTATATACTGAGACCTGATAAGGATAAAAAAACGGAAATCGGAGATTTTGGATTTTTTTTCTTTTTTCCCTAAACTCGTTCTACGGGGGCCGTCTCTCCTTCGAAATTGCACTTTTGCCTTTGTGGCTTGATAAAGAACCCATCTCGCAGCTACTTCACACCACCATACTCCACCAACCCCGCCAGATATCCGATTTTGGAAGAGTAGAATCCGTTTCCCAGAAATCCTTTTGAACTCATTCCATTACCTCTTACTTCTGTGTTCCACGTGACTTGGCATCAACACCGCTAAGTCTACATATTCCTCACTCTACTACTACAATGAAGCACCCCGGTTCACTTCTATTAGCGTGGCAGGTCAAAGACAAACACTGTCTTGTGATTGGCGGAGGAGATGTGGCGCTCAGCCGTGTCCACCACCTTATACGAGCCCAGGCCCGAATCACCGTGGTCAGTGGAACCAATGTTCATCCTGAGATATTGGAGTTGGAAAAGAAGGGAGAGCTTCACAAGCTCTTGAAGCGTGACTACGAGCCTGAAGATTTGAGAATGTACGAGAAGCTGCCGCTAGAGTTGCTGTACAAGGACATTGACGAGAGTCACTATGCTCAGATCGATGAGCAGGTCAAGAACGAGGTATTTGCATGTGTATTGTGCTGTATTGACGACCCTGTGCTTCTGACCAAGGTTTACTACCAGAGCAAGCATCTCCGGTTGCCTGTCAATATTGCCGATAAGCCGCCAATGTGTGACTTTTACTTCGGCTCCATGTTCAACCAAGATGCACTTCAAATCATGATAAGCACCAACGGCAAGTCACCCCGGTTGCTGAAGATGATCAAGGACGATATAGCCCGGCAGTTTGCCGACGTGAAGCTCAATGACGCTGTTGATACGCTTGGCGCAATTAGAGCCAATTTGAGAGCTAGAAAATTGCAAGACAACAGCCTAGAGACGATAGAAAAACGGATGGAGTGGATCAAGAAGCTCACGGACTTCTTCACGCTCCGCCAGTGGAGCGAGATCGAGCTTTCTGAGGACCAGGTCAACAAGGTCATCGATACATACCCTAATTTTCCTCCCTCAGACTACGACGAATTTCGTCGCTTTGTGTCATAGTCATTTAAAGTATTTAAGAAACCCCTCAGTAAATCAATACTCAAGGTCCTCGTGTACAAAGGTCTTGCTGCCACCAGCACCCACATATTCAGAGGCAACATGTCCATTTCCTCTCAATTGGTACTGGTAACTCATCAAGCCCTCCAAGCCCACAGGGCCTCTGGCGTGGATTTTGTTGGTGGAGATTCCGACCTCGGTGCCGAAGCCGTATCTGAAACCGTCGGCGAATCTGGTAGAACAATTCCAGTACACACCAGCAGAGTCAACGCCCTTCAAGAAGCGCTCAGCGACTTCCTTGTTTTCGGTCACCACACAGTCGGTGTGTTTCGAGGAGTGTTCGTTGATGTGGGCAATGGCAGCGTTAACGTCAGCCACAGGCTTGACAGAAATGTCGAACGACAAGTACTCTGTGTCGAAAGAGTCTGGACCAGCGTCTTTCACGAGTTTCTCGTCAATGCCTTCGAGCTGGGCCTTGATCTCAGGCACCACATGAAGAGTGACCTCTGCAGCCGCAAGAGCGCTCAAAACCTGGTTCAACTTGCTCTTGTCGGCGACAATCTCCTCGTGCACCAATAACTGCTCCACAGCGTTGCAACCAGCAGGGTAGTTGGTCTTTGAGTCCACCACGATTTTTGCGGCTTTGGCCAAGTCTGCCTCTTTATCGACATAAACAGAGCAAATACCGTCTGCATGGCCCAAGACGGGGATCTTTGTGTTTTCCTTGATATTTCTCACCAAGGCATTGGAGCCTCTGGGGATCACCAAGTCAATGTACTTATCCTGGGCCAACAAATCGGCCACGTCTTCTCTGGACTGAATCAACTGGATGGCGTGTGGAGGCACGGGGGTGGATTCCAACGTCTTGTTGACCACATCACTGATGGCCTTGAAAGTCTGGTAGGATTCCTTTCCACCCTTCAAAATGGCGCAATTGCCTGATTTAATAGCCAAGGCCGAGATGTTGGCAATGACCTCGGGTCTGCTTTCAAAAATAATGAGCAATACTCCAAGAGGAGCCGTGACTCTATGCAACTCGAGTCCCTCATCAATCTTCTTAGCCATGGTGACTTTACCCACTGGGTCCGCCAAAGCAGCCACATCCACGATGCCCTGCAACATGGTTTCGTATTTGTCGTTCTTGGCCAAATCCAAACGCTTAATCAACGAGGAGGCCAAGTTGTTCTTTTCAGCAGCTGCCATGTCTTGCTCGTTGGCTTTCAAGATGTCCAGCTTTGCGGCCTTCAAGGCGTCGTGGATCAGGTGCAACGCCGCAGATCTCTGCTCGTTGCTGAGAGTTTTCAAAACGCCAAACGCCTGGTTGGCGTCCTTTGCAATTTGTTCTGCCATTGAAGAAGAGGTGTAGTTGGAAGAATGAGAATGTGGGGCACTGCGCAGGCAAGTGGGTCGAGAAATAGGATGATCTGGAGATTTGTGGATTTGGGAGGGTACGATTGGGAGCTTATTAATGGAAGAATTCGAATCTTTTAGACTTAGCTTCCAGATCCTCTTTGGTTTTTTTGGTGAAATGGTGAGAACTAGAGTGGAATTGGTGGGTAGTGGACTGTGCGGATGCTTGGCAGCAAACCAGGCCAATGGGATAGGAAGGATCTTATTAGTAAAGAAGCAAAGGATTTTGAAAATAGGAAGTAAGTTAGTGTCTGGATTTTCGTCCTCTTAATTAATAATCGGTGAAAAAAAAAAAATTGGGAGTGTCGTGAGACTGGAATAGCGGGCTGGTAAGAAAGGTCATTTCATGAGAATGCTTATCCACATTGACCGTAGTCTAAAGTCCAGGATGTTTTGATTAAGACAATTGTTCTAAGAAAGTATAGATAGCATTCGTCTATTTTGCTTTCATTGGCTAGCTCAGGGCTACTTAAACTGCTTCAATTTCCGGAATTGGGTGGTACCACAGAAGCCTCCAATTGACTTAGAAGAGTATTCTGCCTTTTGCTCCAATATATTCAAATCAGGGCATGGATGTGGATAGTTGGGATTTTTGGCATGGCTGTGAGAGATATGGCGTCAACCGTTCTTCCCTCGATTCAGGAAGTATACTCACTGCAGCACAACTTAACCTTTTTCAAATTGTTACAAAGGTCAGTAGTCAATAAAAGCTATCCAAGTTCAAGTACCTGTCAATTCAATTGTCTTGGGTTGTCAGATTGATCAAAACGCCTCCTTCGATGGCCGCTCAACCACCTTCAATCAAGCAGAAATTAATCCAAAAAAATAAGAAGAATCAACTGCAATGCCAATTAACTCCCTCAGAATGAACTACATATCTTTCTCACACTTTATTTGCACTTTACTCTACGACCTTTTTATTTTTTTTCGATTTTTCGATATACTTTCGATCACCCGGGCGGAAGCTATGGCCTCAACACTCCTGGAGAACAAGGAAAGGATTGCCTCGAGTAAGAAGATTACTCACATCGTAAGGAGGCTCCCTGTAAACTCCTGCTGTCCTTTGGTTTGGTCTCCTCAAGTCCTTGATGGTGACTAAAGAAGAAGAAGCAGCAGGGTAAGAGAAAGCTGGAGTTGGGGAGCACCTCAGCTTTCTGAACTCCACTTTCTGCCATTCGTCAGTGGCATTGGGAATTCTGTAGCGGGATTTTGGCTCTGGAACGGAGCTTAGCTCTGGAACTACCCGAATAGGCTCAGATGTAGCTGAAGAATTGGGAACCTCTGAGACTGGAGAAGAAGTCATTTCTTCCAAATCCAAGCAGTCCTCAAAAAAGAGGAAAATGTTTCCACGAGTAAGGCGGCCACTCACATCGTATGGTGGCTCTTGGTAGATGCCTTGAGTTTGCAGCTTTGGTCTTCTCAAATCCTCAATCCTGGTAGGAGAGGATGAAGAGGAAGTAATAGCGGAAACTGGAGAAGCGATATTTCTCCGCTTTTTGGAGCCCACAGTCTGCCATTCCTCAGCGGCTCTGGAAATAAAGCGGACTTTGGGTGAATCCACTAATTGGGCTTCATGTTGAGTCTCTGAAATAGATTCTAAGATAGACTCGTTGAAGCGGGCATGGAAAGTGCCTGGAACTTCTTGAGAGGAGGAAACCTCTGGAACCTGAATTGGTTCGAAAAAAAGCTCAATGGCGTGGTGAACCATTTTGGTAGAGCTTTGAATGGCCTTGTAAAGACCAGTAACAAGTTGGTTGTTGGGGAAGCTGTTAGCGGTAGTCTGGATGACCCAGTTACCGATGATAGTTGCTGTAAGAACGTTGTCGAAGGCAGTCATTGTTATTAAAATGTGGTGAAAATGTGGTGGATACGGAAAAAAAATTCTGGGGATTCTGCCTCTATTTATGTTCTTCTGGGACGGGCACCAGAGAATAATTACAGGATGTGTTCGGAGTGTTCTTACTGGAAACGGGAGGTCACGACAGAGTTCTGGTCATTCATGGAAAAGAGAAAGCGGCAATTTGTGCTTTTAGGAAAGTAGAGGTTCGATTGTGTGACTTTCTGTGCTAGGAAAGTGTTGAAGAGGAAGTTCGAGGAAACAGAAGGAAGAGCGCATGAGGGTGACCATTTCATTCCTCATAACAGGCAACATTTATTCCTCATGGCAAGCCGTCTCTATCTGCTGTTGGACCTTCTTCGATTAGTATTCAAAGTCCCGGTGCCAAGTTTGAAAGAGTAGCCCAGTTCAGAGAGGGATTAAATTAAGACAAATTTTTTTTTTTTTGAAGTTGAAGAAGGTTATCAAATGACTACGCCATTATGTGCTTTTAACCAACATCATGGTAAAAGTAATGGATTTGCTGCAAGTTACAGTTGTCTTGGGGACCGCAACGGTATAAAGAGAACGAGAACTTATTTAAATGCCTTAAGTCTTAGTTCACTAAGTATCTAAGAGTCACATACCATTTCCTAGAGCAAAGACCATAAGTTGGTTTCAAACGGCTCGAGCTTCACTCATTTTAGCAGCTACCAGCTCCCACTCTCCACTTTCCTTTCGAAATCCTCCAGTTAATAAGTTGAGCCTTCTATTCTTTTTGGCGTAGTGTCCAGTAATCATATTAAGAATCAATGCTGCTGACTTCTGCGTGCATCATAGCATTGTAGGTCTTTGACTCGCTCGGCGGTTTACGTTGATTCGTGTAGGGCTTGTCTGATGGCGACCGCAAGCTAGTGTAGAGAAAGACAGCATTAATAAACAAGGCTTGATTGGGCATTTCAGTATTAATACATCTCATCAGATGAACGAGCAAAAGCAAAAACCCTCTTTGATGTCGCCCCAAATGTCTCAACTTTTACCTGGCACCAACATCTTCAGCACCAACTACGCATCATTATATTTTTTTTATTAGATTTTTTTTTAAATAAATATATCCTTATGAGCCTAAGCAGCGCCATAAATGACGTAGGTCACGGCAACCGCTGGTCTTCTCATTCTTCTGGGCTTTCCGAAACATGGAAGTCTCTGAGTCCGTCTCTGAGTCCGTCTCTTTTGTCTTCTGCGTCTGACAATCGAAGGCCAGGAAGGAAGCGGAACCTGGACCTTTTCGTGAGCGACAGGCTCAAAATCATTCAGCAGCTCGCTCGAAATTGAGATGGCGTAGCCACTGCTCTCATTGCTGTCGGAGTCAGTGGAGTCACTTCTGTCCGACTCCAGAGAGGAAGTGTTGTCGGAGTCGACCGGAGAGAGCTCTCTGACGGGGCGAACAAAAGCCCCTTTGATAGCTTGCAACATAACCGTGGTGGCTAAGGAAGCGATGCAGTGGTGGTTCTCAACAGCATTGGAAACCTGAGGAAGATGTTTCCAAAAACTGTGATAATAGTCTGCCAACTGGGGAAGTCCAGTGAAGAAGGAGCCAGTTCTGGCGACTGACGAGAGAGTGTCTGTCTCGCCGGCCGTGGAAGAGAGAATTGGGTCTGCCTCTTCTGTTTGTGCAATCAAGTCTGTGGAGACATTGATATGAGTCTTGGTCCAGCAAACAAGATCGATCTTAGCTTGAAGGATATATTGATCAACTCTGGTCTCTCTAGGAGAGATGCAAGGAGCAGCTGGTCTGATAGATGCACCAGTAAGCTCCACTGTGGTGATTGGGAAGATGGGTGAGTAGCAAAAACTAACTGCCCCGTAAACCTGGGGAAGACTCAGGTGGCTCTCCAGAAGGTACTCAAGTAGCTTGAAAAGCCGCATGAAGTTGTGGTAGGGAGAGAGAGGCCCAACTTGAAGGTTGTTGGTTGGAGAAGCCTCAGTTTGAGCTGGAACCTTAGACCAGCGTCTAGTTGGAGCAGTAAACTCCAACACAGGCGACGACTCGGAGTCAGAGTTGTCAGAGAAGTCCTCTAATTCAGCCTGGCTAGCACGCTGGAGAGAAAGAAGTGTTCTCATGTTGGCACCGAGAATTGGAACATCGTGCAAGATGTGTCCACTGAAAGTGGCCTCCGGCGCCGGGGAAGGCACACTTGTTGTCTTGCCTGAAGAGGTTCCAGAAAATGTGTTGTTCACTTTCTTTTGGAAAAGAGCACTGGCCACAGGGCTAGAGTATGCATTAGCATAGTGATTGAAGAACTCGATGAGCTCCTCCTCACTAAAAGTGATAGAGATGGGAAGCTGCAATGGAAGAGCTGGTAACGTGATGGTAATCGTCATTGCTGGTTAAGTGTTTGCTTACTGAGTATGAGTTCGAGTAAAGTTGAAGAAGAAGTGGTGGGTGAGGAAAAGAAAAAGACGGGGGATCGCCCTCTATTTATGCTTTTTGGTTTGTATAGGAGAGGGCTAATAGATAATATTTGTGAAAAGAATGACCCTGTCGAAGGAGGTGACTACTGGTATACCTTCCTTTTGTGGTCAGAACTTTGTATGTCAATTTTGGGCGCAATTGGAGAGCTAGCGCCGTGGATTTTCGACCAATCGGAGTAAACTAATGTTTGCGAACGAATTGAGGCCCATATGTCCCGGGTTTGCTTCAAAAGTGGTCGAGTTTGAATGGCTGCAAAAAGGCGTAATCTGGGGTTTATCCGAGCACAACGCGAGTTCTTAAAAAATATGCCATCCGACTCAGATAATTATCCGCAGTGGGACCAAACAGGAAATGTCCCAGATTTCTTTCTCTATTTGAAGCGGTCATTCATTTGAATCCGGATGATATTCCGGGCCACGACTGCCAGGGTCGAAACCTCTAAACAAAGCACCAAATTGGCCTTCTACCACCTATTTCACAGAAAGAAGCAGGGGTCAGTTCAAGCTTATTTGATAAGAAGAGCTTTAGTATTCAGCTGACTTCGGATTGGATCCATAATAGTATGGCTAATCTGGCTCTTTTTAAGAAAACCAAACAGTTTTGAGGGACTTGGCGTTCAGGGTATGTTGACCTGATGATTTCATTTTTCTTGGATATAAATCTTCTGGTAAAGCAGCAGAATCTGTAAGCTTATTGAATCAATTCACACAGTTACTTCTCTCATTCCATTGTAGCGGGTTCATGACTTTCTAAACGATGCCTTCCGTTCCATGCTCTAACAAGTATTGATTGTGACCAGCAGTCTGAATTGACCACATGGACGTCGGTCAGGAGGAAACACACTTCACGTTGACCTCCTACGCTAAATCAGCTAGAAACGTAAATCGCCGATCGAACTGGGCTTTGCTGAGCCGCAGTGGATTAGCTATCTTGATGTTTCAGACCACTGGCCATTCAGTTAATCCAGCGAAGCAAGCATACTACCATTACGATAGTTACTTTAAGAAAATCCCCAGGTTCCGATAATCGCTTCTTTTGCTCCGCTAGTCAGCTACCTAGAACCTCTACTTGTAGACCAAACGGGCCGAACTGACTTTCGGATTGAAACCAAACCTACGGAAAAACAATAAGACAAGGAGTCAGAAGAGAAAGTCTTCGAAAAAGCGTTCAAAGCGGCTCGTTGAAACGCTGTATAGGCTCATTGGATGACTGCGCCTAGTACTACCAGTATCAAATCGGCCGCCAGAGGTCCATCAAAAGAACCTGAATTTTCAGAATTTTGGATTTAAAGCCCCCAGGGCCGTTTCTAAATTGCAAGGTTTCGTGATATTTTCAAATTAAAACGGCCCCGTCGCTCCTATCCCAAACCGGCCTCGGCGCTTCTCTGCTTAGCCTTCATAGTTGACCATACTGAGACTGGCAGCCATGGCCCCAACGAAACCCAACCACGTCCCCGGCCAATAAACCTGCCAGATTTACAAAAACGCCAAACCAAACCTCTTTCATCGATTACCTTTGCAAAATATTCCAAAGCCTCCACAACTCCCCAAGCTCTTCTTGGTCTGTTGACCCCAGACTGCGTGCACGCCAGGTAAAAAACCACATCGTGTACTCCTAGACAGACCTACAAAGAACCCAAAACAGCATGTCCAACAACCTGCAGCGGCCCAATGGCTCCGGGTCAGCAGGTGACAACCCTTTTGCGGACAAAAATAACTTGATCGACTTGGACCTCGAATTTCTAGATCATCCTGGCCAGCACTATCCTGACTTCAACAACGACCCGGATTCCACTTATAGAGGCAACACAGGGTACACGGAGAACCCCTTTGAGGACAATTTCGTGCTTCTGGACGATGAGGACTCGTACTACCGTCACGACACCTCCAGCGCTCAGGGTAACTCCACCACGCGGCAGGTGCCACTTCTAGGAACGGATAATGCCCCAGCACTGCCCAAAAACGGCTTTTTTCTGGCTTTCAAGGCCAGAGTTGACAATCCACATTCTGCGCTGTATCAGGGCATGTCGGACGATATGTATGGGGAGCGAATCAACGAT
Organism: Candidozyma chanthaburiensis; assembly: GCA_030579055.1. NCBI lineage: Eukaryota > Fungi > Ascomycota > Pichiomycetes > Serinales > Metschnikowiaceae > Candidozyma > Candidozyma chanthaburiensis. The sequence goes on along the minus strand of JAKUAA010000007.1, from coordinate 321,743 downwards.
GCTAGTGCTGGAAGCACGCTGTCTGACTTTGACATTCGAAGACTCTACGGCAAGTTGAAGCTGAAAATCAGAGGCAAGCCCGAGGACGCTGCAGTGCCCAAGGGCCCCCGTCAGATTTACGTTCTTAGCGCCTCCATGAACCTGGCGTTCGGCTACTTTGGCAATCACATCTCCACGACAAAATACAACTTCGCTACCTTCATACCGAAGTTCTTATTCGAGCAGTTTTCCAAGTACGCCAACTTGTTCTTCTTGTTCACCTCCATCATCCAGCAGGTGCCCAACGTGACCCCCACAAACAGGTACACCACGATCGGTACTCTTTCTGTAGTTTTACTTGTCTCGGCAGTAAAGGAGATCATGGAAGACTTGAAGCGTGCTGGCGCCGACAAGGAGCTAAATAATACCCGTGCGTTGGTGCTCAATCCAGATAGCGGCGTGTTTGAGGAGAAAAAGTGGGTCAAGGTGAAGGTGGGCGATGTGGTGAAGGTGAACAACGAGGAACCTTTCCCAGCTGATTTGCTTCTTCTAAGCTCGTCCGAGCCTGAGGGTTTGTGTTACATTGAAACCGCTAATTTGGACGGTGAAACAAACTTGAAAATCAAACAGGCCAAGCCCGAGACATCCTACTTGGTCAACCCCACCTCCTTGGTCTCTGATTTATCCCGGTCAGAATTTTTGTCCGAGCAGCCCAACTCCTCTCTTTACACTTACGAGGGCACGCTTCAAGGATTCGGCAACCACAACAAAATCCCGTTTTCTCCAGACCAGCTCCTCCTTCGTGGTGCTACCTTGAGAAACACTCAGTGGATCCACGGTGTGGTTGTCTTCACAGGCCACGAGACCAAGCTCATGCGTAATGCGACTGCCACCCCTATCAAGAGAACGGACGTTGAGAGAATCATCAATCTTCAGATTATTGCATTGTTTTGTGTTCTTATAATATTGGCATTGGTATCATCCATCGGAAACGTCGCTAAGATTCAGGTGAGCAAGAGTGATCTCGGCTACTTGTACTTGGAGGGAACTAATATGGCTGGTCTTTTTTTCAAGGACATTTTGACTTACTGGATTTTGTTTTCCAACTTGGTTCCAATCTCTCTTTTCGTGACTGTCGAGATTATCAAGTACTACCAGGCATATATGATCGGAAGTGATCTAGATATGTACTACGAAGAGACAGATACGCCTACTGGTGTTAGAACCTCGTCTTTGGTTGAAGAGTTGGGCCAGATTGAGTACATTTTCTCAGACAAAACTGGTACACTCACAAGAAATGTCATGGAGTTCAAGTCTTGCACCATTGGTGGCAAGTGTTACACCGATGAAATTCCTGAAGACCGTCAAGCACAAGAGATTGACGGCATTGAAGTTGGTTTCTACACTTATGGTGACATGGAATCGCATTTAAGGGACAATCAATCACAGCAATCCGCTATAATCAACGAATTTTTCGTCTTGCTTTCCACTTGCCATACTGTTATTCCTGAACACAAGGAAGACGGGGGTATCAAGTACCAGTCTGCTTCACCCGATGAAGGCGCCTTAGTTCAAGGTGCTGCTGATTTGGGCTACAAGTTCACCATTCGTCGTCCAAAGAGCGTCACGATTCACACCGCCTTGACTGACAGCGAGTCTGAGTACGAGCTCTTAAGCATCTGTGAATTCAACTCTACGAGAAAGAGAATGTCTGCTATCTTCAGATGTCCAGATGGTGTCATTCGTCTCTTCTGCAAAGGTGCGGACACCGTGATTTTAGAACGTTTGGACAGAGAGGAACCTCAACCTTTTGAGGCTGCTACCATCCGCCACTTGGAGGATTTTGCTTCAGAAGGCTTGCGTACCTTGTGTATCGCTTCTAGAATTGTTCCTAATGAAGAGTATGAAAAGTGGGCCACCAAGCACTACGAAGCATCTACAGCTTTGGAGAATAGAAGCGAAAAGCTCGACGAGGTTGCAGAGTTAATCGAAAGGGACATGTTCCTTCTTGGTGCCACTGCTATCGAAGACAAGCTTCAAGACGGTGTCCCAGAAACAATTCACACTTTGCAAAACGCTGGTATCAAGGTTTGGGTGCTCACAGGCGATAGACAAGAGACGGCCATCAACATTGGTATGTCCTGTAAATTGCTCAGTGAAGACATGAACCTTTTGATTATCAACGAAGACAATAAGACCGACACGAAATTGAACTTGCAGGAGAAGTTGGATGCTATCATGGAACATCAACCTGAAATGGACGCTAGCGCATTCGACTCGTCTCTCGCATTGATTATTGATGGTCACTCGCTCGGCTTCGCTCTTGAGCCAGAACTAGAGGACATCTTCTTGAACCTAGCCACTCGCTGTAAAGCCGTTATTTGTTGCCGTGTCTCTCCATTGCAAAAAGCATTGGTTGTGAAAATGGTGAAGAGAAAGAAGAAGAGATCGTTATTACTCGCTATTGGCGATGGTGCTAACGACGTATCGATGATCCAAGCTGCCCACGTCGGTGTCGGTATCAATGGTCTCGAAGGTATGCAAGCTGCTAGAAGTGCTGATGTCTCCATTGGTCAATTCAAGTACTTGAAGAAGCTTCTTTTGGTGCACGGTGCCTGGTCATACCAGAGAATCTCTCATGCCATCTTGTATTCTTTCTACAAGAATATCGCTCTTTACATGACGCAGTTTTGGTTCGTTTTTGCCAATGGCTTCTCGGGTCAATCTCTTATCGAGTCTTGGACGTTGACACTTTACAACGTGTTGTTCACGGTGTTCCCACCTTTCGTGATGGGAGTTTTTGACCAGTTTGTCAGTGCTCGTTTGCTCGACAGATATCCACGGTTGTACCAGCTTGGACAACAGAGGAAGTTTTTCAACGTGACTATTTTCTGGGGATGGATTATCAACGGTTTCTACCATTCTGCGGTCACCTTCGTGTGCTTGATGTGCCTCAACAAATTCTCCACATACCTTCCTGGCGGAGAGGTGCCAAACCAATGGGCTTGGGGTTCGTTGGTGTACACCACTTGTACTTTGGTGGCTTTGGGTAAAGCCGCTCTTGTTGTGACACTCTGGACGAAGTTTACTCTTCTTGCAATTCCAGGATCGTTCATCTTCTGGTTGCTTTGGTTCCCTGCGTATGCCACGATTGCACCCAGAATCAGCGTCTCCAGAGAGTACTTTGGTGTCTTGAGCCACACCTACCCCAGTTTGAGTTTCTGGGCCGCAGTGTTTGGCGTGGCGTGTCTCTGCTTGCTTCGTGACTTCGCCTGGAAATTTTTCAAGAGAAGTTACAGCCCTGAGAGCTACCATTACGTTCAAGAGATTCAGAAGTACAACATTCAAGACTACAGGCCAAGAATGGAGCAGTTTGAGAAGGCCATCAGAAAGGTGAGACAAGTGCAGAGAATGAAAAAGCAGAGAGGATTTGCCTTTTCTCAGCAAGACAACCAGAACTTGGAGAAGGTGGTGAGATTGTACGACACCACGAAAAAGAGAGGCGCTTTTGGCGAGCTCAGCGAAAGCTGATCTTACCCATCTTTTGTGCACCGCACACCAGCATCATAGAATAATGACTAAAAAAATATAGTACACGGTAGTTAGCTTGAATTCTTCAAAACACCAAAAAATGAGCGAGCAAACCGCAGAGGCTCCAGTTGAGGCGAAAGCTGCTACTCCGGCTAAAGCGCCAGCAGAAGCTGAAAGCAAAACTCTCTCAAACAAGGAATTGAAGGAGTTGAAGAAGAAAGAAAAGGCTGCCAAAAGAGCTGCCCAGAAAGAAGCAGCAGGCATTTCCCCAGAACAGCAGGAGCAGATGGCACAGCAAAAGATGGAAAAGAAGAAGCTGCTGGCTACAAATACAAACATCAAAAAACAATTGAGTCAGGCCGTGGTGAAAGATCAAAGCATGAAGATTCCAGCGCTCTTCAGTCATTTGGAGACCAGAGAGCAGAGAAACGCCTCCTCTCCTACTGTCTCACATATTGTGCATCCTGCTATTTTGACACTCAGCTTGCACTTTGCCAACCATAAGATCGTGGGTTCTACGGCTAGGTTGAGAAACATGTTAGAGGTGTTCAAGACAGTGATCCAGGACTACAAGACACCGGAAAGTACAACATTGACTCGTCACTTGACGGGCCATCTCTCGCATCAGATCGAGTACTTGAAGAGTTCTCGACCACTTAGCATGTCTATGGGTAATGCCATCAGATGGTTGAAACAGGAGATTTCACTTATATCGATTGACACGCCTGAGCAAGAAGCCAAAGACATTTTGAGCGACCGCATTGACGACTTCATCAGGGAGAAGCTCGTTTTGTCCGACCAGCTTATTGTCGAAAACGCCTCTCAGCACATTAGTAACGGCTCCACTGTTTTGACATTTGGCCACTCTGAAGTCTTGCTCCAATTGTTCCAGCACTGCGCCTTGGAGCAGGATAAGAGCTTCAATTTGGTGATTGTGGATTCCAGGCCATTGTTCGAGGGCAAGCGCTTGCTCACTGAATTGGTGAACACGAAAATGTCTGATTCGTCAAGAGCTGACACAGATGCTGATTCCGAAACCAGCTCGTCCATCTCCAGGCGTTCAGCCCTTCAGCGCCCAATTACGAAGGAGAAGATCAAGGTCAACTACGTGCTCATAAATCTGTTGCTGTCTACTATTCTTGAGGATGTCGACTGTGTTTTTTTAGGAGCTCACGCCATGCTTTCCAATGGCCACTTATACTCACGAGTTGGCACTGCCATGGTGGCCATGATGGCGAACAGAAGAAATATACCCGTGTTGACGTGTTGCGAGTCGATCAAGTTCTCCGATAGAGTGCAGTTGGATTCTGTCACCACTAATGAATTGGCAGACCCTGAAGATTTGGTCAACGACCCTAGCAGAAAGCAGCCCCCTCAACAGACATCCTTGGCCTTAGAGCAGTTTCTCAAAGAGGTTGAACTGGCAGAACGTGAGAAGAAAACCAAGTCAGGTAAGAAGGAGAAGGAGCCTACAAAGGACATACTGGCAGACAAGCCTCCTCTTTCTGATTGGAAGTCTCTTCCCTCGCTCAATCTTCTTAATATCATGTACGACTTGACGCCGCCTTCTTACATCAACAAGGTGGTGACCGAATTGGGCTCGTTACCGCCGCTGTCTGTTCCTGTCATCTTGAGAGAGTACAAAAGCGGATAAGACATGCATTCACCTACATTGTGTCATCAAGCATCTTTGGGAGAATTTTCGATGTCGTCTTTCGGTGTTGGCTTGAGCTTAAAAGGACGAGGTACAAATTCCCCCCACTTGACGGGTGGCAGAAGGCTTCTCGGGATTGGAGGGGTTGGATCAAGCAAGTATGCATTCAACCTTTCGGGGTTTTTGTCGTTAAGTAACTTGCTAAGAAGCAAAAGCTCGTAAATGGTTGTTCTGCGGTAACTGACCACTCTTTTGATTTCGCTATCGGACATGATGGTATAAACATGGCCGCTCGCGAGCTTTATAACTAATTTGCATTGGAAACAGGGTGATTGCTTCCTCTGTTGGAGTTACTTGTTGTAGAGAAGAAGAAGGTGTGACGAGGCAAGAATATTTAGACTGGAAGGAGATAAGTGTGGCTGAAAAAACGAGCTGTCTCTTCACTCAATTAGTCAAAAGAGAAAGAACACATTGTTGCTTGGGTCTACTGACATTTAGAAGGTTTTACGACAACAAAATATGCATAATGGTGACATCCTGGCTTCTCGATTCTCCGTGTTCTTTTCATATTCCACCGTTGTTATTTTCTTGACATTTTCTCCGATTCATTTGTAAACCTCTTTCGATCGAGACAAGAGTGCAACAATTTCCCTGTAGGTAAGTTCAGTGTCCTTTCTGAATTTCTATCACCCATGTCGTTGGCTATTATCCCACCTTTACCAATGGTGATAAACATTTTTCTAATCTGCTTTACAAATTCTTCTAAAGTAAACATTACTTTGGTTTCGTAAAATCATGAACTTGGCTCTTCTCTAAACCTATTGTATTCACAAGTCCTCCACAGACTCCCCCCAGTACTCAGTATTTTCACACACGACGCAACTTTCTGTAGAACTTCAAAAGACATCCTGAAAAACCAAAAATTCAAATACCACAAACAAATACTCCTTGAAGCTAAACTTAATAGACCTTTGAAAGCCCAAAAAGAAATCCCAAAGACTGCCATTCCAAACCTTCCTGGTCAACCGCCACTTAGTACCACTGGCTGCGAAATGGGCGCCACTTACACGTGATCTCCATACAACTCAACCAGTCCATTTGCCTCCAGAACCCCAAAACCACCCTCTTTATTTCGTCCAATGGCAGAACAAGAGCTAGATTTGGTCAACAAGGTAGACCTAAGGCTTGCACTTGCAGAAACCGACGAGGCGTTAGAAAAAGCCGTTAATCTGTTCGTCCCACCTTTACTACTCAAACTAGCCAGTAACCATGGATCTGTTCGCCAGGCGGTGTTCAAAATCATCCAGAATGTGTTCCCGAGAATCACAGCAGCTCGTGGATTGAAGCTACCTGTGGATGCGTTGTTGCTGCAGATTCAGGAGCCCAAAGTTCCTCAGGGTTCTGATTCCAGCCAAGTGAGACTCTACAGCTTGCTTTTCTTGCTGAAAGGCATTGAGCGGTTGGAGTCCCGGGAAAAAGATCAATTGGCCACGAAGCTTTTGGTGGGTTACCACAGCTACCCGGCTGCTGTGAGTAGTCGTATCTTCGCTGCCTTGGTGAAGTCTTTAGAAGCTTACAAGGCTCCTGCAAGAGACTCAGACGAGTTTGAACAGCGGAGAGCGGAATTGGGATTTGATAAACGCCCCGAGGATGAAAGGGCCTTTGCACGCACAGCAGCAAAGTTCTTTTTGCTTCTTCCAAATGCCAACGCTCCGATTCAAACTCCAGGAATGAGCGTCCAGGACCTGGCTTCCTTTACTACTGCTGCAGGTGTATCCTACAAATCGCTTGGGGAAATTCAGCAGGCTAAACTTCGTCTATTGGAGTTTTTGAGCGCAGGATTTGACGAATCCTTGCTCGTATTACCACTATTGATTGCTTCCGCAGACTCACTGTCTTCTATCAACAATCGGGCGGAGCTCTGGTTCAAAAAATTGCCTGTTGACCTAGAGGACAAGTATTTGGTCAACGATTTGATTGACCTCTTCCTCGGCAAGACACAACCTGTCACACCTCCGGTGGGTCCTGTGCTCCAGGAGAAAATCCTATCTATGCTTTGCAAATCCGAGGTTGCCATGAAACATGAACGCACAAAGGAGCTCTCTGAGCTAGCTCTCAATTCTGAATATGCTAAACTCCGACAAACAGGCGTGGCCTTTATCCGTAAGGTGACCAAATCAGCCAGCGACGCTTCTCCCTATGGCTCTACTCTGTCACAAGACGAGTTCAACCTGTCTATTCTCCTGAGGCTCAGAGAGGGGATCATGAACGAAGGCTGGCCAGAAATGGACACTTCTCAAATATCCAACTATAGAGCGGCTGTGAATCTGCGTCTGCTCCAGTATGAGGCTATTGGAGACATATTGCGCCATTCCCCTTCTCTCTGGCGTACAGACTTAACCTATGTTAGGTTCTTGTTTGACTCTTTGGAGGGTGAGACCGTCGAACTCAGGCCAGTCGCCCAGGAGGTTTTGTCTGGCCTTGAACCCCATCTTATGAGATTGTCCAGCGATTGTAAGGGCGAATTGAAGCAGCTTTTGAGGAAGTACTTGGAGTTTTCGAACTCTTCCACGAACCTAGGATCATGTCGCTACTTGGCCATGAAATTTTCCAACTCTGCTTTTCTGTTCCTGGATGCTGAGGCTCGTTACCTTTGCTTTCTAGGTACCGCCAAATCCAACAATCCAGAAACGATCGAAGAAGCTAACAAGGGACTTCATCCATACTACTTCAACCTTCTTCAAGAGTCTAATAAGCTTGACTTCCAGTCATCGAAGGATTTTCTTGGGTCGAACTCATTCGTCAGATTTCCAACATTCAAAGAATTGGTGGAAGTTCTAAACACTGGCTTGTCACACGCCGAAGAGGACTCAGTGCTCTTTGAGGCTCTTGGCACAGCAGTTAGATTCACTCTTCGGGCTTTGGTAATGGAGCAGACTGACGCGAAAACAACTGTCATTGTTACAGACGAAGATTGGGACGCTAGAGTAGACAAAGCCCTTGAGGTAGACGAGACGGTCAAGTCCTTGATGGTTGGGGGAATTTCAGAAACAAAGAACGAGCACAGTATCTTTGACTTTTACACAATTGTTTTTGATGCATTGCACAATCTGCATTTTGGCGGTGCTCATTATGTTACCGACACAGGGTTCAGCACTGTTTTAGCGTTGCTTGTATCTCTCTCGCCTCCAAATGTTATTGCCAATTTGAAGCAGTTCATACCGAGACTTTTGTCGCTCATCGAGGAGAAGGTGTTGGCAGAGAGAACGCTTAGAGAAATTTGCAAAATTCTAGGAGTCATCGTGACAAACAAAGACGTCACGGACCAAGACTTGGAGATTATTTTAAACAAGCTCACTGACCCTGAAAGAGCTAGCAACAATGCAAGCAAACTCACAGGCCGATTACTAGCCCCAGCTTATATCATTTCAAGAATCGTGCTTGCTAATCGTCAAAGAATCTTGAGTCCACAAGGTGTCCAAGCGGTTGTGAAAAGTCTTTGCGAAGCAATCAAAGAGCCGCGGTATTATGATGTTGTTGTTGAAGCAGTCAGTCAATTAAGCATATTTGGAGTTTTTGGACCTCAGCTTGAACTCTACGAAAACGTGAGAGATGATGTCAAAGCTTTGCAGGAGCCCATCGAGGCGAAAGCAAAAACATGCCACGAGCTCTCAGTTCTTACTTTGCTGAAACTTCAACTAGCCTATGCCTCAACATACGACCAAGAGCATGACGGTGAGTTGAATGCAGTTGAAACAATCGTCTACAACACTCATACATCGAAGCAGCTTGACTATACATTGGCAAGCGGTGAAGCATTTTCTATTCTTGCAGGGGGATGGAAATCGAAGATTCTTCAACAAGAACTAGACGTCCAGGGATCCAAAATTCTCCATGCTCCTTCCTCTACCAATAGGTTACCTGTGATTCTCAAGAACATTCTTCAGGCTTGTGCCCATACTAAGCCAGCGTTGAGAAGGGCTGGATGCATATGGCTTCTTTCTCTTGTGCAATATCTAAGCGACGAAGCCGAGATTAAGGAAAATGCTTCTCGAATTCATGTTGCCTTTATGCGTTTCCTCGCGGATAGAGACGAGCTTGTGCAAGAACTGGCTTCTCGCGGATTGAGCATCATATACGAGCTTGGCGATGCTGAGCTCAAGGAGACCCTTGTTAAAGGCTTGTTCAAATCGTTTACGGACTCTGAGACGACCAACAATCTCACCTCAGGTACCGTGGATTTGGAGACGCAGTTGTTTGATCCAGATGTTTTGAAAACCCACGATGGTTCAGTCTCAACCTATAAGGATGTCCTCAACTTAGCTCAAGACGTCGGTGATCCAGGCTTAGTGTACAAGTTCATGTCCTTGGCTAAGTCCAACGCACTTTGGTCTTCGAGGAGGGGAATGGCATTTGGTCTTGGATCCATCATGGCAAAGTCAAGTTTAGATGACATGCTTCTCAGCAACAAGAATCTCAGCAAGAGGTTAATCCCAAAACTTTACAGGTACAGATTCGACCCCAACGTTGCTGTGTCTAAGTCAATGACTGACATATGGACAGCTCTCATCAAGGATGGCCCCAAAACAATTAGGGATAATTTCGAGATAATTCTCAACGAGATTTTGAAGAATATGGGAAACAAGGAGTGGCGTGTTCGTCAAGCCAGTGCTGCAGCTCTTGCTAACTTGTTACAAACTCAACCCTTAGAGCAATATGAGTCCAGACTTGAAGAGATTTGGAGCATGAGTTTCCGTGCCATGGATGACATCAAAGAAAGTGTTCGTAAGGAAGGAGCACAGCTTTGCCGTATGTTGGCTCGAACACTTTCGAGACTTGCAGATGTAAGCACTGGCAATGTGACAGTCGCCAAGGCCACTGAAATTTTGAATTACCTTATCCCGTTCTTTTTGGGCACAAAAGGTCTTCAAAGTGACGCTGAGGATGTGAGGGAGTTTGCTCTCGAGACAGTTTTGGAATTGTGCAAAGTTGGAAGACAGGCAATCAGACCGCATGTGCCAAAGCTTTTGGAGACTTTCATTGAATTGATGTCAACGCTCGAACCAGAGGTTATCAACTATTTGATGTTGAATGCTGAGAAATACAATTTGAGATCCAATGATGTCGATGCCAGAAGACTCCAAAATCTCAGTCATTCTCCAATGATGGACGCAATCGGGAAGATTCTCGCGATCGCCGACGAGGAACTCATGCCTCAAATCGTGACATCAATTCGTAAGTCTGTCAAGAAGTCTGTTGGCCTCCCCTCAAAAGTCTGTGGGAGCAGAGTCATTGTCGACCTCATCACCAAGAACTACTTGAATGCTAAGCCTTATGGCGATAAGCTTCTTGAAATCTGCATTTCCCAGTTGAATGACAGGAATGCCACTATTGCCTCCTCATACGCCGCCGCTGCTGGTCACGCTTCGAGAATAGCCAGCCTTGATTCTGTTTTGAGGTATAGCGATTTGATTTCCAAGACATACCTCGAGGCTGAAGACGAAGCTCCTAGGGTGCTAGCAGGAATAGCGTCAGAAAGCGTCAGCAGGTACAGTGGTCTGGACAGATTCGAAGCCGTCGCAACAGCCTTCCTCCCATTGGTTTACATCGGAAAACATGACGAGTCAGAGGCTGTCAAAGAGATCTTTGAAAGAGAATGGATTGAGAACTCAGGCGGGAGAAGTGCCACCAAACTCTACTTTGATGAGATTCTCAGGATCGTTGAGGGTTATGGCATGCTGAACAACTACTACGTTCGTCAAGTTATTGCTCGATCTGTTGCTGATGTTTGCAAGACAGTGGAGGTCGACTCTGAAAAACAATTACAAAGATTATTCAACATATTATTGGAACTCTGCAAAGGCAAGTCTTGGTCCGGTAAGGAGTTAATCTTTGACGCTTTGGTTGACTTTAGTATTTTGCAGGCAGAGTACGTCAGGAAAAATGATCAGCTTCTTGAGGAAATCTATAAGACTGTTGAGACAGAAGGAAAGAGAAGAAACAAGGCTTACCAAGTGAAAGCTGTGTTGAGTATGGGTAAGTTCATCCACTCATATCCCGAAAACAGCGATCTTGTTGAGACTTACATCAACGTGATGGGTGATGTTCTTACAGAGGTATACCAAGAGGAAATTGATCTTACTGAAAACACACCTGACGGAAAGGTAAATAAGAAGCAAGAAGCGATAGTCCTTGAGGAGTTTAATTTGAATCTTTTGAAGAATATCTTCGTGTCAATTTCGCCTAAAGAGCTCCACAAGGACCACCTTCAATTTGCATTTGAGTCATCTGCAAAGTTCAAAAACTCCGGCCATGAGCAGTCGTGGAGAACTTGCACTAGCTTCAATGAGAACTTCAGACATCTCCTCGACGGATTATCGGATAAAAAGACCTCTCTTGGTTCTGCAGAATTGGACTTGATTGCCAAAGCATATAAAATGCTTTTCGAATTCGGAGACAAGGGAATGCTTGAGAAGAACCTTATTATGTTGGCCAGAAACTCTACTACGCTCTTCAAAGTTTTCAACCAGAATGGCGCCTCAAATGAAATCAACTTTGTTTTGGATAAGTTGAAACGCATTCAAGGCGAAAAGGTGTCTACGATCACCGAAAACGAATTGAAAAGCGCCATTGACGCATTTCAATAAACCTACACTTCATATAGTCTAATGATAGATTCAAACTATTTATAAGATTAGTAATGCATCCAATCACTGACCGCCTCTCAATCTCAACACCAAGTGAAGGGTGGATTCCTTCTGGATGTTGTAGTCAGAGAGAGTCCTGCCATCTTCCAACTGCTTACCGGCGAAGATCAATCTCTGCTGGTCTGGTGGGATACCTTCCTTGTCCTGAATCTTAGACTTGACATTGTCAATGGTGTCTGATGATTCGACCTCCAAGGTGATAGTCTTACCAGTCAAAGTCTTCACGAAGATTTGCATACCACCTCTCAATCTGAGCACCAAGTGAAGAGTGGACTCCTTTTGAATGTTGTAGTCGGACAAAGTTCTGCCATCCTCGAGCTGCTTACCAGCAAAAATCAATCTTTGCTGGTCTGGTGGAATACCTTCCTTGTCTTGAATTTTCGACTTGACGTTGTCAATAGTGTCCGAGGATTCGACTTCCAACGTAATGGTCTTACCGGTCAAAGTCTTGACGAAAATCTGCATACCACCTCTCAATCTAAGCACCAAATGGAGGGTTGACTCCTTCTGGATGTTGTAGTCAGAGAGAGTCCTGCCATCTTCCAACTGCTTACCAGCGAAGATCAATCTTTGCTGGTCTGGTGGGATACCCTCTTTGTCTTGGATCTTGGATTTAACATTGTCAATTGTGTCAGATGACTCGACCTCCAAAGTGATTGTCTTACCAGTCAAGGTTTTGACGAAAATCTGCATACCACCTCTCAATCTAAGCACCAAGTGAAGAGTCGACTCTTTCTGGATGTTGTAGTCAGAAAGGGTTCTACCGTCCTCAAGCTGCTTACCGGCAAAGATCAATCTTTGCTGGTCTGGTGGAATACCCTCTTTGTCTTGAATTTTCGACTTGACGTTGTCAATGGTGTCCGAGGATTCAACCTCCAAGGTAATGGTCTTACCGGTCAAGGTCTTGACGAAGATTTGCATACCACCTCTCAATCTTAGCACCAAGTGAAGAGTGGACTCTTTCTGGATGTTGTAGTCCGAAAGTGTTCTTCCGTCTTCCAACTGCTTACCAGCAAAAATCAATCTTTGCTGGTCTGGAGGAATACCCTCCTTGTCCTGAATCTTGGATTTGACGTTGTCGATGGTGTCGGAGGACTCAACCTCCAAAGTGATGGTCTTACCGGTCAAAGTCTTGACGAAAATTTGCATTGTTTGTGTGTGGTGTTAAAAAAAGGTGAGGCGTTTGTGGCGACTTTGCCTCCATTTATACTGCCAGATAGGGGGTGTAGATAGGGTGCGCGTCACGTGGTTTCTGGGGATATCCGCAGTGTGCGGCGAAGTGTTTTCCTGTATGCAACGTCATTTTCTCTAGCCTGACAGAAAAAGCAATTCACCCGGTTCCGAAAAAAGCAATTGGTGACTAACAAGCGGCTGGCACCGGGCCTAAAAGCGACGTGAGTGATGTTTCAGAAAATGTCTCAGATGGCAATTCCGAGTTGTGAATGCAGTGGTTGAAGATTTTCTTTTTTTCTTTTTTTTTTCAATGCATGACAAAGCATGCAGCAGGTTGATTTCAGAAATCGTCTGAGGCAAGAAACAGAGGGGTAGATGGAGGTTTGATTTTTTCTTCTATCAACTTTCCATCCACACTTTGTAGAAGTTATGATTGCATGGTAATTTTGTTTTGTGTATATTTTATGATTAGCTGGCTGCTTGTTTCGGCGTGATCATAAACACGTTTTCTATAGAGTTCTTAAGATTCCACAGGCTCCACTATGCGATTTGATTACCATGGATTTCTAGATCGATATTCCTCTTACTATGGAGAAAATGAAAGTAGCTTTTACTTCATTCTGAGCAAAGAGATAAAATTGTTCTAGAAGTACATTTGTGAATTGAGATCAGCTTTCAGATTCACCAGCCACAATCCATGGGGCTGTCAGCCAAATTGAGCCTCACCATCTTCCTTGGATGAGAGAGTGTATTTTTGATTATCGAGGGTTAGAGTATTTGGGACCTGGGGGACTTAATTGAGAGACAGTTTACTCGACCGTTGTTATTGAAGTCTCGGTACCACAAGCGTAGAGGCTCAGGGAAACCATAGAATCCATTGCCATTAAAGGAACAAAGAGCTCTTTTACGGAATGCTAGATCAGCGATTACGGGTTCATTCAGGTGATAATATAACGAGTTGTCACGTAGTCATCATTCATTAGTCATTAGAAATAAAGGTCTCGAATATTTGGCGAGTCTTGAGCGTCAGCGAGGACTCGAGAGTCTCCACTTATTAAGTAGCTCGCTTGATTATGGGAAGTTCAGGGACGCGACTAGCTCCATTGATGCAGATAGCAAGAATTAAGGGTCACGTCAAGATGCACCGAAACACTGAATGTTCACCGACGCATTGAACGTTCATAAAACTCGGAATGTTTTGACACGGTAGCATTGTCACTTTGGCTCAAATTCTCAGGGCAATTGAGCGGATTAGTTTGGCAGCGAGAAGGTACAATTGGCACTCGAGTGTAATGGATTTGATGCGAGGGAAGGAATTAGATGGTTGATGAGGTGCTTCAGCGGTTAATTAAGCGTTTGAGTGGGAGAGACCAGGGGAATTCACAGGCAGATAATGAAGCGAAATCATATATGGGAGAGCCGATTCAGCAGGCGAGACGAGTAAAATCTCATGGAAACTCCCTTCTTCCTGTTCAGAGCTCCTCCAAGCTTGTAAGTCCACCAGGATACTTTGCAAACCCTCTAGCATTAGAAGTTAGTTTGAAAGCCTAGAGGCCACGCAGAAATGGGTTCTAATAATTCATCTCTCCAAGCATGTCCCGTCTAAACAGGATATCCCGTCTAAAGTGCAACCCCCTCTCCACTTTGAGCATCAATTCTCAATTACACCCCGTCAATGGACTTATTACGCCAATCTCCAAAGCAGCCGCTGCCCTAGTGAAATGTCGGAATTGCGGGCGTCCGCATCTCCAACCTCATCTGGTCCAAAGAGTCCCTGGAAACCCTCAAGGCCTCGTCGTCTTCACAAAACCGCACCACGGAGTCCACCTTGGAGTACACGGCCAGCGCATACGTCTTGGAGTAGCTCATGGCACCCAAAGGCACGACAATGGCGGTATATCGCCTCCGAAGCCAGTTCATAAAGCTTCCAGAGCCCCACTGGCACAAGTAGAGAACGACCGTGAGGCACTTGAGGGCCAAAAGCTGCTTGGCCTCTGCCTGCGCCGGAAGTTGCACTTTGAGGAGTTTCTTCTCCAAGACAGAGCAAATGGTGGCCATTTTCCGTGGCTCAAATGTGAGAATGGAGAGCTCAAGGAGCTGACTATTATAGGGCCCTAGAGGCAGCAGGGAGAGTGCTGAGGTTAGTACTCCACGAACAAACTGTGAACTACAGAAGGTTTAAACATACCGCTCCGGACTTTTTGCTCAGTAGACGATCCTAGGAAGAGCATGGAGTAGGAATTGGTAATTCTTGGATATCTCGGCACTTCGGCTAATGGCTCCGCGATGCGCAAATTGGCGATTTCGAATCAACACAATTGTGTGGGTTTTCGGGTTCCGGAAAAAGACTGCCAAGGAAAAGCCGATCTGACGTTAATATCCGTCTTTTTAAAGACGCAAATTTAGGGGACTTTTGCGGATATACCGGCTCGCTGTGTGAGTGTGTAAGACAATGCAGAGAAGAGTGTGGCCTGAAGTGGCATTTCACCGATGGCCGAAAAATAGGAGAATTTCCCAATTCAGGATTCCAGAAAATGGAGTCTTCCAAGAACTTTGGCTAGTTAAAGAATTTAAGCTGATTATTAAAAAGTGGGCCCATTACCCCGGATTGAGGAGACCTGAGTCTCACATGCTCCATGAAGACCAAGAGGGGGTTGTGAATAAGAGCTGTCTTAAGATTGAAAAAGAAAAATGAAGAGGCGTGTGTAAGTTTAGGAGGTGATTTCGGAAACCACGGGAGACTGTGATAATCGGGTTGTAGTTCAAAGTTTGAGAGGTGATGAGAACGGTGAAAATGAGATTGAAAAATGGGTCCACCAGATTAAACACAGTTAGCCCCGCTTAAAGCAAAAACGATTTCTCCCTAGCAAATCCGATTCCAGGGGTAATCGTCAGACCGGAACGGATCTTGTCCAATCATGCAGCTTGTCTAATCTCTGGTCTGGTTGCTGGCTGCCATTTAGGGGAAAAAACGGAAACGAACGGGCCCAGGCGTGCCAGAATTTTAGTTCTTGATTGAAAGTGAAGTGGATTTAAGTGAAAAAGAGTAAAAGGAGGGATTGTTTAGAGGAAAGATGCTTGGCCAGGTGATTTAGAGTAGAGGCTTTCTAATTTCACTAGAATAGGCTTCTCAGCAGATTCAAATGAAACAAGAAAAAAGGGCTTTACGCCTAGGGCTCACGCCATTTAAACTGTGGCGTCTGTGCTTAGAGGTTCCAGAAACGGCAGGGAAAAGCTTCCAGGGAAAACTGCCGATTCCTCGGAAACCTCTATCATTACAGAAAAGTTCTAGAGTTTTTCAGCCCTCCCTGGATAATTCGGCATTTCGGATATGGCGAGTAACCGGATTTGCAAACAAAAGAATAACAAGCTGTAAATCTCTAAGTCATTCAGATTATTGGTGCCGCCACTCGAACTGCCCAAACCGTCGCTTTGAAATTTCCAGCCATTTCCACTTTATTCTCCTGGGCTACTGTGGGTGCAAAAATGTCGTCGCATGGTCAGCAACAGTCTGCTATCTCGTCAGCCAGGCATCGCAGAAACATGAAAATTATACCATTAAAACCGTCTCATTCTCCTCTCTCTTATCATCCAAGAATCGTCCCCAAAGTCGTCCCATCACCCCGTTTCACTCGAGCCCTGCTGAGGTAGCCACGACATTGTCGCGCTTCGGCTCGACCGCGGGCCACAATGGCTGCCACAAAGAAACGCCCTCACATGGACAGGTAAGAGGGGAATAAAAATCACGTGACTTGGCTTCCCCCAGCACCTGCTTCTTCAAGACAACCTGCCAATAATAATCCGACATCTTTCCGTAAATCCAGCCTCGTGCGGACACTTACCGCAACAGTCAAACGGTCGGAAGACCCGTTTTCATCGAGCGTCCTGCACACAGGCGAGCGCTGCTATGAGGAGGCCTCTTTTTTTTTGGCCCTACGGTTCTGCGCATTTTGATATCAACCGATTCGACTCCTTTGCTTGTACTTTGTGAACCCAGCTTCAGCAGGTCTCCACGCCGGCCCCGAATACAAAACACCCGTGCCTCTCCACCTAAACTGTGGAGAGCTTTTTTCAAAAAAAGCGCCTAGCCGTCTCGAGAACTCGGCTTCTTCCGTGCCCCAGACTCCTGAGGAAGACCCAATTTCAGCAAAGAAGGCTCGCCCGACCAGGAACACCTTGGACTCGCTTCTGGCTTCGACAACGTATCTTAAAAAGCCCGAAAACCCCATTTTTTTACCGCCAACCGGCTCCATCCACCCATTGATTTTCGCATTTGGCTCCAACGCCATGTACTAGAATGGTCCCCCCTAGCTCAGACCACATAGACGAAAACGACCGCTCGGATCCGGAACCGCCGCTAAGTGGGCCGTCGAACGGCTCGCTTCTGCCAGAAAAAGCCCGTCCTTCGTTCCATTATGACCCGGATCTCTTCACCAAGTGCAAGACGTACCTCGAGGAGAAGAATTACCACGGGTTGGCGCTCATAGCCCGCCAAAAGGGCATTCCACCGTTTCTTCGCTTCAAAATATGGCCCATGTTACTCAAGCATCATCCGTACGTGCTCAACCCGTTCTTACAACCAGACACACACCCAGACAGTGATGATGGTCTGGAGCCCCTGGAGCTGGATGAAAGGGAGCTTCAACGGAAGATAAGAAAGGATCTTCGTAGGTACATGCACCGTGTGGCCAGCCCCTCGGACGAGCCGCTTCTGGAAACAGAGCTGTGCTTGTTCGACACTTTGGAGAAATCCGTGCACAAGTTTGTTGCCAAGTGGGGCAGAATCATCAAATACGACCTGTCGCTTTCGTGGATCGCCTTGGGCCTTGCCGAATGGTTCCCGCCGATTCCCCACACCTCTTGGGTGCTTTTGGGAAGAGACAAGCTTTCCGCCAATAAAACTCACATAGCCTGCGTGTTCGACGACTACCAGGAGTACATCAGCTCGCTGCCGGGTCTAGACTCGTACCTTGAAAATTTGGTGAAGGACGAGACCATCAGCAATATGAGCTTCCACGAGGTTTACGAGAGACTTGTACTTATTCTCTTGCACTCGCCCGAACTGGCTAACAAGAGAGACCCATCCAAACTGGTCAAGATCGACAAGCTGACACTTCCAGTCAATGGAGGCACTATTGAGGAGAGAGTGTCTTTCTTCATATACGTGTTTCAGATACTTTTGCCGGAGCTCTCAGAGTATTTCCTGGAAGAGCAGATTCTCAACAAGTTTGGTTCCCACGACGACGAGTGGCTCATCTGGTGGCTCAAATTCTGCGGCGCCAAAGTGTGGTCCCGCGTGGACCGAGGCCGTGTATGGGATCTTCTTGTTGGCTGGCGTCTTCAGAGCAAGAAGTCCGAGAACAACAAGCACTACTACAGCGACAAGCTCAATATCTCCGATCCTTTGCTCGACAAGTTAGGCCCGGACGTGTTTTGGACCGTCGACTACGAGGAAGACCAACAATCTCAACCGTCCTTGACCAAGCGTGATTCCTTCAAGGACCTCATGAGTGAGTTGCATATCGAACCGCCAGGAAGCTCCGACACCAGCGGCCTCAACAGCATTGCCAATTCCGATTTACCCCCACAGCGAAACCACAACTCCACATCCTCGTCGTCGCTGGGATCCACACTGCCGTCGCTTCTGCCGTCGCTGGATTGTTCTCTGAGTCTGAGTTGTGGAGACGACGGCCCCGTGATTCCTTTCTCCAAAATCGACATGCACATTGAGCTTATATTCGTGTGTCTTGCGCTTTTGCAGGCCAAGGGTAACACGTTGGTGGAGCTTGACCAACACGAGATCAGAACCTATTTGTCGAGGCTTCCGGCAAAATCATTCAAAGCTAGCGACAAGTACAAGCAGTATCAGGAGCAAAAAGACAAGGAAAAGGGCGCCGCTCCACCTGACCCGGGATTTCGGTACGACTACATGGACAGCATTATCTACGAGGCCGGCGAGCTTTGGCGGAAATGGCTCTGGAGGGAGCAAACCTCGTAAGCAAGATTTCTACAATTGATCTCCAGCGCATTCCTGGAGCATTCACAGAACCACCAGTTTGATAGGTACGACATAAATTTACGACTTACAGAAGGATTTGTAGGGCTATGAAAAGTGAGGGGGTGAACTCTATGTGGTGTGGTAAACTATCTCCTGATTGAAAGAAACGGAGGAGTCATTCGACAGGGTTGAATTTATCATTTGGACCTGTAGGAAAACTCTGTTTCAATTCTTTTGAATTGAAGAAGCCATTTTCTTTTGAATAGTTATTGGGGCCGACAGCAAATTTCAATATTGAAAGGGAAGCATCATTCCTCAAACATCAGAAATATATTTGTGAGTTTTTGGGGACTCCCTCGTGAGTGGAAAATGCCATTCGCTTGACTCTTCTGTTTTACATACAGAGTGCTCTTTATGTTTAATGAACTACTTTTCTTGTCTTGGAGTTTATTGTATTACAGGGGCCGGCAATACAGAAGCACTTGATACCAATTGGCTGACGTTTATGAATAAAAAGAAAACTTTATTAACCAGAAAAGGTATCTGTCTTGCCTATGACTCCGATCGGAGGTAAAGAGGTATCTTGAATGTGCCTTTCGGGACCATCAAGAGGATTTGAAGTGCACTCTAAACTTGAAGAATTTCTGCTTTGTTGTTAGCGGAGCCCCTTATAAGAATTGTTGAACAGCTCTACATTGAAGACTCTTGAGCTATAGGAGCACTTTTCAAGATTGAAGCGCTTTTGGTTCTTGAGAAATTTCTTTAATGCCAATAGAAGCGAATATAAAAAAATAACTGAAATTAATACCAAATTCAATTCAAAGACCGCCATTTCGAGTTGGCAGCTTCTGCCTCTCTGATAACGGAGACCGCTATCACCGATGACCTGCACACACCCCGCTCTGGCCCTCATATAGCCAAGTCCTTTCTCGGCTTTCCAATAACCTACCACATCTCTTTTGCGATTTTTAGCAGTATGGTGCTCAATCCCAATTTCAAGGTCCGAAACCTTCTAGCCTACAATTTTGCAGGCTTTGCCTGTATCTCGCTTGTGGTGTTTCTCCTGGCTTCGCAGCCATTCTACTTATCAGATGTGATCGGAGTGGACCTGAAGAAGATAGGTTCTGTGGTGGGCACTTTGGGTGTTTTGGACGAATTGACGTCGATTTTTGTGGCGATATTTTTGGGCACTTTCAACGATAAACTCAATTTCTGGGCCAGACTGGCCAAGGGGTTCTTTCCATCTGGACCCCGGATTCTCGAATTGGGAGGCTTTATACTTTTGGCCATTTCTCTATTCGGATATGGAAAGTTATCCCATCACGTCTTTCCTGAACTTTGGTTGTGGAGGGCCATTTTTGCCGTGGCTGTCACCGCTTGTATGAGTACTGTTACGGTGATGCTCCATGAGGCAAATAACTCGGACTTTGCATGGACAGACTTGGCTTTCTGGAAAATGTACCAGAAGAAAAGGGAGCACCACGAGTCCGAGCTGGGGCTTTTGACCGAGGAACCCGCATTTGTTCCGGAGGCCAAGAAGAAGCACGGTAAACTCTCAGCTTTGATTGGCGTTTCCACCGGCCTCGGTGCTGTTTTCTCTGTTTCTGTGTTTTTGACCTTACCGGTGAAACTCAGCGACCACAACCTGGATCTTTCCAGAGCAGGAAGTGTGAAACTCGCCTATGTGATTTTATCGGGCTTTGCTCTCGTTGCAGCAGTTCTAGTATTCGCTTTTGCGTACGACAGCGCCAAAAGCAGAAGGGAATATGGTGATCTTGATGCCGAGCTGGCCAGAGACCTGTCGTATCTCGAGCTTTTGAAGGAGGGCCTTGCAGCCTCCAAGAACAATAGAAAGGTGCAATTGGCGTACGTGAGTTCTTTCGTGTCTCGTTCCACCACTGTGGCGAATTCCGTTTTCATTCCGCTCATGGTGTTCAAGTACTATTCTGAACACGGCCAGTGCAGCGGGTCTGCGCTGGGAAGCGGCGAAGCTCCACTGAAGGACGACTGCTACGATGGGTATGTGTTCCTGGCTATTCTCACTGGTGTGGCGCAAACGGTGGCACTTGTTTCCTCGCCAGTGTGGGGCGTGTTGGTGGATTCAAAGCGCTTGGGATGCCTGGCGACTTTGCTTATTGCGTCTGTGAGTGGCATGTTTGGTGCTTTTGGGCTTTGTGTTGCCAGCATCGGCGCTGACGGCTATGATCCTAGAAACGCCTTGTGCTTCATCCTCGTTAGCTTCATTGGTCTTTCACAAATCGGCACGATCATCGCTTCCATGAGTTTGATCAGTTCCATTGGCCAGACGCCAGAATCACCTGAACATAAGGTGATTGGCAGTATTAGCGGATGCGCCAGTGTATTTGGCGGTGTCGGAATTTTGTTGATTACTAAAGTCGGTGGCTCGTGGAGCGATCTGTGGACATTTGCGCCATTCTTCATTTTGGGTGCACTCAATGTGATTTTGGCTGGGTCCTCGATTGCAGCTACGAGAAGGTAAAAAGGTATAGAGTTTAATGGAATGCTCACGGTAAATGTTGGTAAAAGCCATGGAAACCTTCTGTGGCTATTAGAGCTGG
This sequence comes from Candidozyma chanthaburiensis, assembly GCA_030579055.1. Lineage (NCBI taxonomy): Eukaryota > Fungi > Ascomycota > Pichiomycetes > Serinales > Metschnikowiaceae > Candidozyma > Candidozyma chanthaburiensis. The sequence goes on along the minus strand of JAKUAA010000007.1, from coordinate 300,122 downwards.
ATTTGTCAAAAAAAAAAAAAAATGTCAGGGTGAGAAGAAGAAATATCAATCGAGGGATTATAAAGAAGGAGAGTTGCAAAGTGATGCGGAATTGGTCACATTCACTTAGTGAAGGTGATGAAATAGTCCTCGATTTACGTTCGTTCAATCTGTGAAACACTAAATCTGCGAGGATTCTCCAGTATAAAGAGGAAACAACGTTTCTTGTGTGACATTGACGTTCTCATGCATCCCATACTGAAGATTCAAGCAGCAGATTGAGCAGCATTCACAAAATTCAATCTGCAAAAGCCTGGCGTTGTATAGAATTTGACCATCTCTCTTTTATGGATCTTTGAATCACAATTGCTCCAATTTGAAGCTCCTCAAGCTAAACCCAAACCCAGAACACTGCTTCAAATGCCCCAAACCTTAGACGAAGAGTATCTTCAAAAAGACAAGACATGCAAAAAAAAAAAAAAAACACTTGAAAAGAGACTGGTGAAAATCCCACCACCAATACGCAGACACTCCACAATGCTGAACTGAATAGAAGGCTCATTCCACAGAATCCGCTACCTTTCACAAGCCCAACTTATTTTTTTTTTTCGTCTAGTACCAACCCCAATTTTCATCTCCATATCTTCAAAACGAAAAAAACTCAACCTCTACCTAAATTCCAATTCCCATCAACACCCCACTGCATTTATACCGCACCTCCATCGACTACCAAATTTCGCGATCACCAAATTCAACCTACCATGCTTGATGTGCTTTTGACCGCTGGGCCTGCACTATGCTGGCTTTTCTGCCGGCTCTATCAGATTCTCCAGACGCCGCTGGCCACCCTTTTCCAAAAACTCTCCGTCGACATTCCCCATGCGCCCAAAATCACCGTGGATCAGCTCCAACTGGACAAGGTTGTTCTTCATTGGGATGTCGAAAACGGGCTGGAAAACGTGTTTTTCATAGTTCTCGTCAACGGAAGAGAAGCTGCTACGCTTGCGGGAATGCTGGTTTGCCTCAAAGGGCTCAAGCCGGCGAAAATGTACCTGATTGAGGTTTTGGCTGTGAATGCCACCACGAACTTCCGGTCGCAGAGCGCCGTTTTCGTGACTACGATGGACGGAGATTTGGACGGAAAAGAGGGATGGTCGGTTTTGCCATGGACATCGGACGACGAGTGCTCTTCTGAGCTCAAAATAACGAGAGAATCAGGTTTGTCGGACACAGAAAAAATGCTCATGACCCAGATCCGCCAGCACCAAGTCGAACTCCACAAAACACGTGCTGAAGTCGCTGAAATTGCTTCTCAGCAGCAGAAAGAGGTGCAGCAGCTTGTCTCAACATTGGATGAGTATAAGTACATGCTCAGCGAAGAGCACGAGCAGCGGGGCCGTAAAGACCTGGATGTGAAGACATTGGAGAAGAAAAAGGACTCTTTGACGTTCGAAAAGCTCAAGCTCTCCAAGCAGCTCCGCAACCACAAATCGCATAAACTGATCCACAAGGCCAGTTTGGCTGAACTACGAAGCCGTGTGGCTAAGCTTGAGGAGAAAAAGCAGCATGTACTGAACCTGGCCGTTCTGGAAAAGGCCCGTGTGAATGCGTCAGTTGAAAAGCTCCACCAGGACATCGCTGATCTCAAGAACAATCTCACAGAGTTGGAGCACCAGTCCAAACAGCTCAACAGCGAAAGGAAGGAATTGGCACACCAGGTAAACGTTCTCAAACCGCTCGTGGACCAGTTCACCGTTTTTCATCCACAGCAAACGGGAGAAACGTCGCCCAATGGGTCTCAAATCAGTCTTCCATCTGTATTCGAAGTTTTTACTAGGGATTCGCTTTTGACCAAAGGCGGTGCTGAATTGCTTAAAAAGCTCACTTCGCTTCAGCCTGACTGGGAAGCCGATATAACCCGTGAATTCGAAGCTCTCACCGCCTTAGAAGTCACCTGGAAGTCGTCCTACCGTAATGCTATAAGAAAGTTCGTGCTCAACCATAATAATGTCGAACAGACTCGTGCTACTGCCAATCCTGAATATGTGCCCCAAAAAATCACAGAATACCAAGCAAGTATTGAATTTGGGGGCTTTAGCAACGCCTTGCCAAAATCTAGACCCCCCAAAGTTTACACTTTTGTTGATGAAAATTCTCCTGCCCCAGAATCACCGGGCTCGAGGCCATCCTCACCGCCAATTCCAGATACAGAGAAAATACCGCCGTACTTCAGCCGTGTTAATGAGGACGACAATAATCTGAGCAGTTTGGGGTCAGAGCCAATGAGCAGAGATTTCTCCGACAGAAGAGAGCTCACAGACATCAGTGTGAACAGAGAATACCCCATGATTCAAAGCCAGAGTCTCAACATGCCTATGATGGCGTCTTCGTCTTCTCTTGCTCATACACACTCACTTAATCAGAATCTCCCCAATCATCCATTGAGCTATGGGTCACAGCAACAAGACTTCTCTCAATCGAGCCTTCCCAAACCACTGCTTGGTGCCAATTTGAATCACACCGTGCCCTTGGAGCCTTCAGCTTCCGGAAATCTGATCCAGGCCTCATTGCTTGGGAGCCATACCCAGAACCAGGATTCACTTCTGAACTTTCTGTTTCCAATTCAGTCGGGCTTGCTGCACGGAATTCAAGAACGCTCTCACTTGCCTGCCAACTTACAAGACTCCTTGCAACCCAATCTTCCGTTTTTGCATGGGCTTCCTTACGAAGACCAAATCTACGGAATGAGGGCACCCACTCCAGATAATCCTGGTTTTAACCAGCAACCCATTCCATCCTTGTGGAACACGAATGCTCCAGCAAACTCGTCAAACTTCATTAACCCAAGGTTTTCCAAGCAAATGTCTCTTTCTCCAGGCCCTATGAACGTGGAGTTGTCTCCATCGCAGTCTGTGACTTCCCAACCAGGCGACTCGCTTTTGGACTCGCTTTTGCTTTCAAACAACCCGCAGCTCGCTCAAAGCTCTTTGCAGCTGAATATATGGCTGGACAGGCTCAATCCTGGTCTTGCCAGCCACAATAGAGCGCTTTCTGGTGGTAATCATATATGGAGAAACGACGTTCACAATGGGATGATTTCGCCTGACTTCAGGCCGTTCCAATCCAGGCCCAAGGAAAACGAGGATTCTGACGATATTCAGCTGTTGTGAGACATTCAGTGTTAGGGTTTCCAGTTAGAGGTGTGGTCATCTGAGAGATTTGATTTAAGGAGAGCAGCAAAGTGATGATAGGAACTAAAGAAGACAGTACTGCTGGACTTACTTGCGTTTGCAATTACTGTTAGGTTTTGCCGGGTTGCTTATATGGATTATACTTTGAGTCGATAGTATCTAAAAGGGGAAGAGCGTCATTTGGCTTTGGAGCCGACTTTGACTTTCAGCTGAGAGCTGTGCAGCTCTGTATGGGAAGTAATGCAAACTTTGAAAGGTTTGTTTGATATCTCCTGGAACTGCAACTCTTTTGAAACCAGTGTACTTGAAGCCCCAGTTTCCGCATCACTCCAGCCTCTTCATCTCGCTATCCGCAGCACCTCAAATTCACAAAAAACTCACAGAATGAGAACTTCATTGTATAAAGAACACTATGAGAGTCAGTCCTGCCTATCTTCTTCAGATGTCTCAAGTTATATCAGGTGGCTGCAAAAGCACCGCGTGTATTGACGCACGCTGGCTGGATCTGAGACAGTTTTTCCGAACCACCCAAAAGCTTCCCCAAAAAAAACTTGAGACTACCACCAAAAACTCCCCTCAATTACTCTCCACAATAAACCCAACTCTGAACCCAAAGAGATGGTAGGTGTGGGGACAGGTGATGCCACGGCTAATCGCGGAAAAAGATCTCGGAGCCAGACCCCGAGAGTTTCCCTGCGCAGCAAGCGAGAGCGACAAATATAGCCTCGATTTTGACCCCCAAGCCCCACGTTGAGTTGGGAAAAACAACTCCGCTAGCCTAATGTGGAGGAAGCCCCGCCTTTCCCGAGCCCTTTTTCTATAAGGCACTTGGCGCAGCTGCTTCGGCGTTTGAACTATGCAGCGCGCTGCAGTTGCTGCAAAAATTTGGTCATCGCAGTATTGCTGACTCAGGGACTTATAAGAACACGTCTCGCTTTTGAGGTTTGCGATTGATATTTAGCTGACATTTTGCTGTTTTTAATATGACCATTTTGGAAGACCGGGAACGGTTGCCTACTCACAATGAATTCAGGAGCGACACCTTCACGTTGCCCACACAACACATGAACGAGGTTGTTCTCGAGAAGCTCTCCCAAGGAACACTCATGTTGGGAGACTCTGTTTATAAAGAAGACCCTTACACTTTGGAGCTCGAGCTGAAAATGGCCGAGTTGACAGGGAAGGAGGCTGCGCTTTTTTGTGTTTCCGGAACATTGTCCAACCAGATCGGACTCCGAGCAGCTTTGCAACAACCCCCATACTCCATTCTTTGCGATTACAGAGCCCACATATTCTTGCACGAGGCAGGCGGAACGGCGACTTTGTCTCAGGCCATGGTGCACCCTGTTGTGCCCGAAAACGGAAACTATTTGACTTTGGACGACGTTTTGGAAAATTACACACCTGACGACGGTGACATCCACGGTGCCCCTACCAGAGTCATCAGCATGGAGAACACCCTTCACGGTGTGCTCACGCCCATTGAGGAGATCCGTAAAATCAGCGAGTTTGCTAGGGCGGAGGGCATTTTCATGCACCTCGACGGAGCTCGATTGATCAATGCCAGCGTAGCGACCGGAACTTCGCTACGCGAGTACTGCCAGTACTTTGATTCCGTTTCGATATGCTTGTCGAAGTCCTTGGGTGCACCCATTGGCTCCGTTCTCGTTGGAGAACGCAAATTCATCGACAAAGCGAACCACTTCAAGAAACAGGCTGGTGGTGGCATACGGCAGGCTGGTATGATGACGCTCATGGCACTCACAGCCTTGGAGGACAATTGGGACAAAATTTCTGTGGCCCACGAATACGCCAGAGATGTGGGGGAGTTTTGCAAGAAACACGAAATTGCCCTTGAATCGCCCGTGGACACGAATTTCGTTTTCATTGACCTTAAGAAAAACAAGATGGACGACGCCAAACTCGTCAAGTTTGCACAGAAACACGATGTCAAGCTAATGGGTGGCAGAATAGCATTCCACTTCCAGATCAGTGGGGAGAGCGTGGAGAACTTGAAGGCGGCGTTGTACGAGTGCAAGCAGGACGCCCTTAAGAACCCATACCAGGGCAGACGGTGCAACAAGCAGATGTACAACGTCGATGTGATCAAGGACCTCCAAGAGCTCAGTGTGGCCTCACAAACTAATTAGCATATCAGCATATCCTGGTCGATCCAGGATCATCAATCAATAAAGGTTTTCGAGAAGTTTGGTGATGAGTAAGCGGTAGTGAGTAAGCAGTATTTATGGCTCTAGAGAGGCGACATTAGAAACACAAAATGGGTAATCAAAATTATCAATGACTGAGCGCTTTTTGCTGAATTCTTCACGACAAGCCTTGTCAATTCAGAGAAGCCTTAGTTCAAGCCGCGTGAGTTCCAGGAGGTTTCCCATCAGCATCCAACCTGAATTCAACCAAAACGACCAATGGCCAAGTTTGGTCTTCAACCACAGCTTCCCCGGGTCGGGTCAGGTTCCGGATTACTTATCTTATCCATCCGTTCGTCCATGAGTACTTATCAAGCTTCGCTCAAATGCAGGGCTATCGATCTGAGGGGTAGCCGAGATCGGAAAACACGGAAGAACTGGTGACACCTCTGCATCGGAGGCATATCCACGGAGCAGTTTACGATGGAATCCTGCACACACGCCGGAATATCACTATGGTTCCTTATAAACCGTCCGTTAGCCGCGCGCGTGTGCAGGCCGCGAAGGTTAGTGCGTTCTCGGAGTAGCGAGAGCGGCTGAATGGCTGCAAACCTCAGCACTATTTAAAAGACGGCAAGTGCATTTTACTCCCACCAACAACAACATGAGCAGTCTGAATTCACTTAGTTCGCTGGAGTTTGTGCCACAAAAACTCACGGCCGACTCCGATGAGCGGTCGAACAGAAGCATGGAGCTTTCAAGAGTCAGAACAGAAACAGAACAATCGCTCAAGAGCCTTGGTGTTGGCAGGAATATTCCTCAGCCAGACCTCAACATGCCTCCAGTCCAGGACGCCATTTTCCCAGAAGAGTACACCTTAGAAACACCAACAGGTTTGGTTCCTGTGGAAAGACTTCAGAGTCTAGGAAGAGCCAAGCTGAGAATCAGTGAAGTTACGGGGGGTAGTGAAGTCAAAGAGCTTGATTCGAGAATCGAGCTTGTCACCTTTCAGACAGACGATCCCGAAAACCCCCATAACTGGAGTCTCAGCCTCAGGTGGTTTTACACCTTCATTTATTCATGGGCTGTCATTTCTGCAGCGTACGGCTCGTCTTCTTTGGCAGGCGGTTTAGGTCTTATCAGCGAAAAATACCACGTTTCCCAAGAAGTTGCTGTTTTGACGGTTTCCCTTATGGTCATAGGGTTTCTCGTGGGTCCCTTGCTTTGGGCTCCACTCTCGGAACAAATCGGAAGACGTCCAGTGTACTTCATCAGTTTTGGCCTCTACACCTTGTTCAACGTGCCGGTAGCACTTTCGCCTAACATCGGTGGTGTTCTTGTCTGCCGGTTCCTTCTAGGTGTTTTTTCATCCTCGGCTTTGACCAACGTCGGTGCATCTTTGGTGGATATACATAACGAAACACGAGGCATGGCAATCGCTGTTTTCTCATTCTGCCCATACTCTGGGCCCGTCCTCGGCGGTATCGTCAACGGCTTCATTCTGGTTGACACAGGAAGATACGACCTCATGATTTGGGTCAATATGGCATTTGCTGGAGTCTTATGGATTGCCATGTCCCTTATTCCAGAGACGTACGCTCCTGTGATCTTGAAAAGAAGAGCCAAGCGTCTCCGTAAGGAAACAGGTAATGACATGATCATGACTGAGCAGGAAGCAACACCCATGACTTTTTCCGAAATGTTGAACAACAACTTGTACAGACCCATAAAGTTCTGCTGGCAGGAACCGGTGCTCGTTCTTGTTTGTGCCTTCGTGGCCCTCATTTACGCCATGCTTTACGCCTTTTTCTTTGCTTACCCAGCCATTTTCGGTAAGCTTTATGGGTACAAGGATGACAAAATCGGACTCATGTACATTCCCATTTTGATAGGCGCCGGTTTGGCCGTGTTAGTTACGCCAGCTTTGGAAAGACGCTACTTGGCCATGAGCAAAAGAAGAACCCCTGTTCCAGAAGATAGACTTGTGGGAGCCATGATCGGTTCACCCTTCCCCTGCATCGCTTTGTTCATCCTTGGAGCCACTTCGTATAAACACATCATCTGGGTCGGCCCCGCGTCCTCAGGCATTGCCTTCGGCTTTGGAATGGTGTTGATTTACTACTCATTGAACAACTATATCATCGACACGTACGCCAAGTATGCAGCGTCGGCATTGGCCACGAAGGTGTTTTTGAGAAGTGCCGGTGGTGCTGCATTTCCATTGTTCATCACACAAATGTACCACACTTTGGGTTTGCAGTGGGCGTCGTGGTTGCTTGCATTTTTGGCGTTGGCCATGATCGTGGTGCCCTTCAGCTTTTATAGATTTGGTGGCACGTTGAGAGCCAAGCTCTGCAAGGAGGACTATTCGGCTAAGCTTGGCTAGCCACCATGCTTTTATATACCAGCATTAAATCAATAATTTACGTTAACAATCAATGACATTTCGTAAACTTCTTCAATCACTTTCCATTCAATGATGCACATTGATTGCATTCGAGTGTATGTCGGTCGTCATGAAAGCGCCCTTGGGCGAGTGCTCAATGTCCTTTATGAGCTCCGACACCTGGGCCAAATCCACGCCAGTGATGTTGGCCATGAAGGCGCCGATTTCGATGTTCTCGTGATTGCCGACCAAACCCGTGTATGGCTCCCTTTTGAGGAGCTTCTTGTAGATTATATCCGAATTGGAGTAGGCATAGATGTTGACGTCAACGGCAGAGTGACCCAGAGTGCTCCAGCCTGTTTGAGAGCGCACAGAGATCATGTTGTTGAGCACTCCCAATAAGCGATTGGGGCTGCTGGCGAGCTTCTTGAGCATCTGGATCTCCTCCTTGGTGTGATCCAAAATGCCCATATCCTGCTCCACAATCTCCTTGGCAATGTAGGTTTCCAATGCAGCCCCGTCCAATTCGGCTTGTCTGCTCATGACCTTCTTGACCAAAAATTCACCAGAGTGACTGCTGTTGAGCAAAACCTCAGGGTACCACAAGTAGTCGGGGTAGTTTTCTGTAACTTGTCTAGCAGTCACCAAGCCACCGGTTTCATGGTCAGACGTAGAAATTACCACCGTGTCCGTGTCGGTGTTATCCACAAACTTCATCACCTCCTTCATGGCCTCATCATAGGCCAAAACCTCTCTGACTTGAGCAGCGGGGTCGTTCTGGTGTCCCGCATGGTCGATTCTGGATCCCTCGATAAGCAAGAAAAAGCCTTTCTTCGACTTTCTTGTGGCACTCGACAACGACGTGAGTGCAACCTTGACCTGCTCTGCTAAAGAAGGGTGCACCTTCTCGTCTCTATCGATATCAAAAGGAATGTCTGTGGGTGCTAAAAGCGAAAGAAGCGGCAATTTGACGTTTCTGCCCTCGTCCAAAGCGTCAAACGCCTTTCTGTCGCCGGCGTAGCTCCAGCCACGCAGCTGGGCCTCGTCTACCAAGTTTCTATCGTCTCCTCTACAGCCTCCAGCGACTGATCTGGGCAAAAAGTGGCATCTGCCTCCGCCAATCATAAGGTCCACCATTCTGCCCAAGGAGTACTCTCCTAGCTGCTGCTCGGCGATAAGATCCTCCTGAAAACGATAGTCTGCATGGGCGCTGAAGGCGGCCGGTGTGGCATCGGTGATTCTGGTAGTCACCACTAGTCCGGTGAGCCAGCCTCTCAATTTCAAAGCCTCCAAGATGGTACCACAGGGGTTTTTCTCTGGGTCCACGCCGATAGCTCCGTTGTAGCTTTTCAAGGCACATGAAAAGGCGGTGGCTCCAGCTGCAGAGTCAGTCACTAGCGAGTCGTTAGAACGCGTTCTTGAAGATCCAATAAGAATGGTATCCAAAGCCAAAATGTCGTCTATTTCAAGTTTATCTCTGTACTGTTTGAACGAGCGGGCAAGCGATAAGGAAGCGGGGCCCATTCCGTCCGTAACCATGAAAATGACGTTTTGCTTGGGTTCTGACGAGTGACAGAAGAGACAGAGAAAGCCTGCTAGAGCCAAGTAGGCCAAAATTCCAAAAAATAGGCCGGTTTTTCTGAATTTCGATTTTCGGAGGTCTTCATGGTTCCGTTTATCCGTGAGGATCTCAGGATCCTCGGTGGGGAGTTTTTCGTACATGAGGAAGAATAGTAGTTGCGAGAATCCAGAAACAGAACTGATAAGCGGTTGGTGCGCAGTGTGCAGGACATTATCTTCGGCATTTAAGGTTCCGTGATTGGTGGGTAAACTTCGGGCAGAGGGTTTTCAATTTTTTTTACGTGTTTGAGCAATGGATTCTGGTAAAATTGGGTGACGTGAGCCTTTTTGAGTGGCGTGGATGCTCAAGGAAAGTGGAGAAAAATGGCTGCAAATCACGGCAGATCCTCGTCCCAGATGGATTAGATAGTGATCTTGGGCAGAGTTGGGTGATTTTTGAGAGGTCCCGTTAATAGCATCTTGGTAGACAAAGAGAGCTTTGTTTGACAGATTTGGTGTGTGCTGGAACTGTGATGTCAGAGACACCCTTATTTGGTTTCCATAATGGCCGTTGGCTTTATTTTTTTGTCTATTTTTTTTTTTTATTCAGTTTATCAGTTTCTTCCTCTGTAAAGCAGTGGCACCGTGGGAAGGGAATAGCCCGGTGGTGCTGGAGTGACGTGGATGTAGATATCCATTTTCGTTGAGAGAACTGGTAATGAGGCTTTAAATCGATGATTGAAACCAACAAGAATGATTCGCTCAATCCTATGGTATAGAGACGTTCAATTCTATGAAAAATAAAAGCTTTGAGGTTTCACATTGGACGTATACATTGGGCAGTGAAGTAACGACTCACCTCATGTCCCTAGCTGAGGATAGAGCAATTGAAACTCAGTAGCAGCCTAGATAAGGCAGGATGAAAAGGTTTCTAAGTTCAAAGACAACTTGAGCAAACAGCCACAGGACTCGCCCAAACTTCAGCCAATTATCTACGACGAGATAAGACCTCCTAGGCTTCGAACCAACCAGTCAAAGCCAAAGTTGAACTCAATTCTCTCCGAAAACCATCGTTTAATCGATTATTCTCCATTCGGCTCCCAGCATCATTCCCTCCACTTCTCATCCCAAACACTCGAATCTCCAGGAAACAAGAAACTTCTCCGCTGCCTTCAATCCACTCAGTCAAAGTCCACTGACGGTGCTTCGATGGCGTCCAAAACATGCAGCGCCATGTAAATGTCCATGATCAGAAGACCCACGATCTTCGCTACAGTGACTCCAGAAGGCGTCTGGGTAGTGCCGTCAATCTTGCCCAGCAAATAATCATTGAGAGAAACCAAGTTTTCCTCGGTCGTTTCGCTTTGCACTAGCTCGCCAGCTTCAGCTAAAGCATGCGCTTTGGAGTCCACAATAAGCTCGCACCCGTTTCTGAAATTCTTCTTCACGAACGCCGGGTCAAGCTCGACCATATGCGGCTTGTAGGAGCCTATAAGCACAATGACCTTTTTTTCAGTTCTATCGAGATACTCCAGTTTGATCACTGGCTCAGTGGAGGGAACACAGCCAAAGACGACCTGAGCGTCTCTGACTCTCGACTCCACGAGATCATCTGAAAACGACAAGGCCTCGACCTTGACTCCGTCGTATTTCCTGATTTCTCCGCACAACTTCTCGGCGCTTTCGACAGACCGACTCACCACAGTAAGTCTTTCTGCTCCATAGACCTTAAGCACAAGGTACACGTGCCAGAAGGCCTGGGGGCCGGTTCCAAACACAACGACATGCGGAATCCTGACACTCTTATCTGGAAATTCCGTCCAGACCACGGAGAAACTGGCCAAAGCCGTCCGAAACGCCGTGAGTGATTTGGCATTCACCACACCCTTCAATTGGCCGCTCTGGGGGTCCAAAACCCCTGTGAATCCCTGAAACCCGAGCCCGTGCTTTGAGTTATAGCTTCCTCCACTGATCACCTTTGTTCCCACGCCATTGGGAGCAGCACATGGCATGAACAAGTGAGTAGTATCACAGTCTGGATAGTTGGAGGTGATTACGGTTCTTTCTGGAACAATGGCGGAATTGGCAGCATAGTCTGCTAGGGCTTTTTTCAAAACGGGAAGGTAGCCGTTTTCAGCCTGGGACCTGTCCACAGAGAGGAGGTGCTTTTGGATTGTGCTGTCAGAAAGAATCTTCATGGTGCGACAAATTCCGGGGTACGTTGATCTCTCAGATAAGGTGTGGAGAGGATGGGAGGTTGATTTGGGGGTGTAGTTTTATTTGGTTTTTCTGTCGTTTGACTTCTGTGGTTTCGGCTTCGGCTAATTTTTGGCTAAGTGGGTTGTTGGTGGTTTTGGTAATTCCGCTCGACTGATCGAAGTAGGGCGGTTTGCCAGAAAGATGTAGTGTGAAGCGAAATTCGTGAAATAAAAATAAAAAGAGGATGATTTTGGAACGATTACAAATGAATTGACGCTTGGGTAAAGTGCTTTTGCCTCTCGGAGCCTATTCTCTCTATGCTGTTTTACTCATCGTCTCTTTCTGATCCCAACCGTCATTGTTGAGATGGCATCATCAAATTCCTTTCATAACGATCCAGGAAACTCGATAAAGTCTTTTGATCATGAAATTGTCGAAACAGCCTTCTTGTTTTATTGCAGCAAGTATTGTTGAATCTTTCCGCTATTGTACATTTATGCACAAAGGGCATTTTCGAATATAGTCGTGAAAATGCGTATCTTACAATCTGAGCTGAATTGGAGAAAAATATTTATCAGCAAGCTAAGGCTCAGAACTAATTCATGACAGGTATAACAAATGAACTTTCGGTCGTATGAAATCAATGGGTCAAGTTAGTGACGAGCTCTCGAACACCGCCTAGTTCTAGAAAAGCATTTGAAATTACGCTTCAAGTGCACATTAATGCTACAGAAGGTCTGATTGAATTCTCTAAAGTGGTATCTCTGAGTGGTGATTGATTTGGTTGAAGGTCTCCAATTCAATCTTGTTCACATATCTGTTGCAAACAGAAATCTCTTCGTCTCAAGACCTCCGAGAGTATGACAAACTCACACTTACGCTCAATCATTTCCAAGCTGCTGGAAGAAGTCGATCGATTTTCTTCAAGAAACAGAATCTTCGACAGCCTCTAACTCTACTTCTCCCGTCAAAGTTTCGTTTTCTTCAACTCTTTTACCCTTTTTTGCATTCCAAAAAGCATAAAACGTTCAAGAATACTTCCTCTTTGCTTCAAAACCCATATCACTCAAGAACCCCGAGCCTTGTCAGCCTTTCCTCTCCATGACTTAGGTCAATCAACTCCTCCAGTCAAGTATAGTTGACTTTATCCCTCCTACAATATAACATTATTTTTTTCTTTTTATCATTATAAGTCCTTCTATACACTTATATCAAGCCATTCATCCTGCCTACCGACGTTGGCGGCTTGCCGACTGGTAAGCGTCTCCCATGTACCCTTGTCCCCGGTAGTCCCGGCCATAATTGTAGCTGAAAGTCCGTGGAACTTGGTAGCTGTAATTCTGCTTATATTCTAGGTGGCCAAATTCCCCGTTGTTTCTCTCTCTCTGAACATGCTGAGGTGCCAGGTAGTGGAAGTTTTGCCCTGACAGAGTGTACAAGTCGTTTCCCAACGGCTCGTTGCAAACGTCCATGTTGGAGTCTGGCTCTCCGAAGGTTGCCACTAACTCCTGAATAGCAATATCGTACTCATCGGGAGCATACGAGTTTGTGGGCTGCGTCACCTGGTGGGAGTAATTGAAGGCAGCCGTGTAGTTGGAGGGGCTTTCTGGGTAAGGCTCCTGGCTAGGCTGCAGAAGAGAGGCCTCCTGGAACGATCGGGAGATCGCTTTGTCCCATCCAGAATCCTGACCATTGTGTGTTCCTTGGTAGCTCTGGGTGCTCAGGAAGCTGTGTGGTCTGTAAGAGTTTTGGATGCTCTGGGGGCCCTGGAAGCTTTGGGGACCATAGGAACCGTTGCGACCATGGAAATAGGCTTGCTCCGCATAAGAATCCCTGGATGAGTAGTAGGGATCAACTGGATTCCGCGTGTATCCACCAACCCTTGCAACACTTTGAGGCGCTTGACGAGTAAATTGAGAAGCTGTCCGAGGAAGTACCAGATGGCTAGACTCTCTTAAAACTGATCTCCTAATACCCAGTGAGTGGGCCGCTCCGTTGCTTGAGTGAACTGCAGAAGAGTTTGGTCTTTTTCTTGAGCCTGGATTCCCCTGTGGGCTTGCAACAGATTGGTCCGATTTCCGCCTCTTCGCCTTAGGCATGTAAGAGTGGTGCCCTAGATGGTAACCAGGCTTCGAGTAAGCCTGTCTCGAAGACGAGTTTCCATTTACGGAGCCCAGGTATTCCTGCCTTGGAGGGTAACTCCTAGAGGATGGCTGCGAATGACTTGAAAAGTTGCCAGAAACAGAATTCGAGAAACCTTGTCTTGCAACTTCCATTGTGGGAACAGGCTGAGTGATCTCCACTGGAGCTGCCTTCCGCTTTCTAGAGACCTGCAAGGCCCTCGAAAACTCCAGTTCAGAACGTTCCATGATGTCCAGGTCCATGTCCCGTACTTTTGGAGCCTCTCTGACATTTGACCTCTTCTGGTTTGGAGCTGTCGCAGAAGAGCCTGACCGCATTCTGAGAGCCAGACTTTGTGGCCTAGAGGCCTTTGTAGTGAGCCAATCGGGGGTTCCGAAAAGGCTCTTCACTTCCACTCCAGGAGCCGTCTCGCTAGCTTGCAACTGTCGAGTTAAGCTGGAGCGACCTTGATGAGAATGCTGTGGAGCTGACTTTGGCCTCACAGGCTCCTTCTTCCTTGATGATTGTGGTTGAGGCCGATGATGGGGCTCAAGTTGAGAACCTTGTGGGCGACTTGGCCGAGATGAATAGCCCTGAGACGACGGCTTCTGAACTTGAGCAGCTTGGACTTGTCCAGATGTGACATCCTCAAACTGCGATTCCTGGGATGGAAAGTGAGATGTCTGCTGGGATTCCCGTAATTGGACTTTCTCAAAATGAGCACCTCTGACTAACCCATTCTGGGCGGATACCATCCTTTCCTGTTTTGGAACGGTGCCGTAAAAAGCAGGTTGAGGCTGCTCCGGCTGACCCTGAGCTAGCTGTGTGTGGGGAGCTGGAGAAACCATCTGCTCACGACCCACTTTAGCCTTTTGCTCTAGAGCCACCTCGGTCTTTCGAGAAGGAGAATTCGAAATTGGCAGCTGAACCACCTGAGGAAGTTTTTGAACTTCCTCCTTCCGTGGAAGAGGCTGCTCCGGAGGAGCAGACATGGTTCGGCGAAGCCTAACTCTTCTTCTCTTCTTCTTTGTAGCCTTCTTCCACCTCAGCTTAGATGAGCCCTCGGCAGCCCTTGCCTGATTGGCAGCTGCCTCTGCTAAGAGCTCCTCAAAAGGCATGTCCAGCCCTGAAGCCATCAAAAACTCCTGTGCCAGTCTGCTGAGGTTCTTGTAGAATTCTGTCAAGCCAGAAAATGGGAAGTCTGAATCACCTTCGAATGCGCCGTCTAGCTCGAGCATCATCAACTCGGACGAAGAGAGAAGAGGGACGTCGTCCATGGTAGCATCAAGCATGACCGGCAAAGGTGGAATGTCCTCCAAGATGAGGAAATCCGAGTCACTGACCATGTCGGTCAAAAAGAGGTCTTGTGAAGGTTGGCTTGGAAGCACAGGCGGAGCAGAGCATGGCCCTCTGAAAAGGTCCAGACGCTTTTGGGGAGACTCTTTGCCTCCGTCAAGAAGCGCCAGTCCCAGCCAATGGCTGAGATGTCCATACTGAGCATCTGGGTGGAAATCGTCTTCACAGTCCAGGACAAAAGGAGAATTGTTGGGACAACGGTGATCCACAAAGAGCTCTTCGGTGAAATTCTCGTGTTCAGGCCTGGCCTCAATGCTGAACACAAGCACGGGACGACGATAGAAGGGTGGTTGATCTTCTTTGGCTTCAATTGGGTAGTTCATGATTGCAATGGTGGTAGCAGTGGCAGCAGAGAAGCGGGAGGGAGAGCCTCTATTTATGGTAAAGTGTAAGATATGGTGGGATAATAAAGTAGCTGCAAAGAAAGCTGTGCGTTTGTGACCCGGGTTCTGCGATACATGTTCAAGGCGGAATAAGTCGGTCAATTCTGGACCATTTTTGCCGGGAAAAGCTGCCTCATTCAATTTAAATAGGGCGTGGTAGAATTGACTTGAAACAGCGTCTTCTCGACGGTCCTTTTCACCTTGAGAGCCGTTCCATCAGCATCCTCAGCTGCGAAATATTATCGACGCTTCATTAATAACGGCCCTTCTCCAGATATTTTTCGGAAACCCACGCCCGTCAGCAACTTGTTTCCAGTTATTCGTGATCATTCGTATGCTCTCGTGCGGTTCAGGCAAGAACCAAGGCCTCGTCCACATCAAAACCGGTCTGGGCCATTTCTGCCCGCTCCAGCGCTAGCACGTTCATGAGGGAAGCCAACTGCTTGTGAGAAGCCCAGTTAGGGAATTCCCGTTTTATTAGACTTTCAATTGCGTGGATAAACGAATAGCCGTGAGCCCGAACAGCAACACTGTCTGAGTCGCTTGCAGGCAATACACCGGCTAGTTTGTATCTAATGGATATTTTCTTGAGCTCTCCGAGAAGCTTGGACCGGCCGGCTTCGAGTTGCTTGGAAATGACAGCCTGGACAGGGTCACACACGCTCAATTGAATGAATGCTTTCTGCAACGGGCTCAAATTCTGGTGCGTCTTCAAGGCGGCTTCAAAAACAGCCTTGTTGTTGTGAGACGATGACTCCCACATCGTGATGGTCGATCTTAAGTTGTTGAGCGTCCGCACGAAGTAGGCCTCGTTCTTCTCTGGATGAAGTTGGTACTCAAAGTAGAACTTCCACACAATCCGCTCGTAGAAGGCCAGAAGCTGGCGGTTTTGGATAAGCGGCAAGAACAGCAGCTCGAACTGCGCCCGCAAAAGCTTCACGATCATCAACGGCTTGTTCATGTCGTGGTACTTCTTCATCAAAAGCACCTCAAACTCCACGTAATTCTGCTCTGACCACCCGTTGAGACCAAACAACGCCCGGTCCAAGTTGTCTATGTTGAACGGGAGCCTGTGGAGCTGCTG
This sequence comes from Candidozyma chanthaburiensis, assembly GCA_030579055.1. NCBI lineage: Eukaryota > Fungi > Ascomycota > Pichiomycetes > Serinales > Metschnikowiaceae > Candidozyma > Candidozyma chanthaburiensis. Next base: position 283,716 of record JAKUAA010000007.1, on the reverse strand, counting down.
CAAATGTCTGTTGAGGAGAAATCTGGTTAAAAGCGCCAAAGAAAGCTTGTTTTGCTGGAGTGACAAGCAGACCAACTCCACGAGCTCGTCCTCGCTCTGGAGCGCCGTCACATGCTTGAGCAAGTTCTTCTCCACGGTCTTCGTCTTGGCAGCCACCCGTGGCGCCGCTGCTTGCAAGTCCATGAGCAAGGAGCTCACCTGCTGTGAGTGATCCACCAAGCTGGGAATGGCCGGATCGGGAAGAAGTTCCCGGCGGATTTCGGCGTAATTTTCGGCAACATCGCCCTTCTGGAGGTGTCGGAGGATCAGCGGGCGGTAGGCGGCGGCGTTTTTGACGTTTTTGTTGGGCAGTAGAAGTCCCAAGGCGTTAGCCAAAAGAGCAGGGTCCTCTTTCTGGGCCAGCCGAGAGGACGAGAATGTTCGAATGACGGAGCGTTTGAGCATGCGTGAAAATGTGTAGTTTTTGTTTTCTTTGGGTGTAAAGTTGGCGTGTATTTGTGGGGGTGGTAGAGTGTTCTGGTTTGTATGGTGAGTTGATGATGTAGATATCGCACAGAGCCAATAGAGGTGCACCAGGATAAGCGGATGGGTTGAGGGTGACTTGGGCAAATTGGAAATTCAAGGTTTTTTTATTTTTTGGGGGATTTACGGAATTACATAAAATCAATCTTCTTTGGCTACTTTGGAGAAGTGGGTGTTTATGGGAGTTCTTCTGAGTATCAACAGATTATGCTATATAATTTTGGTGGATGAGTAAATTCAAATAACGTTTCCAAAGCTAGACTCTTTGAATTTGATTTGACTTTTTCTTCGATCAACAGTAAATCCATAAGTCAGCAGCCATGGAGGCTTGAAGTGGTTGCAATGAGCATTTCTTCAGCCTTCTAACAGATGCTCCTCCCGGTTCCAGATTGGACGGAGAACTCTTTTCTGACAAACACATTCAGCAATTAGTTTGCAGTTCTCGATGACTCTTTCCCTTTGGATTAACTCAGGAATATCAACAACTAACTTCTCATTAGCGTAATCCTTTGCAAGTCTGATAAAAACTCGAATGTAATTGAATTCAACCTTGCCATAGTCTGCTATCGACTCAAACAACTCGTAGAGCCAAAAAAATACTCGTCCTTCGTAACAAGTTTAAATGGGATAGTGATGCTCTTCCCCTACAATGCCTCAATAAATACGTGATATTCAGTGTATGCTAGTATCACCACTCCTGGGTCTTGAGCCCGTACTTGGACTTCTTAGCACCCTTGATAGGAGTGATGCGCTTGGAGCCGCCCTCCAAGAACGAAAACTGGTCTCTTCTCTTCTCCTCGTACTTGCGGATGTACTCCTCCTTCTGCAAAGTCAAGCCAATGTCGTCGAGGCCGTTCACAAGACAGTGCTTTCTAAACTGCTCAATGTCAAAGTGGTCCACCAAAACCTCATCGGTTTCAGCGTTGTGGATCTTCTGGTTGGGCAAATCCACCTTGAGTTGCTTGCCAGCAACAGCAAGTGGGTACAACTTCTCCTTGATCACCTCCTGAGGCAATCTGATAGGCAACAAGCCGTTCTTGCACGAGTTGTTGTAGAAAATGTCACCAAACGAAGGCGCAATCATGCACTTGATGCCAAAGTCCTTGAGGGCCCAAGGAGCATGCTCACGAGAAGAGCCACAGCCAAAGTTGTCACCAGTGACCAACAAGATCTCGGCTTCGCGGTAGGGCTCCACATTAAGAGGGAAGTCCGTCTCGACGTCCTTGCCCTCGGCGTCCTTGTTGAACCTCAACTCGTAGAAAAGACCTTTACTGAGGCCGGTTCTCTTGATGGTTTTGAGAAACTGTTTGGGAATAATGGCGTCTGTGTCGACATTGGCCTTGTCCAAAGGCGCTGTGATGCCGGAAAGAACCGTGAACTTGTCCATACCTGCTGGAGCGGAAGCTGCCGCCTTGGGGTCCACGGAAAGTGTAGCTTCCTTTTCCTGGGGCACATCGTTGAGTCTGTCATCAGCGAGAGACTCGGCTGATTCAAGCGGCTGTTTCTCGTGCTCGTAGACGGCCTCTTGCAATTCCTGGTCCTCGGCTCCGGAAGAGTCGATTTGCATGGCTGGCTCGTCGGAGGTGTCGTACTCCCACTCACGAATATCCGTGAAGTGACCCTTGATAGCAGCAGCAGCAGCCATGGCTGGCGACATCAAGTGGGTTCTAGACTTGGCACCCTGACGACCCTCGAAGTTTCTGTTCGATGTGGATGCACATCTCTCCTCGGGATCAAGAATATCGGGATTCATACCCAAACACATGGAGCAGCCAGCCTCTCTCCACGAGAAGCCTGCGGCCTCGAAGATCTTATCAAGACCCTCTTTTTCAGCCTGTCTCTTGACAAGCCCAGAACCGGGCACCACAAGCACCAACTTGACGTTATCGGCCTTCTTGTGGCCCTTGGCGACTCTGGCTGCGTTTCTCAAGTCCTCAATACGGGAGTTTGTGCACGAGCCAATGAACGCCTTGTCGATGGGGATCTCTTGGAAGGGGGTATTCGGCATGAGGCCCTGGTATGCCAAAGCACGCTCCATGCCTGCTTTCTTGATGGGGTCATCCACAGAAGCTGGGTCAGGCACTTTGGAGGTGATTGGCAAAGCGTCCTGGGGCGAGTTGCCCCATGTGATAGTAGGCACAATGTCGGCAGCGTTGATGTTGATGTCGTAGTCGAAGTGGGCGCCGCTGTCGGTCTTCAAGGTGCTCCAGTACTTAACGGCCTTCTCCCACTCAGCACCCTTTGGAGCCAAAGGACGGCCCTTCAAGTAGTTGAAGGTGATTTCATCCGGACTGATCATACCAGCACGAGCACCAGCCTCAATGGACATGTTACAGATGGACATACGGGCCTCCATGGAAAGCGCCTCAATGGCAGTGCCAGCAAACTCAATCACACAGCCAGTGCCTCCAGCAGTGCCAATGACACCAATTACATGCAAAACAAGATCCTTGGACGTGATGCCCGGCTGCAAATCGCCGTTGACGGAGATCCTCATGTTCTTGGATTTGGCCTGGATAATCGTCTGGGTGGCCAAAACGTGCTCCACCTCAGAAGTACCAATGCCAAACGCCAAAGCACCAAAGGCGCCGTGTGTGGAGGTGTGGGAGTCTCCGCAAACCATCGTCGTGCCCGGAAGCGTGAATCCCTGCTCGGGCCCGATCACATGGACAATTCCCTGACGGTCGTCGGTCATGCCAAAGTAAGTCACACCAAAGTCCTTCACATTCTGTTCTAGAGTCATCACCTGGAGCTTGGAGTCCTCCTGCTCGACGAAGGTCTCGACATTCTTGAAGTTCGTGCGTGGCACAGTGGGGATGTTGTGGTCGACGGTGGCCAAAGTGCAATCAGTTCTTCTGACTTTTCTGTCGGCGTTTTTGAGGCCTTCAAACGCCTGGGGCGATGTCACCTCGTGCACGAGATGACGGTCGATGTAGAGAAGGTACGAGCCGCTCTCGTCCTTGTGGACCACGTGGTCCTCAAAAACCTTGTCGTAGAGGGTTTTGGGGGTGGAAGAAATGGGCATGTTGGTTGTTGAGGAAGTGGATCTGGGGAATATATAACTAGATGACTTTTTCGCGCGGCGGGCCTGAACCGGGCCGGTACCGGCGAGATCTGGGCCAATCCGCGCGCGAGAAATAGTCATCCGGTGGAGTCTCGCCGGTAGCGGCTTCGGGGTCTTGGGGTATGGCGATTTGGTGGGGGTTTGGCAAAAGACTTTTTTTGCTAGATTTTTGGAAGGGGGTTTCAGGCTGTTTGGTGATTCTAACTCCGGACTTTGACTTTGCTTGACTCTGATGTTTGTAGTTTGTGCGTTTTGACAGGTTTCGGTCGCATGACTCAACGGATGCAAATGCTGCGATCCAGAACCCCATGAGTCAGAGAGCCAGAGTGAAATCTGGTGGGGGTTTACTCATATTGGTGATAGAGACAGAAACGTGTTTAAGAGAGCAAGAGAACAGTAAAGCAAAAAAAAGTAAAGTAAACGCAAAACTAGGAGAAGTTTAGAAGGTCAGGCCACGAATAGCGCGTAAGTAAATCAAATCATCTGGCAAAAAAATGAAGGATTTGAACAGCCTTGATCGGTCCAGATGCTTTTAGGATATATAGATTGAATTCGAGATTGAATTCGAGTGAAGATTCCTAGATCGTAGGAGGGCCAGTCTCTACAAGCGGTGTCAAATAGGAAACTGATAAGGGAAAACAGAAAACAATCAAAGTTTTAACAAGAACAAATTGCTTTTTTGAGACAATTAATGCAAGTAAGTTTATTGGCGTTAGAATCAAAGTTGTCATTGGCAATTCTACATCAGGACGATCTACCACCACCATGTTGGCATTTTCTCATAATCGTATGACTGCAATCATAGACCCTCAAGTTTTGAGATTTTATAGAAGATGCCGATGATTTATCTTTCTTTGGGTGTTATTCAAAAATTGGGTATATAATTTGTGAAAGCCCTATTTAAGTTGAAGGTCCAAGGCTGCAGACTAAGAAGCATCAATAAATACCGAGATCCTCTACTACCAAAGTCCTATATGAAGTCATGTCAGTTCACTTTTCAAAAACTTCAGTATGTTGGGATTAAAGGCAAGAAGAGAACATTATGGAAAAGGTAAGAATGGTAAACTGGACAGCCTAGTTGTCAGGGTAGTTATAGAAAACATGAGTTCTCCAACCTGCAATGAATATCTAGCCCAATGGCCGAGCAATAGATATCTAAATAATGATCTGGTCGTGGCTGAAGGCCCTGGTGTTAGGGTTGATGTTGAGCTGGCTCTGGAAACAGCATCCAACCGTCAAAGCAGCTAGTCGATCGAGTATTTTCATTGGTTGAACACCAAAAGCCCTCTATGAAACGGTTTTCCTGTAGTGTGGACAAACAATCAGCTAGCATCGAGAGTTTTCTTTCTCTTATCTAGAACGATGTGTCTTGAAGTGCAAGTCAAGTCAGACTGGAGTGGGCAAGTCACGGACTCACAAAAGAGCAAAATCAGAAGAACAAAACGATGTCTGCAAAAGCGTTTTTTTTTTTCAAATCTTAGATAATTAACGCACTAACCAAGTATCATTTCCATGGGGACTCATAGCTACACCTCACACCCCTGCCGATTTCACTTGTTGCCTCACAAACCAAACCTTCCAGAAGCTGCAGCTCTTTCTATTTTCACTTCAAATCAATCACTTTCCTCAAATCGGAATCTCCACCAACCAGCCCATAATCTGCGAATTTGCAACCACTCATGCCCTTCAAATCAAGACTCTACGACACCCCCGCTATCCGCTTCTCTTACACTTAATTAGCTCTTTGAGTTCACCAGCCAATACATCTTTTTCCATATATTTTTCAAAATCCTCTTTCCCAACACCCTTCTTCACTTCCATGACATCACCGTCTTTAACACCGGGAGGTACAGGTGCACGATATATCAAACCAGACCAACATCACCTCCAAAGTATGATTCCGGCTGGACAAAAACGCACGAAAATCCGGGCTCCCAGGAAAATATCCGTTTTGGGAAACCCCAACTCGCCCGAATCCCAGGTCGACTACGATTCCCTGTGGAGCCTCTTGGCTAATGCCATAGGCCAGATCCAGCACAAGAACGTCCTGAACCTTCTGTACGAACAGCTCTATAGAAAGGCGTACACGCTTGTTTTGAAGAAGTTTGGCGAAAAATTGTATAGTGACGTTGCGGGCGCCATTGCGGTGCATTTGAGAGAGAAGCAACGAGAATTGGTCAAGATCAGTGAATCTCGGGTTTACAAGGTGACATGGAAGGAGGACTTTTTGAAGGCCGCCGTGGCTGAGTGGGCCGAGCATTTGCAGCTGATGAAGTTTATCAGTGACGTGTTGATGTACTTGAACAGGGTGTATGTCAAGGAAAGCAGAAAGCTTTTGGTGTACGATATGGGAGTGGTGCTTTTCGACATGAACGTGATTCGGCTAGACGGGTTTTTCGTGGGCAACACGCTCCTGGAAATTGTGATTGACGAAATCACCAAGGCCAGAAGAGGCCAGGTGATTGTCACCAGGCTGTATCTCCAGCAGGTGCTAGCGATGTTTGAGATGTTGTTCCACGATGAGCCCAATGTGGCCAACTCAGTTCCTGATGCGCCCGTGGGAGACTCTTTTTTCTCTGACCATTTTGAAAAAGCGTTTTTGGAGCTGCTGCTGCAGTTTTACCTGAACCTAGCGGACGAGATCATGCTGCTGATGCTGGGATCGAGGTATTTGGCGGACACGCTCAAGTTCATCAAGGACGAGGAAAACCGGATAGCTTTTCTTTTGCCGCAGAAAACGTCCGCCAAGGTGATCCACATGATGAACAATATTCTCATAAAAGAGCGGCTCGACAAGGTGGTGCTACTTCCAGCCGCACAGCAGGGATTGATGTTTTGGTTGGACCCGGTAGTTTCGAGGGTCAAAGAGAGCATCAGCGGTAGCGACGTTCTGCTGCAGCACAGTCTCAGTGAGCTCCGATCGTTCTATGTTCTTGTGGAGCGGGTTGATCCAGAAAAGCGCTTATTGAAGGTGCGCTTGAAAGAGGCCATAGTCAAAACAGGGCTCCAGTTTGTGGACTTCATCACCAAGCATCTTGAACAGCAGCAGCAACAGCAGCAGCAGATCGGGGCGGCGCCCAAGAAGGTTTCTGTGAGTACGACGTCGGCAACGTTTGCAACGCCCTGGATCGATATGATTCTAGAGTTCAATCTTCAGCTTTCTCAGGTGGTGAAGATGTGTTTCAGCAACGACGGTGAAGTGGCGCACACGATCTACGAGGCGTTCAGAGACTTCATCAACGCTGCCAACCAACCCACGAAGAAGCTGTCGATAGGCCCATCTACAAGCGCACCCGAATTGCTCTCTGTGTTCATGGACTCCCAAATCAAGCATCTCATGAAGCTGTCGGGCTCTAAACGTGTGGCTCTGGACAACGCCAGTGTGGACAAAACACAGGATTTCCTCCACAAGGCTATTTCGTTCCTTCGGTTCATCAAAGACAAGGATGCGTTTGAAGCCCACTACGCCAACCACTTCGCCAAGCGGTTCCTCAACTCCAAAGGCTCATCGTCGATCGTTCTGGGCGTGGATGCACGCTACAACGGTGACATTGAAGAGCTAGTTATCGCCAAGCTAGGCGAGGAGTTGGGAAGTGCTACAATGGAGAAAATCGTGAAAATGAAGAAAGACGTCAAGCTGCTGGGCGACTTGACAATGGAATGGAAGAACCACGTGGGAGCCCACAAGCTCCCGACCATCGAGCTTGAGCTCAAAGTGTGTCACGTTTCAGACTGGCCCAAGAGTATGACCAGAGACTACAAGAGCTTTGCAACCACCAACGGGCAAATCGGGTTTATCTGGCCCACGCACATTCGAGAGACGATCCGAAGCTTCGAGGAGTACTGGCTCACAGGCAAGAAAAACGACAACAAGTCGCTCTATTGGTGCCCCAAGTTCGGGCTGATGGACCTCCGAATCACGTACCCGCTGAGAACGTACGACATCAACCTTCTGACGTATGCCGGGGTAATTATGCTCTTATTTGGCCCGCAAACGAGCGATGCTGACGAGGCGCCGTTTGACAATAAGAGAGAACTCACCTACGAGGAGATCTGCGAGCTCACCAACATTCCGGAAGTGGATCTCAAGCGGCAGCTCCAGTCGATTGCCGTGGCGCCCCGGCTGCGTCTTTTGGTGAAGACGCCGATGCTGAAGGAAATTCAAGCTGGAGACCGCTTTTCGCTTAACAGCAAGTTCAAGCTGCCCACAGCGAAAGTCAAGGTACTTACGGTGTCGCTGGGGCTGGCGAAGCTGGAGAAGAAGTCAGAAAAAGCCGAGGAGAGTCAAGAGGTCAAGGCCAATATCGAGGAAGGCCGCAAGCACTTAGTGAATGCTGCCGTGGTGAGAATCATGAAATCCAGACAAACCACGCTGCACAACGAGCTTGTGGCAGAATTGGTGAAGCAATTGCACGGCCGTTTCCAGCCACTGACGGTGCTCATAAAACAGCGAATCGAGGACCTTATCGAGAAGGAGTACCTCAAACGGGACCCCGACCAGATGGGTGTCTACCACTACATAGCATAGGGTGCATGGTTGCTACTATTTTGCGTGAGATAGCTCAAAGTGCAGCAAAAGGACCAGCAAAGCCAGCTTGGTTCGGTCTGAATCGGGAAAGTCTGACAAGCAACGACCCCTTGTTGGGCCTTGCTGGACCTTGCTGGGGTTATGCTACTGGTAAGTTTAAGCCGGAGTCGTACAAAAGTCGTACAGAAGTGCCACAATCTGGTGTTTACGAGAGCTGAATGGGTGACTAATCACCTGATCACAAGCTTAGCACATTTGAACTTCAACGGCCTTAAACCTCCTCATTTTTTTCATTTTCGTGAAATCGGAATCGGGAGCTTTTTCTGTCAATGCACAGAAGCCTCGCACATTAGGTGGATGTTTTTTTTGCTTGCAGCGCAAGCGTTAAGGTGGGGGTTTTATGCGTTCCAGGGGTTTTTTTCGCGCCTGGATGGGCCAGTGTTTGCCTTTTTCTAGGGGCTTGTGCGCGCTTGGGGCGTGTTGGCCGCAGCTGGGCACTGCGTGCAGGAAAAAAGCTTTTTGGCTTGCTAGAGCGTACCGAGCCAGAGCGGTTGAGGAAGGTAATTCCACGAATTTGAGGCGAATTTGGTCGTTTCGGCGGCACTGGCTGTGCTATGGAGGCTCTCCCGAGCCGATCGCCCCTTTTTGCTATTTTTAGCCCCAGCATATCCTCGAGTCTCGCCTTGCGGGTGCGCGGGATCGGGCTGAAACATCCATCCATTCTACATTTTGGTTGCCCTGCTTCCACATTTTTTGTCTTTGAAACAAAACACACAAAACTCCCCAGCAGAAAAGGACCAACCTACTTTCGCTTTGAACGGTTTCCCTGTGACCTCTCACATACTGCGCTTTCTGTTGTCCCTTTCGCTATCCTTGCATTTTGGCTTTCTAGGTTAATCAGAATAGCTACCTAAACCTTCGATAGGGCCCACTACCACCAGGCCAGCATCACCCGGCCCATCCCCAGCCGATTCCTTCGCTAAAGCAAAATGCACCATCCCAACTTGTCGTCGAGCTCGCTAAACGACAACATGTACGAGATCTCCATCGGCTCAGGATCCAAGAAAACAAGAGCAGGCCCAGTCAAGCGGGTCGGCCTGATGACGTCGCTTCCTTCGCTCAGCGAGCTGAAGCGGCCCGGAGAGTACTATATCCTGAAACTTCTGCTGTCAGCGGTCAGTTTGGCCTCGAAAACGCCGAAAAAGCTGTCTCCAGAATTCCGCTCTTTCCTGGGTCCCTACAGCCCCTCCGACACATCCAACGTCTCTACACACTCGGACGACGCCTCGCTGGACGGCTCGTCCCAGTTTGATTGTCCCGACTCCCGTTTGAGCTCTATGACGTCTAACTCGCTTTGCTCGAACAGGGGCTCTCATGGATCGAAAGTGAGCGATAAAGCCGTGCAAGAGCTTCCAGATGTCAATCTGGACGAGGCACTGGACGAGGCACTGGACGAGTTGGGTCAGATGAACTCCTCCATTCTGACAATTACGCTACGCTCAGACAGTAGAGGCTCCCAGAAGACACCTCCTCATTTCACGCGCCGAGATTCTGCTTCTGACTTGTCTCTGACCACCCGGCCGACTCCGCCTAAGTTGCGAGCCGCCTCCACATCCAGCATTTACCCTCAAAAGACCCAACAGCCTCCCAAACCTAGCCTTCATAGAGTGGGCACCCTGACTTCCAACTTCACGTTGACCCGGTCCAAGACGCGGTACTACAACCCTAAGGAGACCAAGGAGCGCAAGCAGCTCCGAAAGCAGGCGTACGATGATAACGACGATGACGAGATTTTGCCCAACGACTTGGACTTGGTTTTCAACGTTCCTGTGATCAAAAACCACGCTGAGATCTATATGAGCCGCCGTGGTTCTTCCTCCTCGTCTTTGTCTCGCAAGGACCTAGTCAATTCTGACGATGACCGCTTCAACTCCTTTGGCAATGCAGCTTCCATGAAACCATGCCCTCTTCCAGGTAAACTCGGCCACAACGCCAATCTCTCCGTTGAAACGTCGCTTCCAACCATGGATGAGCGCGAGGAGATCTCTCCAGTGAATCGCAACGATTCCGTGGTGTTCGACGAGTCAGATGAGTTCGACAACTCTTTCTCCTTCAACAACGACAGCGAAATCAGCCAGAATATATCGGATTTCTACAGCCAGCGTTCTATGTCGTACTCCAAGGTTGTCAAGGAGTCGAGAGAGCATCAAATGATTTACAAGCTTCCGAACTATGTCAGATCGCAGTCCTCCGTGGAAGACTTGTCGCTCTTTTCCCCTGAGAAGCTCGGCGCCGTGGACCAGTCTAGGCCGATCCATTTGCCTCCTAAGAGCAGCGGCGAGAGGCTGAGACACAGCAAGGAGTTCCACAAGTTCTTGAGTAACTACGAGCTCAATACCAAGAACCAGACCCAGTTCAAAAAGCGCCTGTGCGAGTCGTTCATCTTGAACCAACAAAACTGGCTTAAGTTGATGGTCACCGTCAACGAGCCTAAGGAGTTCTCGAAGAAGTTGACGTACGAGCGTGCCAATTTGCGCAAATTGAACTGGGAATCGTTGGTCTCTGACAAGTTCCGTTTTGACTACTTTATGAAAACGCTCACGACTAACTTAGGTGCTGATGCCGTGGACAAGATCAAGGAGACGTATGTGGGTCTTGAAGCTCGCTTTGCCCTGCTTTCAGAGAAGATGATTGCCAACAAGAACGTCTTGTTTGATCGCATCATCAATGACGCATTACAGAGACCTCTTTACAGCACGTTCTTGGTGGAAGTGGCGTCAACTGAGTCTGACTTTGACATCGACCAGTTTAAGTATAACTTCAGGCATTTGCTCTACATGAAATCGTTGTCTGAGGGCGGCCTTAAGAAGCATCACGAAATCTTTTTCATTCCCGTCATTTTGATTTTGTTTCAAAGTCAAGAGTCTGTGGATGACATCTTTGTGATGCTTGAGATGTTCGACAAAAGCATTCTCACCGACGACGTCATCGGTGACATAAACAAATACCTTGGCAGATTTTCGGACTTGTCGCAGATGTCGAGATCAAGCATCGTACACAAAACCCTCAGCAAATTCGAGTCATTGCGGGAATTTGAGTACTTGAACTTCACCAGCTTTTTTGACATCATGATACAATTGAATGATAAATTGCCTTTGAGCTTGAGTGCTCCTTCGACGCCAATCATTGCTCAAGGAGCATTTGGCCCGCTCAGTTCGGCGAAGCAATCAGCAGAGTTCTCGGAACATGACCGTTCTAGTGGACCAAACTCGATGGAGAGTCTCAGCGAACTAGATATGAAATCGAGCTTCTCGCTGTCGTCGTCAATGAGTCTTATTGGCATTTTCTTACAGTTGCTTGTCATCTACTCAAGCTCGCCCAAGAGCAAAAACAAAAACATCCTGAAGATGTTCCAGGGATTCCTTCTCACAATATTCAAGTACTACCATATCAACTGGAACAGCTACGCGGAGCTTGTCAGGTCGAACAAGTCTATCAAGCTCAATAACAGCAGCGACCAGTCCAGCAACTTGGAATCGTTTGTTGATAAGTGGAGGGACATCTTCAACAAAATGTAATGACTTTCATGAACCATTATCACTTCTACCTAGTTGGAGCATTCCTCCACCTGTACGTTTATAATACAAATAGATCTTACATATCCATGTCCAAATCAATGGCGTCGGGATTTTCGACAACCTTCTGAATGGTTTTGCCCCTTGTTTCTCCCTTGATGAATCCCATAGGATTGACTTCAGTCTTTTCTTGTTCCAATTCAGCATGTTCTCTTGTGAGTTGCCTTTTAATTCTGAGCATATTCGAGAACAGCTCTTCATTTCCATGTTCCACCTCGAATTTCTCCCAAGAAGCCCAGACATCGGCAAAAAGATGGGATTTTGGGTTTCCCAACAGGGCAAAGTGCTTGAAAAGCGACCGGGCCCTGACAATCTCTCTCTGAGCTTTCTCAAATTCAGCAAATCGAAGACCTATAGAAAGAATCTGGGGCATGGAGAAATGGGGGTCTGCGGCTGCTTTTTCGTACGCTGACCTCATGAGCTGGTGGTCCTTCATTTTACTCACTTTCTTCAAGGATTTCATTGTATAGTCGTACTTGTCATCGACGATCTTGTTGAGTTCTTGCTTCGAGTACTTGACCTTGGGGGACTCAATGGAAGAATGGAGGTAAGAAACAGTTTTCTCCATGATAGAGAGGATTCTCATGGACAGACCTTTTCGGGATTCAAAGGCAAGGTACATTTCAAATAGGTTTTTGACTAAATGGCCAGGAAGCGGAGTTGCAAAACACTGCTCAAAATATTCCTCAACACGCTCAGCATTCAGTGTAGTTTCGAGAACTTCTTTCAAATAAACCAGCCAGAGTTCGTATTGAGCCATAGGCGCTTGGAAGTCTTTAAGTGACTGCTCATATAGCGCCATGGAACGGTCTCTAGAGCCCCTCTCTTTCAAAAACGCAGCGTAATCAAAAACAAGACCTAACGTTATCACCTCCAAGTCCACCATTTTCTGGTAAGCGGTCTGGAGCTTGTTCCAGACAAGCTCGGGTTTTGCGTCGTCGAGAAGCGCTTTGAGAAGATCAATGTAGAACTTCCATAATTCGACGGATTTAAACAAACGGGTTTTGATGGGCACTTTTGCCTGGTGAACCTTGATTTCTTTGTGGTTCAGCGGGATGTGATTGTAGAGAACGTCCTCTATGTGTTCTAAGGCAGCGTTGTCGGACATTTGAAGAAGTGCTTCAGTCCAAGAAATATGCACAGAAGCAAGGTCTTTGACTTCCTTGAACTGGGTATTTGCTGCCTTTGAATAGATCAAGACGGCAGTGTGGACATCGCCCAGATCCAAGTATATTTTAGCGTATTGGTCCCAGACTTCAACCAAGTTCTTTACTCCAGATGTTTGGAGAGGGTTGATATTCATGATAGCATCCACAAGAGTCTTGATTCTACCTGCGTTGTCGTTACCGAAAATGGACGCCCTTTCGAGCCAGACATCGACGTTATTCGGGCTGGCTTTGAGCTTGACGTCGTTGATGAAGAAGGGACGCTTTTGAATAAACCGGTCGAGAATATGGAGCCGATTTTCAAGCTCAGACTCGTCCAAACTCTCCAATATCGAGTCCTCGTAGTCTAAGTAGGCGTTGAACGCTGACGTAACGTCAATGACGTTGGTAGCCACAGAGATGGCTTTACTGTAGTAGTGTCTTGCTTTGGATGTATCTCTTTTTTCGTGAAACCCGGCTTTTCGGAGTAAGGTTTGGCTTTGGAGGGACGGATAGCGCAAGATGAAGTCGTCACATAATTCATCGAAAAGATCGGCCTCTATATGCTGTATAAGATCGTTTTGAAGAAGATGCTCTGCTAGTTTTCGTGATGAATCTGTCTCCACCTTTTTGAGCCAGATATTCACCCAGAGCTGCCGTATAAGGCCACAATCTTTGGATTTGAGAGCACTTTCAACAAATTTAGATGCTGCTCCAACAGGAATACTTTTAGCGCAGATTGCTTGGTTGTAAATCTGTGAAATTGCTCTTTCAGATTCTTCAGACCCGGAAGCTTCAGCATACTCAATATACAACCGCCAGATATCTCCATGATACGAATCCGGTAGATTAAAAAGGGCTTCTTCAAACTTTCCCTTTATAAGCTTGCATTTCTGGTCTAGAAGTAATCGCAAGTATTTGGTCCATATGCTGGGACTTGTATTAAGCACTTTGAGCGCTTTTTCGTATGCAAGTTTTAGTTTTTCCTTGTCGTTGAAAACAGCCTCAAAATAGGCGTTCCATAGAAGCGTCGAAGCCGGAAGAGTGGCCGTGGCTCTGTTCAAAATCCCAGCCTTGTGCTTCTTGTCTGTGCTGTTTTCTGAATATTCGAGCCAATTCAGCTCGTTGTAGGGGTCCTGCACAAGCCGCTGTTCGAACGGCACGTCCTCCTCCTGAAGGAGCCAAGGCATGGATGTAGGTGTTTTTGAGGGGCAGGTTTGGTGGAGTTGAATCGTGAGTTTCATGAAGATGTTTAGAGATGGTGTGCACGTGCGCGGTCACGTGGGTGATCTCCAAACGTATATATACAAAGGACGGCTTCGTTTCTGAGTAGCTGCTGGGTACATCCTTTTGAAATCTTTGCCTTTGTGATGTTAGTCGATTTCGGAAAGTTTCTCGTGAAGAAGGGGTATAAAACTTTAACCCATTTCGTATTGGAATTAGTGAATACCTTGTCACCACTTGTTTCACTGGACTCTGACAATTTGAAGACAATTTCGATTATGAGCTACAAAAACTAAATCAAACAAATCCATTGTCGTGGTGTGGTCAGCCGTGTGGTCAGCCACGCCTACTAATGTGAAGAGAGTGCGACAATGTCGTCGCTGCCTCGATAGAGCTTGACTATTCTATGTCTTTTGGACATAGTTTGGGTTGGAAAGTGGAAAATTTGGAGCTTCAAAGCACTGAAGGTTACTTGTACAGATTTTGACTCTTTTTGTGCCTCTCTGGGGGAGATGTATACGACCAGTTGAACAGAGGCAAGGACGACATTTTTGCAGCCAAGCAAGGCAATGGAGTCAGGTTTCAGAGAATCACGGTCTTGGTCTGAGAAATTCCAAACTTCATTCGGCTCATGTATTCATGATTGAAGAAGTCTCCATATAATGGTTCGATATGTGCCACTTGGTTTTGTTGATTCTCAGGTTACTACATGCAATGTAGCGCTTTAAGAATACATTCCCATTAACCCAGCTTCTTTTGGCTGAAGCCTCAATCCATAGATATAATGATATTTCCCGAGGCATCGTCTTCATCTGCAGTGTGGTAGAGAACGATAGCTCACTCTACGGGATCATTGCTACTTGGTCAGAACAATAAGAAGTAGCAATAAACCGAATACACTTTCAAAAAAAAAGACTATATCCCACCAGCGGTGCCTCTGGGCCAGTTTGAAAAACTTCCCAGCTGAACTCGACGTCGGTATGATTGCAAAATGGGAATAAAACCCGTACACCAGCTTACCTCACCTTCTTCAACACTTCCACAATTTCAACAATTTCGCTTCAAAAGCGACCAAACAAAAGTCAGTGTCAAAACTACCACCCCATAATTTAATAGAGCAACTTTCGCCGGTCTGCCTAGCACCATCACGTGTTTTTAAGCAATACTTTCCATTCGGTATATGCAGTACCAAGGCATTCGGCTGTTCAACCCTTTGCCCGAATTAGGCGCCAACTCGGCTGGACTTTCGCCAAACGCTCCTAACGCGTGGAAGATTGCAAGAAACCCATACACCACAGTGACCCCAAAAAGGGGCAGAATGTGTTTTTCCCTTCTGGCTCTGGTTTCTTTTTTCGAAGAAGGCAGATTAAATATACCGCTGGGGGCTTCCCCAGATCCCTCTGTGAAATTCCAAAAAAGTGGCCCTGGGCTGATCTTGGAAGTGGAGTATCGGCGCTCCCCCACATGTCCTGCACGCACGACACCTCACTTTATAGTGCTATTCTGACAGCGTAAGGAACAACCAGTTTGATTCTTCAAAAAGCTCTGTGCTAAAAGCCCACCGGCAACACACATACAATAAGGATATAGAGAATCCGGCATAATAGAGCCCCCAGTGTATCCGAAAATCGCTCCGCCATGGTGTCGATATTCCACACCCCTAGGGCAGAATCATTCCAAGATGAAGACGACCTGATCTGGAAACCGCCTGCTTTCATAGATGAAGGAAGCCTGCAAGGGCCCTCCAGCGGCACTGGATCGTCAAATGTCAGCACGATCAATGGAAGCACAACGCCGGGAAGAAAAAGCAGAAGACCGAGATCGATTCTGGTTTCCAGGCTATTGTTCAATAACCACTCGGAAGGTGGCGACATCGAGCCGGTGGCTGAAGACCGGCGCTCTCTGACTCCCACTGGAATGGGAAAGTTTCGGAGCTTGTTCAAATTTGGCCTGCCAGCGCCTTCGGAGGGAGAAGCAGAGATAACAGAGAAAAGCGAGAAGGAAGAGCAGGTGGAACCCGCTGGTGAAAAGGCCAAGCCAAAGGAGGATTCGAATGCTTTTTGGAAATTCAGCTTGGGCCGCAAAAGATCAGTTTCAGCCGCTCAGCTGCACACTTTGCAAAGTCCTCCCAGAACAGAAGATCAGAGCCAGGAGAGCCCCATCGTGCTGAACAGCTTGTATTTTGCTCACCAGGGCCATCCTCCACACATAGCGAGCCAAGCTGGCGAAAATGGACTCTCGGCGCAGAACAACCTTGCTGTTTCGCTCAGACACAACGATTCCGTCTTTTCCGTGAACAAGACCAATCTGCATCTGAGCCAAACGCTGGCTTCCCACGATACCGAGAAGGAGTTGCTGGAGATCAAAGAGGTGGCGCTGATAACGACTCATGACGAGAAACCACCTGCTATTCGAGAAGATGCTCTAGGTGCTCCTCCATCTGGACCGGGATTCACGCAAAGAACCCTCCGAAGAGTAGCTTCAGCCCCTTTGGTCCACCGGCTTTTGAGTGACAACAAGCTGCCGGTTCTCGAGCCCAAAAAGGAGTTTGATGTGAAAGACCATATCGGCGAGCTTTCTACAGTAAAGTCAAGACCAAGAACTTATACCCAGGGCCGAATGTACTCGCATCTGGCTACCCGAATCATGACGGCCCAGGTTGGCCCGCAATGTTTTGAAAAGGTCAAGCTTTTGGGCAAGGGAGACGTGGGTAAAGTGTACTTGGTGAAGGAGAAAGCGTCTCTGCGTTTGTACGCCATGAAGGTGCTCAACAAAAAGGAGATGATCCAGAGAAACAAGATCAAAAGAGCTTTGGCCGAGCAGGAAATCTTGGCCACCAGCAACCACCCTTTTGTTGTGACCTTGTACCATTCTTTTCAATCGGATGAATCCTTATACTTGTGCATGGAGTATTGCATGGGTGGAGAGTTCTTCCGTGCTTTGCAAACCAGAGAAACAAAGACAATTGGCGAGGACGATGCCAGATTCTACGCCGCCGAGGTCACTGCTGCCTTGGAATACTTGCATTTAATGGGCTTTATTTATAGAGATTTGAAGCCCGAAAACATCTTGCTCCACCAGCTGGGGCACATTATGCTCAGCGACTTTGACTTGTCCAAACAGTCTGCCAAAACAAAGGGCCCCGAGATTCAGTTTGCCAAATCCCACAACCACAGCAACCCCACTATCGACACCAAAGCATGCATTGATGGGTTCCGCACGAACTCGTTTGTGGGTACGGAAGAGTATATTGCTCCAGAGGTGATTCGTGGAAAGGGCCACACCAGTGCTGTCGACTGGTGGACACTTGGCATTTTTATATACGAGATGCTTTATGGAACGACGCCATTTAAGGGAAGAGACAGAAAAGCAACCTTCAGCAACGTCTTAAAGAAGGACGTCAAGTTTCACGACACACAGCCCGTGTCGTCGAACTGCAAGAATATGATCAAGAAACTTTTGATTAAGGACGAAACAAAGCGTCTCGGATCGAAGCTGGGCGCCTCCGATGTCAAATATCACGCTTTCTTCAAAAACACGCAGTGGGCGTTGTTGAGGCACCAGCAGCCACCGATGATTCCCGTTCTTACCAAGAATAAAAAGGGAGAAAGCAAGCAGGAAGCTTTGTCGCAGGAAGAGCCTAGGTCGTCATCGCAGTCCAAAAGAGCCAGTCTGGATCCTGCCAACGATCCGTTTGCGCTGTTCAGCTCTGTGACACTTCACTATAACGAAGCCGACGACAGCGACCTGGCATTTATGTTGGGTACGGACTGCTCGGTCAACACCTCCGTGGCATACACCATGAACAGCCGTCCTGGAAGCAGCAATTCCAGAAAACAGAAGGGATTTCTCCGTCGGTGATCCTACACGCATATACCATAACAAGTTACCTAAAAACCTGGGGACTGCTCTCTAACAGTCAATTAACTCAATGATGCTCAAATGGACCGGCTCGCACTGCTCGGCGACGTTTTCGTCGTACAAGTTGTAAAAGTCGCCAGATTTGCACTGGAAAAATTGGGTACCTTCGCCCAATGCCAAAAGCCCGTCTTGCGTGATGGACCAGCCAGCAGCATAGATGGAGCCAGCCTGAGGTGGAGGGCCGTCGAACTGGAACTGTCTGTTGCTGACAATGGCTCCGATTCTGCCTTTTCCGTCTCTCAACACAGAGTCCTTCAAAGTCATGGCCAAGTTATCGCTGCCCATGCAAGCTTGCTGAATTCCAGATGAGGGAGGAGCAGAGTCAGCTGAACCGCCGGCCTGGTGCTGAATCTGACCGTCACCGATCTGGTTGACTGCCGATGCAGTTTGATGTTGGATTTGTCCGTCGCCAATCTGGTTAATTACCGAAGCAGTCTGGTGTTGGATCTGGCCATCGCCAATTTGGTTCACCACAGAGGCAGCCTGAGTGGGAGCAGGAGCAGTCTGATGCTGGATTTGACCATCACCGATTTGGTTAACAACAGAAGCAGTCTGGTGCTGAATTTGTCCGTCGCCAATCTGATTCACAACACTAGCTGTGGGTGTGGCTGTGGCAGAAACACTCACAGACTGGTGCTGTATCTGGCCATCGCCGATCTGGTTCACCACGTCTCTTTTAGCAGCACGAGTTTCAGCAGAAGCGGAGATGGTGACAATTTGAATGCCGAACTTGGCAGAATAGTCTGTGGTTCCGCTGGGGAACACACTCTCAGGTTTCAAGTCGGTCCAGGGCTCCGAGGGCACGTATGCCGCAAAAGCTGTTGTCAAAAGCGCCAAGACAGAAATAGAGTATTGCATTGTTGATAGGGAATAACACAAGAGATCGGGGAGCTTTTATAGGCGGCCGATCAGGAAAAGCCGGATCGGGAAGCGTGATCAGATGCTGGTGGTGGATCCGTTTTTGGATCTTGCAAGCTGGCATCGTCATGGTGGAGCAATACGTGGAGTGGTAAAGGCAAAGCGGCTATAAAGAATGGCTGCGAAAAAGTCGATGCTGGCTTGGGTGGCTGGCTGCAGACGTCAATACTGCACACAGGCCCTGTCACTCATGTCACTCTCTCCAGAATAATAGGCGTCAATGCAGAGGCGCCGATTTGGAGTAAACAGCGTGCTGGAGCGATATTTGGAGGTGTCATGAGTGGATCGTGGTCAGAGAAAACTTTGGCTCTTAGCTCCCATTAGTCAGTCGCACCTCGGTCGTGCGCCCCAAGTCTAAATGGAGAAAGGGCTTGGGCGAAATGCCGACAACAATAGCAGAATTGATGGAACGGAGGCTTGACGCGGGCTGGGTGTTCATTATGCTAGAAAACCCAGGCCGCTGCAGGAATCATTTTGCTGGGTATTCTAAGGCTTCGGCTGCGATTTGAACCGCAATTGAACCTGGCCTAGATCATGGACTGCATTTCTGCTGGATCAAGGGATTCCCTTTTGGGGTTTCCAAGGCATGGGCTGTTGCCCAGTGGCGTCATGACGAAAGTGACGGGCCATTAGAGAGAAATCTATTTCTCTTTTGGGATTCTCGAAGCATTCCCAAGACCAGAATGCCACTGACAGTTGATTTGATTCCAAACGGGATGTTGGAGGATGAAGAATGTTCTCAAATGACATGAGAAGTGGCCGAAAAGAAAATAAAAACAAAGCAAATTAGGGCACCTGTAGTGTAGCGATTTCTGCCTAGGGGAATCTAAAACCGACGGTACAGTGGAATATAAAGGCATTTCTACTTTAAGCAAACATATAAGAGCCACAGGTAAGTCAATATGTAATTTTGAAGCTTTTTGGAACAAACGTTCTCCGAGAATGATCTCGAAATACACCGAATGTAGTCTGAATGTGGAAACCACTTCAGCAGTACAGCCGAAAACCCATCTTCCAAAACTCCTCTACATTCGCTCAAAACAAAACCACACCCGTCAGTAGCACTCGAACAATGGCATCATGCTGAAATTCTCGCCAATCCACAGCCGGCTCCAACCACAAAAGCGCCAGCAATGGCAGGGTGAAAAAGGCCACATTCCAAACAATAAACACCGCCAGAAGCTCGTTTAAAGTTTATACTTTGGGAATTGTGCCGTGGAGCGTGCCCAAAGCAGCGCTGATCAGAGCGATTGAAGAAGATCTTGCAAATCCAGTACAATGGCAGCGGACGAGAGAACAATGTGAGAGGCTTTCCAAGCGCAAGAGTGGATACGAGAAGATGCAGCGGCTGGAGAATAGCAGCAACAGAAACAAAGGGAGGCAGGAACGGAACTCGAGCGGCTGCCCAAGGCATAGCTTTTGTTTCAAGAGAAAGTACGAGAAATGTCAGAAGGTCAGAGGAGGCAGAGAGCCGAGGGAAAATCCCATTTGTGGAAATCACGGACATCCAACAATGCACAAACAACAGAACAACGACAAACAAACCAAAAAATAGCCACCACCGTCGAACCCCAGAAATGCCATCCCCTATCTGCAATGACAGCTTATACGGAAAGTGCCGCAATTCCCCCGCGTCAGTGTGGCTAATCCAACGGTGTTAATGGTTGGCATCTCCGCTGGGTTTCTAGAAGCCAACGGTGGAAGAACGAAATGAAGGCGACGATCGACGAACGAAAATCACGAAGCCCAGAGAAGGAAACAGTGCTGGGTGCTTTGTGGGTTTTTTCCGGCCGCCCATTCCTATCCTCCTGAAGGTCTTGCTGGTTTTGAGTTCTCTTCTCTTCACGTATTTGGCTATTGTCGCTTAACCGAAAACAACCTGGTGTGAGTTTTCATTTCTGCCGAAGCCTCCTGGGCATCGGGGAGCAACCGGAGACGTCGATTCCAAAAATGGCTTCTCAGAAGCCCCGACGCCGGGTTGGTACATCGTGTAGGGCGGCTATTTGATGCATTTGCTTTTAAACGAGCGATGGCCAGAAAGGGAGATTTTATTGGCAGGCGATTTCGAAGTGTGGAGCAGAGCCGCTGGAGGCTGAATTGGGTCGATCGACTCGTGCTTAACGGCGTTAGGAGAAGCTTGAATGGGAGCTGGAGAAAAGCCATGAAAGCCGGGTTTTGATTTGGAGGAAGCAGTTTTGTCACCTGGAGAGAAGTCGTGTTACTTAGGGAGAAAATAAGTCGAAATGAATCGGTAATTGCTTGTAGTGTGGTGTTTTGGTGTGGTTTGATTGAGTTGATTGGGTGAGTTTGTTTGGGTCGGGGGGTTTGGTTTTATTGGCGGCAATGGGACTCTGTGGTTCTGGAAAAGTTGGCTATTGGGCTTCAAGCTGGACTTGGGCTTTGGGAGGGAAGATGGTGAATATTGGTTGAAGGTTTTGAGCGTTGGTGTTGAAGTAGCGGATTGATGGTGGACTGATGGGCTTTTCGAACCGTTTGAGCCTCTGGAGCCTTTAAAACCAGTGAATGTTAAGGAGGCAAATGTCGTTTTCTCTTGAACCGTTTGATCTTTAAAGACCGAAGTCCAAAAGCTGAGACTCTCAAACTCTCAGCCAATGCGGGCAAATAACGAGCTGGTTTTCGTGAATTTCGCCAATGCGAGCCAAATGCCACGAGCTGTGTTCTCTCTCAAATATCGTATTAAAAGCGCCACAAACCTGGTCTCTTCAAAAGCATCACGAGCAGACTTTTCTCGAAATGCCCACCATAAAGAATTGTGTCATCTGCTTCTCGCCCCAGTGAGAAAGAAGTCCCTATTTGGTTATGTTTATTTTAATTTTTGCGCCGAAGAAGATCATCTAATATGCGTTCCGAGGATCTCAATCCCATCGACAACACTTGTTCTTGGCTTATTCTCATATCCCAATGAACTCCCAGAATTTGCACGAACTACCTTACCGATTCAAACTTTTGTTCCAGCCCACACGCTGTCCCGTCGTCTCCTCCTTCTCCCACCATTCTTTACCAGATCATTTAATTACATGTCGCCTTGAAACCGTTCTCGATTACTCGGCTCTTCCTCCCATAAATAAATGGTCCAATCTTCATCAACACCGTGCCCGTTGAGTTTATTCTTTTTCACTACTAGCCCAGCTTGCTCTACCTGAACAGCACAATCAATGGATTGTCTCTTACATTATCGTCAAACCACTGCTTACACGACTACAACCTATTCCATTCGTTCAATGTCAACCCAGCCCCTCTTCCCACCCCCTCAATTGCCTTCATCCTCCAACCCAAACCACCTTTTAGCTCTCGCCTGATTGGCACGATCGGTGATCGGCAGCACGCCTTAGCGAACAAGTTGTAGTAGCGCCAATCCCAGATCGAAGATCAAGCTGTCAAATTGCAAATCCACAACGCCACCATAAATCAAATCGATTATGTCAATCTCAGCTAAATCATCACCACAACCAAGTCTTCCCATTCACACACCGGAAAAATCCAGGGTGGGTCAATTTTCCCGAAAAAATAAGTGCCACTTCACCTCTCCGCCTGGCGACATTATTTTTTACCCGAAAATGGCGGAACTCCGCGCATTGCCCGCCAAATCAGGCGCCATGTATGGAGAGGTGGTGAAACAAGGATTTGGCGAAAGTGACCGGGCGTCTCAATAAAGGCTTCGAGAGGAGAAGGCAAAAAGAAAAGTGTCTTGACGATGCGCTCGGTGGTTTACGAGAACTCAGCAGGGCCACATTCTTTTAACTAAATGTTTTTACAGCCGTGGCGCCAGATTCAAAAGAACACCTCCAACTCTTAAGAGGTCTCTTAATGGGGGCTTTGTGGTTTCTTAGGCGAGGTCGCGAATTTGCACCCATTGGTTCATGCTGAAGCCGCTAGTGGGGGCTACAGAGGAGCTGGCGGAATTCTGAAAGCACTGGCGGGTTGAGAATTTGCTGGCAAGTACAGCAAGCGTATTGTCTGCCGTTTTTGCCATCGTTCGCTCGGATCGCTCCGGACATCCTCGGGATCAAGGACCCTGGAGCCGCAGGGCGGGCGCGACGTCACTGGTGTTTCACCTCGGGGCGGCGATTTGGCGGAATTAAATGCTGGTGTTATTGTGGACGGGCAAGCAGGGCAAACAAAGGCGTTTTTATAGAGTCGGGGTGTCTCGGCTCTTTAGGCTGCTGGTCGTGGGTGAAGCGTGGGGAGATAAATAATATTTCGGTGGTTTGTTATGCCTGCGTGGATACGGTGACGCGGTTGCGAGGCGTGCGCAGGAGCGTTCCGCCGTTTTTTATTTTTGACGTACAGCGTGCATCGCGCATGGGCGGGTGCCGAGCACAGTGTGGGGGCGGCCGCGGAGGATCGAGAATGACGAGGGGTAACCACCCATTACGCTTCGCTGGCTAGTAGGGGCATGTTGGCGGAGGGGAGGGCGGCTGGGCGCCTGCGTACAACGCACGCCGATCGCTCTCGTGCCTCCAGCTACCGCATGCGTGCTGCATGCTGCTGCAGCCTGCGTCAGGGCTTTGAGGAACCATCTGCCGTACGGAATAGTAATAGGGAACGATGGGGGACCAAACTGCGCTGCGCTGCAGTGGGTGCATGCGGCTGCAGCATAAGCTGGCACATCAAGCCCTCAGCGATCGTGCCCCTCATGCGTCTGCAACCACCAAACCCCAGGCAGGCTCCGCAGGAAGGCAGGGCACCCAGGCAAATCCAGTATATATACATGCCCTCACCCCCAAAACATGCCCAATTCAGTACGCTTTTTTCTCCCAAAAAAAATTCACAAATATCTCCCCATCCTCCTTATCCAGGTCCAGGGCATGCCTCCACTTTGAACCTGCCCTCCGTTCCCCTTCACAATCTTCTCCCCAAAATTCCACTATACTGCTCCCGCAAACATATGCCCCCGGACATGGCCAGGGCGAGCCCCAGGTGACAGGAGAGGGCTTCCAAAACAACAATAATTATATGGAGCCGCTCCTCGATGAAATGCCCTACCAGGGCCAAAACCATAATTTGAATACCCTCCTGGGGGACCGCCCGCCTTTCCATAGCTACCGCCATGGCGAAGTTGCCAACATGCACCAGAACTTGCCCCAGGCCAGCATAAATCACGCGGGAAACATGAACCAGATGAGCTCGGCGCATAATCTGAATCCCCCGTTGAACAGCCAGGTGGCCGACCTGGGCCAGGCGCAATTGCATCCGGGCTCCTTGCCCCATTCGCATTTGCTTCCAAATCACAGTAGCAATACCAACGCCAGCGTCGAGCCGCTGCTGGCGCTGAGCCTGGCGAGCAATGTCACCAATAGCATGGGCCACGTTTTGGAGACCACGCTGGCTGCTTCGGGCTTGAATAACGTCCACACCGTCAACAACACCTCCAACAATGCCCCGGTCACGTCCTCCTCCTCTCTGGGGCTTAATAGCATCTCCTCCATGCCCCTACCGGGCAGCTCTGCCCTGTCCAACCCCCCAAATCCTCTACATCAGCCCAACCAGCTCCAGAGCCTCCCTGGCCCGGTTCCAGGAAACCTTCCGAACCCCAACGTACCGCAAATGGGCTACTACGAAGAAGGCGCCTTCCCGCCCGTCTACGAGCCCCAGCCGCTCTACAGACCTTACGAGTACTACCACAACGGGCCGCAGGCGGCCGGCTCCTCTTCGGTCTCAGGTCCGCTGCTGTATCTGAATCTGGTGCTGGTTCTTCTGGCGCCTGGACAATTGCCTGTGCTGCTGTCGAGTCTGCAGCCTTCTTTCATCAAAAACGACATGAACTTGCCTCCCAGCTACCACAACCAGCAGCTGCCGAGCTACAATAATTTTCAGCATTATCCATACCGCCAAAGCGCCTCTTACGGTGGTCAACCCAGCACGGGGCCTCCAGAAACGGGCCGCAACAGGTGTCCTGTGTGCCACAAGGTGTTCAAGCGGCCATCGTCGTTGCAAATCCATTTCTACATTCATACGGGTGTGAAAATGTTCAAGTGTGAGTGGGAGGGCTGCGGGCGTATGTTCAATGTCAAGTCGAACATGAAGCGGCACTACCGCTTGCACTTGAAGCGAGAGGAGGAGAAGCGGCAGGGTAATTAGTATTGGCGCTGAGGACTCATGTTGAAGATTTTCGTTTGTGGTACGAGCATGATAAAATGCTCCTCGGTGTATAAACTGCTCCACCATAGGCGAATCTTGTGACGCCACAGCTCGCTGGGTACTCGCTCTAGGGCACAAGTGCATAGCTCTTCATTCACGAGTATACAATTTAATTGAAGAGACATTGAACCTCTACGCAATCTGACTGCCTGTTCATTAAATGCTCTTCTGTCTGAACTCGAATGTGTCCTAGTGAGATCACTAATTGGCGGCGGCTCTTCGTTCTGCCATCATTATATCATTCCTTTCAACTGCTTCCATAGGAGACCAGACCAGGGATCCCCGAGAAGTGTGGAGTTTCAAAAATGCTTGGTTCCCTTTGGAAGGCTTCCATTCAAAACTCCGAGCCAGGATCTCGTGTCGAGTCTACGTTTTCCTTGCCAGGCTCTTTTGCATCGTTGTTATTTATCTTTACATCGCGTCTCCGCTCGCCATCCTTCGCTGGCTAATTAATCTGATTGGCTAGCCCCTCGGAAACGCTGTGACATCGCTGCTCTTGAAAATTCAAATACACAGCAGCATTCTATCCCGCTGCGGAATATGCTACGCCCTATCGTCTACACGACTTAAAGGACATTCTGCAAATACTGTCAAGGTGTTGCCCCCTCAACCATGGGTGCCTTCGCCAAAACGCATTCTCTGTCGATCTTCCGCCGCTTTGAAACTAGTTTGGCGGCTGAACCAACCGTGGAATTCGGCGTCACTACATTGCCATCGTCAACGCTCCGCCCGGCAATAATTGGCATTCTTCGAGGTTTTGTGAAGAGGCTGATGCATTGTTCTTTGTAGACTCGAACCCCTCTAGCTCTGGCAATGCCATTGGTTTGCAATTCCTCAGATGCCACTGACAAGGGCGCAAGATATCTCCAGCCTTTGTCATGGATTCCCACTCCCAGCAATCATATCAAGCCTGACCAGGCAAGCTGGTGTTTTCTACAAGGCTGCTTTGGGACGTTTTGGGAAAAAAGTTACGCATATAGAAGACAATGTGAGCCTCCAACATAGGGATCGTCGCCTGGCGTGGTCCCGGAAAAAGGCGGTGTGCAAATCAAAACAAATGTGTCATGAAAATCGGCCGAAGTAGGCTGGTCCTCTCTCTGGTGCTGGCGACTTTTTCCAACTTCATGATCGCAGTTGTGGTTGATGAGGAAGACTTTTCAAACCTCGTCAATCAAGGATTACGGAGACAATTGCTCCCCGTCTAGTCCGGCGTAATTGCCTTATTGTCCTTCGTCGTTTTCACCTGCGTGAATTAAGTTTCCGAAGCTTATTGGGATGGATTATTGGAAACACAAGAAAAAAAACATAGGCTCTGAGGGGATCCTCGGAGAGCTTCACAGGCATAAGGAGATCAGCAAAGAAAGCACGGAATGAATTGTCTTTCTTTGATAACAGCACAGATAAAAGCGTGTTTTTGAAACACGTTATTCAAGCATGTTTCGTGATTCTGGGCCAGACGCCTTACGCTTCATGAGGAGATTTGTCCTTTGCGCTTTCAAGCCAAAATGGGGTGACGGGGATTGGCCGACTGTGATTCTGCTTTTTCCTTTCTTTTCGTTTTGGAGTTGGAAAAAGAACTCTGGGGTAACAATGTACCAGCCGTACTCTATGGAAGAGATGTTCCGTTCGCCCCGGTCACGAGCTGCCGTCTTGAAAAATAAGCGCCAGTCGGGTGATCTTCAATACAGCGACCAACGTTGAAAGGCGGAAATCGCACCGAATCCAGCTTTCTGAAAGCGAAACGAAAGTTGGACAAGCACGATAGTGAATTCTCGAGGCCTGGTTTTTGCTTATTTGGAAGCAATAGTCGGTTTCAAAGAGAAAAAGACCGACGCATGGTGCGTCAGGGAGCAGGTGGGTGAGGCAGAGGGTCTCCTGGCGCACGCGGCGATATACGTGCGGTGTGCGGTGTGTACGCTGCAAATGCGCTGCAATGTTCGCTTTGACGCATGCGGGCTTGTGTGCAGTGCAGATTGCTTGTTCTTCGAAGCAGCGAAGATGGCCCTTGCGCCCACGCATTTGGCAAACATGCAGCCTCGTACCAATCAAGCACAAGAAACGACTCGGGTGTGGAAGGCTTTATATAGTAGAGTGTTAGAGAACTTCTTTGGTTGTTTGGCAGAAAGCAGTAGAGAAGAGACATTCCTGCCCAGCGGCTATGCTCCGCGGGTTTCGGAGTTCCTTAGATTCATCGTGCGCCTGGTTTAGATATTATTTGGGCACCGACCCAAGGATGACCAAGGGAATGCACCCCAAAACGCCCAATTCCAGCAATACTCCGGACATGTTTACCGTGGCTTCGTGGAAGCAAACATATTCTCGGAGATTCTAGAACATCCGGCGATTTGGGACAGACTCCTTTTTGGCCCGTCTCGATAGCTCCTCTGGTCGTGGAGTTACAAGGAAAAAGAATTTTGTAGGTTTTGGGAGATATGGTTTGAAGAGAGGTCAGTGTGGGATTTGGTAGTGGAGATGGAGGTTTGTGTGTTGAGATTCTTTGGGAAGCTTGTAGGGAAGTTCTGAAGTTGGCCGGTAAGGAAATTCGAATTTTTGGTTTTTTGACTATATTGAATGACGATGGCTGGAGGTTTCGAAATGGAGGGATGGGAGTTTTGCGTGAGCTGAAATGTTAGTATGATTAGACGTAGCTGTATTCTAATGTTGTTCATGGAGCTGGGCGAGTCATTTTTTCTTTCTGTTTTTTTAGTGAACTGATGGAATGGTGTGTGACATGTAGGTATAAGATAGCATCTGATGATGGAAGCAGATTACTTTTTTTTTTGATGCAGTGTAGAGATGCTGCCTGACAAGCCGGTATCGTGTGTTGCTTTTCTGTGGCCATTCGACGATTCTGTTGTCATTCTGTTGTCACAAATATCCACGGAATTGTCGACATAACCCAAAAACAATTCTTTTCCCACCCTCTGGCCACAATCACCGATTCCATCAAAAGCAGCTTAAGTTTCAGTCAGGTTTCTTATTCGCTCTTCACTAACTCGGCGTTGTTTTCTTTCTTTGTGCCTTTTACTTTGTGCTTTTTTCTTCGTGCTTTTTTCTGAACGGCGATACCCAAGCGCCACAGATAAATATCGAAAAGATCACGCCAGCTCCCAGCTGAAGGGCCTTTCTTTGGAATCCTTTGCCATGTTTTCAGAACATCAAATTGTCACAACATTTTCAAAAAATGTGGTTAAATGCCGCGGATTCTTTTCCACAAATAATTAAACCATCGAAGTATTACAGCATTTCAGAAGGAAAGTGGCTACTCGACGCGAGAAGTTATTCTTCCGAGAAGCGAGCGGTGTCTTTTTTGTTAAGGGCGTTTGACTTTCTTTTATACTAGGCTTGAAGAAAATTATTCAAATCACTTAGACATTCCAAAGATCGTAGGATGGCAGATCAATTGAGAACATTCCCTCAAAATCATGTGCCGATCTTCATTTGCCTGTGCCCTTTTACCAATTCTCTTCTCTTTCCAACCACGTCTTTCTAATCACCGACAACTGTAAGTTTCACTTTGACGTTTTTTTAGATGCCATATTCCTCCATCTGGCTTCTTTGCGCATGTCAAAATCCAGCCCTAGTCAAGAAAAATGCATGGAAGAAAACTCAATAGACAGTTTTTCCATTCCCCTCCCAAACGATCCCTTCATTTACGCCGGCAATTTTCCTCAACCCAAATTGTGTTTTTTCTTCAAAAAAGTAAACCTCTCTCACTTTCGTGGGACCAGCTTTTCGGTGTACGCGTTATCTTTCCGAACTTCCTCGGATAAATGTGGGCCAATCCGGGAAGCGCCGACAACGCTTCTATGGCTACTACGCAGGATTCTAAAGCTCAACGCAACGTGCCATTTATTTCCTTCTTCTCCCGGAAACGTGACCAGTCGATTGGGCCAAATAGGACAACTTGATTTGTCCCACTTTACAACGAAGATATAGGGGTAATGTGGCTTATGTGTAGGATGCTTCACTCCACCAGTGTACTGTCTCTTTAACCGCTTGCGAAGATACAGCAGGCTCCAGCTGACTCCTACAAGCGAAAATCAACACCTCTTCACTTTAAAAATCAAAGAGAATTCGAATTGTTCTATTCGGCTACCTGCATACAACCCGGCCTACTTGCAGCCAATCTCTAGCTACTTTGCAGTATCAGCGCTGCAAAGAGATACTACTAAGAACCCTGGGTTACCGTCTCTGGCAGTACTTGAAGCCCGCCTTGCTGTGGCCAAGATGTGGGTTTATATGCAGTCCCGATCTTAAGATGCGCCTAGCTCCCCTCCTCTATCGATCTGTTTAGAAAAGGAAGCAGACACGACGCAAGTCTGGCTAAACATGTCAAACAAAGCGCATTCAGTTTGACATTGATCACCTGAAATTACTCAAAATTTCTTGTTGAGGGGAGTTTCTCGAATCCTTCCTTGCAGACACAGGAGGGGTTACTCTCTCAAAAATACGCAAGGAGGGGCAAAGCGCCTAATGCCCTTCCCAAGGAGGAAATGTGAGAACGTTGCCCATCGATAATATTATCGAAAGCGACCAAGCCTCGACCGAAGGCTTTGGCTGCAAGCATGTCAATGTGGGGGAGCTGTAGGAGGAAACTCTCCACCACAGTTATAAGCAACCAAGTGATCTGGATCCCTAGCTGGGTGACAGCCGCATGTGATGCATCCTGCGACGCATCGACGGAAGAAGACTCCGTCCCTATCAGGGACAGGACGTTGATTCTCGGTAGACGTTCTTGTGCAGAGAAGTTTTCACATAGACCATGCGCCCTGAGCTAGACGCAGAATGGCAATTGTATTTTGCAGCCATGTGCGCCAGGCTTCGAATGCCTACAAAATATTACATCATACGCTGCAGGTGCTTAGGAGACCCACGTTACGAAAGAAGGGATATTATCACGGCCCATGCAAGCATGGAGCCTTTACGCAGAAGCGGCACCGCTTATTATCAGCCTACCTTCGCCATGCGTGAGCCGGTTGCCCGGAGCAAGTGTTCTTGATGTAATTCCTGTAGGTAATCCCGCTAGACTATTCCATACAGGCTTAGTTCCATCCTCCACCTGAAACTCGCATACCACCCATCCCGCCCGAGGGGGAGGGGGCACCCAAGAGACGGAGCCCACATCCGTACACCAGTATACCCTCACAGCGAGAGTCCCATAACGGATTTGATTTTCCTGCATGCATGCGCGGGCCAACCACAGCGCTCACAAAAAAACTCACACGCTCATACTGAGAATCAAAATCCAATCATGGCTGCCCACAATCTTGCCAAATTCGTTCGCCACGCTGCTGCGAGTAAACCACATGTCAAGCCCGAGCAGTACTGGGGCGCCAAGCTTTTGGGCGCCACCATGTGGTTCTGGATCGCCTACAGAGTCAAGAACGACTTCATCGAAGGGTCCCACTAGTCATAGTTGCATTGTACAATAAACGAATAAACGAAAAGGGAAATACGGTGTAGGGAGTAGACGAGGGTTGGACGGTGTTTTGAATGGCTTCACGATAAAGGTTCGGTGATGAAAACTCAGTATAGTTTTGCACTTCGAGTGAGGGATTGTATTGGTTGGTTGCGGTGGGATGAGATAGAGTGGAGACTTCCAGGATTAAGCGAGAGTTTTGAATGTGTGTTCTTTTTGAGGAAGGATGGAACATGGAGCCAGGTGTGTGATAGAGGTGCAAAGAGGAGTTTTGAATTCAGGTTTCATGGGAAAGATAGAAAGTGAAGCAGGAAAGTGAAGCAGGAAGTTAGAAGAATTGTTTTGAGCTACGGGCCTCAAGCCAGGAATTAAGGAATTGTGGAGTGTCAGGACCATAAGATCTAATGCATACACTTTGAAGACTCAGAAGATGAAAGCCAAGCTGAGCTACTGAATTGTGGAGCTCAGAGAAGCGGTGAATAGAACTTCCAGCTATTTTGAAGCAACAGCGGTATCTAAAGTCTCGGGGACCATGAGGTTCAAAGACCACGAAACACTGTAGGTCTCTACTGAAGTAGAGCATTCTAATTTCGCAACTGTGCCTACTAAGAGCCTCCTTAGAATACTGCCATGAAGAACACCGTATTCTCGTAATTTGCTGAGAAGCTTTCACTGCTTTTGAGCGGAAATCGAATGCACCCTAATAGGCCATCCTTTGCTTCAATAATAAGCCATTACATCAAAGCCAGTTCTACTCACTATTCAACCCTTCAAATCAGGCAGAACTCTACATTCTACGAATCCACCAAATTACAGATGGATCGATAATAAAAGGCAATACATACGAATGGGCCTCTAAAATCTTTCCATTCATTAGTATCTAACATCTTATCAATAGGTAATTTAGGACATCTAGATCGCTATGCATTGAAATAGGCTACCAATTATTTCAAATACTATGAAATCTTAACGTTGTTCTATATTCAAAACCAACGCTATTCCTTTTCCAGCAGCTATCGAGCCTTGCAGTTTTATCCATCCGTGTTCCCGAACCCATATTCATTCTCCCACGTCTTCTTACCTTAATCTCTAGATCTGTGGATATCTCCCACGCCGCCTGGTGATCTTTGTTTTACTGCGGTTTTTGAAATCCTTGAACGTACTGTTCAAAAGGTCCTTGGTCTGTCTGAGCGCATCGTCCTCGTCCTCCTCGTATTCCTCTCTCTGAAAGTTGAAGCCCGAGCTGTTGCAGTGCTCCAAGGCAAGGTTGCCGTTATTCTTGAGGCGGAATATCACAAGATTGTACTCCGCCTCGTCGTCGTCATCGTCCCGGATCACGTAGTCGCAGAGATTGAAGTGCCACAAGTTGTAATACGCCGCAAAATACATGTCGTTGACTTTTTTGAGTGTCTGCTTGCTCACATCGGTATCCTCGTCATCCTCGTCCTCGTCGTATAACGTGAGGCGGACGATTTTCTCCGTCGAGTCGCTGATGGTGATTGGAATCTTGTCGAATACAGAAAGGCCGAGTTCCACCAATTTCTGAAGATCTGGGTTCGATCGCTCAAGAACCCGAGCCACATCGTCTCGGATAACAACCCAAAGCTCGCCCAAGATCATCCGAAGCCGCAGGAACTTCAGCCTGTAGTTCTCGATGTACCCGGCCAGTCCGCCCATGGAATCCACAAAGCTCATGCCGTTGCCAGAAACAGGATACCTGAAATGGAGACCCTGTGAGATAGTATAGTCGGCGCCGGTCATGATGGCCACATGCTCCAAAAGCGGATTTTTCATCACCGGCGAGTGTGAAACAAAAACGTTGATTGCCTTCTCCTCCATCTGGTTCATGTGCAGAAAGAGCTGGGCCACTTGGGGCAAGGTGATCCACAAATCGCCAACTTTCCCTGCCACGGAATTGAGCCCGAGTTTGCCGCTGTCGAAAATGCTGTGCACCTTGAGGTTTCCGCCAAGGCCATAGATCCGAATTGGCGGTTTATCGGGAGATTCCAAAAGGTAGCTGTGGGTATGGTCGATGATGTGAAGATTGGGCACCTGCAACGAGCCGTCCACAAGTTTTTCCACAATAAACGGGTCGTCTAGCGGTCCAATTGTCGTGTAGACGGGACAAGGAAGCCGTTTTCGGCCCGACAAGTACTCATCCAAATGGACCAACGGCGCTTCCAGTAAAAGCTTCAGCTTGAAATCGTTCAAAACCAGATTGGCCGTGCCCATGTCCTGGGCGTTGTTGATAACCAGCAAGTCATTGAGCTCAGCCACGATTTTTTTCGGCAAAAGCTCCAGAAAAGCGACGATTTGCTTGAGGTAGTTCACGTCAGAGGCGTGTTCCACGGTAGACGAGTTCCAAAGACCGAAATTTCCTGTGTGCACGACCGCCTCCACGTTCGGATGACCGGATACGATTTCTTGAATGGCGTCCCAGTTGCCCTGGAGGTCGCTGACGGCTAAAATCCGCATGTCTATGGAATGGTCTGAGTGGTTGCAAATCGGCTTTTGGGTTTTCAAAGTGCGACCATAGTGGTACTGGCACGTGACGTCGTATGGAATGGAGGCGTTTTGAAAATGGGAGGTTTTTGATTTAGAGAATTTGTTCGTGGGGATTTCTGTTCATTTCGGCTTTTGGTGTGGCTGTGTGGTGGTTGGTGGTGTGGCTGAAGGGGTGGGTTTGATAAAGCAGTGTTCAGAGTAGTAGGGTAGAAAGTGGAAGTCAAAGGAAGGGGGAATTTTGAGTTATAAAAGTTTTGCTACGGCTGTTTAAGAGCCAAGGATTATCGTCTTGATGTGTTTTGCCTTTTGAGGAATCGTGGCTTTTGTTCGAGTGAGTGGAATCATGGCTGGATGCGCTCTCTTTTAAACAAGGAAGAAGATATGAAAAGGTATTGCTTTAATTTTGATTTGTGGATTCTTTTAACAAAAGGGCTATATCTCCGTGAAAAAGTTCAAGCAGCGTCAATTTGGTAGAGACTTGATGGTTTGTCACCAAGATTACTCCCATACGTAAGGCTTCGTGAATGCTGGTATTGACTGTTGATTTTCCTTTACTGTTTGTTTTATATCAATCAGAATATCTTGGGCTCATCGAATTATGTCGGAAATCATTTGGGCAAGAGAAGTGCCTAGATCGTCTGAAATTAAGATAATTAGGCACCAACAAGAAATCACTCACTCTCAAGACCCCATCTTTAAAAGCATCCTCATGTTCCGAGTTTCTCGTTAATTTCAAAAATTGTGCTGAGGCAAAATACTTCCTGCTTACTTTGTCAATTGACAATACTTATGGAGGTGACTGTCCCTTTGTCGTCCCTTAATGTGGACCCACAAAGAACACACTCACCTTCAAAGAAATAAAAGAAACCATTCAATCAAATTTATCAATTGAAAGGTCAAAATGAAAAAAGATTGTCAAACATAAATAGCTTTGTCGTCTTCTACCAGCCCGATCAATTACTAGAAGAGCCATCCAGGTAGAATGCCAGACCACAAAATGCACCGCTTCTCTTTCGGAAATTTTTTTTTTTTTTTTTTTTTTGCTAGATTTATCTGCTTAGTATGGGTCATTTCATCGACTTCTTCTACTTTCATGCCTGCTCTCGCCTTTTCCACCCCTAAATGTGGCTCATTTTCAACGTTCCTGCTTTTCACTTTTCTGTGCGTCTTTGACAATTTGCACCCAAAGTGCCAATCATTCACCTAAATTAAAACCCATCAAATTTCGTAAAACCAAAATCAATATTCTAAAACGTTTCCAATTCAATGCAACGAAACTACCAAGACCTCATGAAAAAAATCGTCCAGGCATTTCGCTAACGCTACAAGCTTCTTAGCGATGGCGTAAGCCTCGCGAGCTACAGAGGTGTCACAATGGCAACATTAGCCTAATTACAGAATTACAGAAATCGATCTTTCTAAGCCCCTCGAAAAAAGATCTTTCATTCCTCGTCCGAAACGCTCTCCATTTTCCTATTCTGTTACCTGACCCAACTCCGCTTCTGAGCAGACTATTATAACGCACACCACACAACTCGTGAAACCCAAAAAGACAAAACTCACCCAAAACTCTCCAAACAACCCAACTCCCCAGTTCCGTAAGAAAACAAACCTGTCTTACAATTACATTTCGTCCTGCATATACCCACAACCAGCTTCCATGCCTTATCATCACCACCTTCCTACCCATCAGTGCTTCTCTGAAAAACGACAAAAGCGTGCCCCAGCACTGAAACCCTTGCACCTTAGCATCATGCGAGATCCACCCGAGCGGCTCCGAAAAGCCGTGCTCGAAGGCAACTTGCCCATCACCAAAAGGCTCCTAGCCCGATTTCCTGAGCTCTGGCTCAATACAGATCCCGAAAACAAGGGCTGGTGCAATTTGCATTACGCGTCTTTTATGGGCAACTACCTCGTGTGTTTTCATCTTATGCTGCTTAAGAAACGGGCCCATTTGGACAATATGGACCTGGATATGGTCACTTTTGATGATTTGACTGTGCTCCACATGCCTGTGTTTCGCCGCCATCTGCAGACGTTGCACTACCTTTTGCAGGAGTTTTCAGGCCACCCGTGGATCAACCATAAGGGTGGCGAATTGGGCCGAACGCCACTCCACTACTGCTGCGTTTACTCCTTCACAGACGGACTCAAGTTGCTACTCGAGTTTGGTGCCGACTGGCGAATGACCGATCTCAACGGTGACACGTGCCTCCATTTGAGCTTTATGTACGGAGATCTTGCCGGTTTGCGTGAGTTGGTCAAGTGCATTGTGGCCAAATGCTACCGATCTCTTCAGGACGCGGTAGGACAACCTCAGTTTTCGGAAAAGGATGCTGTACTTGCGGAGTTGGACGAGTTTGAGGGTTTGAAGAACGTAAGAGGCTTCAAAGCCATCGACTACGCTGCCACATTCGAGCTCCAGGCTCAGTATAAAGAGTCTCGCTTATCGTGGGTAGAATCAGCCTTGATGGAGGAGAATATGATTCGCAAGCTGAGTCTGGACAACTGGGAATCGGTTTTGGCGTTCACACCCACAGAAATTGTCCGTCCCGACAACGCTTCGCTCCACCCGTCCACCCAATCGCTGGCGTCGTCTTTGAACGGGACGGATTCGGCTTCTCTCCCATACTCATCCATGAAGCCCAGTGCACTGCCGGAAAAGAGCGACGAAGCATTGACCAGAGCGGCTCGCATGCACCTGGCGTCCGTCGGGAACGAGTCGTCGCTTTCGCCGCTGGAAAAGCTCAATTCACGCCGTAGGTCCCATACTGCTGCTGTCACCTATAAACCACCACCGCTCCCTATTCCGGTCAACACTGCTTCTGGCTCAAAGGCAAGCGTCAAGATGTCGAGCCCGGTGACGCCGTTGCTGATTGACTTTCCCAAAACTCCGTCATTGAAGTCGGTCACCATTTCACCGTCTGTCCGTGGCTCCAAACGCCGCCCTAGCATGACCAGCATATCCGGCACGCCCGAGGCTGTTCGAGAACAATCGCCGGAGTCGCTAGACGAGGAAAGACACCAGTCTTTTCCCGCTCCAGTGCCCGAAACTGGAGTCGGTCTGCCTATTCCAATCACTGCTGTATCGTCTGGATCCTCCCGCATGTCTGTGGACCCAATAGGGGTGCAAAGATCTACCAGCCAGACGTCAACGAACCAGGGAATCTTCGGGCAGAGTCCAACCGTCCATGGACTGTCAAACCACTCATCGCAGAATGCTTATTTCCAAAACGAGAAAAGCTCCCAGGACAGACGGCGGTCAATGTCGGCCGTTCAATCTGCCCCAATTCGGTCGTCCTCCTTTCATTTCCTGCCGCTTGGGATCTCTCGTCGCCGAAGTATCACCAGCGCAGGGTCCACTGGCACTGCTGAAGCAGAAATGCTGAGACTGGCCTCTCCCTTGAGCAATCAAACATCTCGCTTCTCCTCCAGACGCAATTCCCTCCGGAGGAACATCTCCACGCCGTCGGTGATCCAGGCCCTGGCGCTCGGCATGTCTGCCACCAACGGAAGCCTGGAAACGCTTCCTGCGCAATCACAACGTCTTTATCGCCATGCCAATGCCTCTGACTCCATGATCCGTACGAGACCTTCTTCGCCGTTGGAGCACACAGTCGACAGCATCAACGACCTGAAGGACACGATAAATCTCGGGAACCAGCGGTCCCACGACCCTGTTCCTGAGGACCAGGTGGTACATACTTTTGTGGCAACCATACCACGAGAGAATGGGAAACGCAGCGACACCGTGACTCCATCAAAGGAACGTCGCCCGGACAGTCGGACGTCGACCATGTCCTCGCTGAGCTCCATGCACACACAGCGAGACCTTAACAGCATCAAACTCACGCGGGTTCGTGACGATTGAGCCTTCGCATCACATAGTCATACTGGCAGACACTGCCAGTGCAATATATTCGAGAAGGGCCAAATGTAGGTAGAGACTTGGGACTGTGTTCTCAGCTTCAAAGCGTTTGCATTGATTTAATGACTTCGTTTCAACCTTTGCTTTCCCAGCCAGCAGAAGATCGATGTCCGCTTAAGTCAAACCCCAGAGGCAACATTAGATTAATACGTATAGATCAGTGGATTGTGGTATATTGTTCTGGATAGTAGGTCGATAAGGCAAAGATTGAAATACAGAAGGTATGTTTCACAGGCACTCGTTGAAAAAACGTATACAGCTAATCGCTTTACAAAGCGCTAATGCCAGACATGTCCAAACTGCTTTGATATTCACTTAATGTGTAGAATTGCTATGGAATGGCGCAAGTCCCTGGACTTCTTATCCGAACAAAATGGAAGACTTGAAAGTATCAATATCAACGGTTTGGGTAGATTGTCACCTTGATTTTCTTTCGGATAGGAGGCAACAATCTCGAGGTACTACGAAGCTGCTTGGAAGATATCATAATTTGTACAAGCCGATTGAAGCAGCCCAAAAAAATAGTCAACTTTGCTCGTCTTAATGGAGTTAGTCTTCGAGTTCACAGTATAATGTGAAACAAAGCTTTCCCGGTAAAATAGGACATTATGGCCAAGACCAATCAATCACAAATAGATGCGATCTTCCTTATCGAAGCCAAACCGGATTCTTCCACCTTCTTTCGTATTCTGGTCTTCTCCACAAACACATATGAGGCCCTTGCAAGACATCTGTGGACCTCTGTGGAAGAAACCGGCAAAGCCACGAAAACACCTGGCCAAGTCATTTTTTTCAATCGGATCCTCATATTCCAAAAGTTGGCCCTTCCACCCGCCTCAAGATGGCTGCAAATTCACTGCGCACTTTTCTACCTACTACTGGTATTCTCGTCCATGATTGAATCCACCCCATCTGGACCACTGAGCCCTGTAAAATCTCCAAAAATTGCCCCAGGCTGTGAGCTTCTCCAGTCACCTCTTCTGTTCTCTAAATTTTGCCGTTCAGGGCGTCCGAACGTCGACTTCTGGCCCCTTCTTCTGAAGAGCCAGAAGCAGCGACTTGACGAGGCGACGTTTCGTAAAAATCAAGAGATTCTCCGTTCCAGTTCTCTCCGGTTCCAGGAGCGCTACTTTCTTTGGAGGTACCGAAGAAGCAGAATCCCCAGAAGCGTCTACAAAGGCCACTTCAGTATTGAAACCACACCCAATATCAACGTCGAGGATCTCCTTCGAGAGATCAAAAAAGAGAACTTGAATAACGCTACTCGCCAGCTTCTTTCAAAAATCCAACCCCTCGCTATCGCTCCAGACATCTACACACTCAAGGATACCAAGCAGTGCTACATTCTGGCTTATAAGGCGATTCGGCATATTTTTGATAACAGCATCCACTGTACGTCTCGAGGTAACTTTCGTGTCAACGTAATTGGCGAGCCGGTGCCGGTGCTATTTTTCTTATCTACGCTGTTGGCACCTTCAGTGGTAATCAGACTGCTCATTTCCTTGCACGATGAATTTGAGTACGAGACAAGAGCGCCGAACGAGTACTTTGTTCTTGTGTTTTTCAGGTCTTCGAACCGGCCCAAACCTTTTTGTACGAAGGAATCGACTCTTTGTTACTTGACTCCACCTTTGAGGAGAAGGGCGGGAACTACCTTCAGGCAGCCTGGAAGTATGGATTTAGAGGGTAGAAAAGTGGGGAATGACAGCATGAAAATCTATCAAAGCAAAAAAAGCGGTCCATTGGTGATGGGCAGTCGACCTGTCGAGGAAGGAACTCCAAATTCGGAGAAACGAACGGTGAAACAGGAGAAGAAAGTTGAGAAAGTCAAAAAAGCTGAAAGTTCACCAATAAACCCCCAGCAGCTTCATCACGAAGATATAGAAGAGAAAAGTATCCTCAAAACGACGTTAGAGATGATTCTATGTGGCCATTCTCCGGGATCCATGTATCCGGCTTCTAGCGATCTTCCCGAACCCGATTTGGCGCCACACCGGAAGTTTCAGTGCTGCAGAAGACTACTTTATAAGATGAATTGGAACTGGCGATAGTTAAGCTAGGTGTCTATGGAAGTGTATTGGTGGCATTTTTTGGAGCGCTGAATCAAAATCCAATCGAGCAATCAAATCACAGAGTAAAATTACAGAGTATTTCTAAAGGTAGAGGCCTCCGAAGAGATCAAAAATTGCATCATCACTTACCTCTGGCAAGTGTACTGCATGTGCGGATATGACAGGCTCACTGGAGTATAGCGAATTTGCAACACTTTACCTATGGTGAAAACGGCAGGTCCCGCGAAGAAGCAACGTTCAATTAGCGCCTTTTTCAAGCCTAGAGCTACGGTAAACACGCATATCCCGCTGCCTGTGGAAATCAGCCCGCCTTCTGACGCACTGGCCCCAAAAAGAAAGCTTTCTGAGTTTCAACATGGCGAACCTTCCGCTCCACCGAGCCCAAAGAAGGCAAAACCGGTGAAACTGGCTCCTTCAAAAAGCAAAGAAAAAGCTCCGTCCTCGAAGAATGCAAAAACAAAGCTCACGCCGCTCGAAACACAGTTTGTGGAGCTCAAAAGCGCAAACCCAGATAAGATCCTAGCGATCCAAGTGGGCTACAAGTTCAAGTTTTTCGGCAACGACGCCGTGGTGGCGCTGCAGCTCCTAAACATCATGCTTATCCGAGGAAATCTTGAATTGGACGAAACAAGCCACGACAGATTCGCATATTGCTCCATTCCAGATAACCGTTTACACATCCACTTGCAAAGGCTTCTTAACCACGGGATGAAGGTCGGGATCGTGAAGCAGACAGAAACGGCTGCCATCAAATCGGCAGAGTCCAAATCGGGGCTTTTCGAGCGCAGAATCACCGGCGTCTACACAAAAGCGACATATATGGGAGACGAGATGCTAACGGGAGATCCGAGCATCAACCGGTCCAACCAGGTCGACGAGTCAGGCGATGAAAATAACTACATTATAGCGATCCACGAGGGGGACCCGAAAAATACCGCCATAGTCGCAGTCCAGCCTGTTACTGGAGATGTCGTTTTCGATGTGTTCAGCGATAACCACAGCAAGGACGAGCTTGAGACGCGTCTTGCCTATTTGGTGCCGTCTGAAGTTTTGATAATTAACAGCGGCTCGTCCATGAGCCACGAAACACAAAAGATAGTCAAATTGAGAAACCCCACCGCCTCGGTTCAGTTCAGAGTGCAGAAGAAGAAGCTGGAGGTACTAGCGGATCTCGAGAATTTCTTCTCCAGCGTAGATTCTCGCGAGAAGGTGTCCCACTTATCTGACTATTACCAGCTCAACTACCATGGCGCTGTGTGTGCATGCATCAATGAACTAATAGGCTATCTTGCCGAATTCCAGTTAAGCAATGTTTTCACCATTCCCAGCAACATCTCCTCCTTCACAGATTCACGCAAGTACATGCTTCTACCAGCCAACACGCTTCGAGCGTTGGATATTTTCGAGGTAGAAGATAACCCATCTTCCAAAAAGGGAACGCTCTCATGGCTCCTCAACCACACGAGGACAAAAAGCGGCGCCCGGCTCCTCCACAAGTGGATTTCTCGCCCGCTTGTGAAAAAAAACGAAGTCGAAGAACGCCTCTATGCTGTTCAAGCACTTCGAGACGGGCGCTTTGTGCACATGTTGGATGTTCTTAAATCGACGATTCAGCGCCTCGGCAAGGATGGCATTGATCTCGACCGGCTCTTGATCAAGGTGCATTATTCTGCTGAGTATAAGAACGACAAAATTGCACGCAAGGACCTTTACCTTATGCTTCGGGGGTTCAGTGAGGTTCTTGAAGTGTTCCTGAAATTCGGCGACAAGGGCCTTCTGGAATTGAAAGCGGCAAACGTTTCGCCATATCTTCAAGGTCTTTTGGAGGATCTTGCTGAACTCGCAAAGGAACCGCATGTGGAGCAGTTGCTCAGCCTGATCAACTCCGCTGCAGCTGTGGATGTCAGTAATCTCAGTGACCAGAAAACCAAATATTTCAATCTCGGACAGGAGAAGTTTGACAGCATTCAGCAGGAGAATGACGAAATTGAGAAGATGGAGTTGCAACTCGATGAAGAACTCAAGTCAATCAGACGCTATTTGAACAGACCGCAGCTTCAGTACCTCACAAATCTCAAAGACACGCATTTGATCGAGGTCCGAAACGGCAAGAATGTCGACGCTCTACCGCCAAATTGGGTCAAAATCAGCGGCACAAAGTCAGTGTCCAGATTCCGACCTCCAGAGGTAGCCAGACTCCACAAAGAGCTCAACTACCACCAGGAAAAGCTTCTCAGGGCGTGTGATGAGTGTTATAACAAGTTTCTAAAGGAGGTCGATTCTCATTACGAGTATCTCCACACTATTGTCAACCACGTCTCTGTGTTTGACTGTCTTCTATCATTAGCCTCCGTTGGAGCCAACGACGAAACCTACGTCAGACCAAACATTGTTGATGAGCAGGTTATCGACATCCAAGAAGGAAACCATCCGATCTTGCACGCTTTATCGCAAAATGCCACTTACGTCCCCAACGATGTGGATATGTCTCAAGACAAGAATAGAGTTTTGATCATCACAGGCCCCAATATGGGCGGCAAATCCTCCTATGTTAAACAAGTTGCGCTTTCGGTGATAATGGCCCAGATTGGCGCTTTCATACCCTGCAAGTCGGCAACACTTGGTGTCTTTGACTCTGTTTTTATCCGGATGGGCGCTTCAGACAATATTCTTCGAGGGAAGTCGACGTTTATGGTGGAAATGGCAGAATCCGCCAGCATCATCAACAGCTTCACCTCAAAGTCCCTTGTTGTGCTTGACGAAATTGGCCGAGGAACAGGCACTAGTGACGGTATTGCGTTGGCGTACCTGATTTTGAGATACATGATCGAGAGCGAGAACAAGCCATTGACTCTATTCATCACTCACTATCCGTCTTTGCATGTTTTGGAAAACGAGTTTGAGCATGTCAAAAACTACCACATGTCCTTCTTGGAGACAAATAGAAGATCAGACAAAGACTGGCCAGAGGTGGTGTTCTTGTACAAGTTGGCACAAGGAGTAGTGTCGAATTCATATGGTCTAAATGTGGCCAAGCTTGCGGGCATTCCCGTTGATGTGATAAGAAATGCCCACGCTCAGTCAGAGTCCATGAAGCGAGAGATAGAGCTTCATTCTTTGATGAACGCTGTGGGCAAATTAGGTGGCCAGAGTGCCGCCGAAGCGTTGCAGACCTTGGTAAATCTGCTCTAGTCACGTCTTTTCGCAAAGGCCCAAGAAAGCCAACACGACCCTGTTGAACTCCTCAGGGTTATCTAGATAAATATGATGGCCAGCATCTTGAACGACTCTCAAAGCCGCATTTTTGTCCCCCAAGGCCTGAAGCTTCTCCACGCAATACTTGCCGCCTTGCATGTTCATCCAGTCCTTATCACCATAGAGCCACAACGTTTCGACGCCTGTTTCGTGAATGAGTTCCATGAATCCACGGTCACAGAGCGGGAGACGTGCGAGAATGTTGTGGTTGATGAGTTTTGTGATTGCGAGTTCGCCAGACCCCTGGTATTGGTTGAAGACTGAGTAGGAGTATTCGTGGAGTTTGTTGATCAAGTCGAGATTCACCGGAGCTTCGGCGTCTTCGGAGTTCGACTTGAGGTTCTTGAACCGCTGAAACGACCAGTAAGAAAGCACCTTCAGGTACACGGGCCCAAACACCTGGAGCACCTGAAATGGGGATACGCTCCACTCCCACATGGTCTGGAGGAGCTTGTTTT
Source organism: Candidozyma chanthaburiensis (assembly GCA_030579055.1). Taxonomy (NCBI): domain Eukaryota; kingdom Fungi; phylum Ascomycota; class Pichiomycetes; order Serinales; family Metschnikowiaceae; genus Candidozyma; species Candidozyma chanthaburiensis. The sequence continues at coordinate 240,957 of JAKUAA010000007.1, read as the reverse complement.
TGGGGAACTTCGGAGCGCCCAATTTCTCCCACAACTGCTGTAGCTCCGGGTTTGTATCGTTATCAGGGTCCTGCGTAGCAAAGATCTCCTCGAGCGGCTCTCCACCGTTATGGAAATTGCGCTGGTGGTCTCTTTCGTTGATAAGACTGACTGGACTCGATTCCGTGCCCATGGGGCTGACCACCGCAAAGCGGGAAATGACATTTTGATGGTTATACTTCATGATGTAGCAGCTGCCGAGGTAGGCGCCCATGGAGTGGGCCACAAGGTCGAAGGTAGCAATGTCTCTCGTCAAGCGCCATTGCTCGAACTTGTCGATGAACCAGTCCTCAGCCGCAAGCACCTGCGACACCTGCTGGGCCCTGGAGGCGTCTTTCAGCGATTTGAGCAATTCCGGCGGGAATTTGGGCCGAGCAGAGTTGCCAAAACCAGGCATATCAAGAACATGCACCACCACGTTGCCGTACGACTTGGCAAACGCCTCGAAATTCTTCACAAAGTAGCCCAGCGCCGCCATGTAGCCGTGGATAATCACAATGTCTCGTCTCGGAAGCGACGGGTCCGAGTGGTTGGTGATCTCGAACTCGTGAATGTACACATCGGAGTCCAACAGAACATCACGAAAACGGCCCACAATGGCGGTATTGGCGATGTCCGGGGTCTCCTCACACGGAGGCACAATGGCCACGTCACTGGACAAAATCGCCCGGTACAAGGCGTACTCTAAACGAATCAAGCGGCCTCTGGCAGCAACAAACTTATCGTTAGAGAGCCCCACCGAAGGGCGTCTCAAATTCAGCAGACAGTTCCACCAATCTTTCAAGGATTGGGCAAAAGCGATGGAAGTGGGGATTTCCGATTCAGGCGTGTTCCGGGCGTTCGGGTCGCCCATAGTGGCCACCAGTTGGGAGACTAAGTTCATGGTGATAAGATAAGCGCGACACGAGTATTTATAGGCTTATCGGGGGTGCGGAGTGGTTTTGAGATGCACTGGAATGCTTTGGAAAACAAAAACGCTTGGAGGTTTTGGAAGTACTTAGAGTGATATTTGGATTTTGAGTTGGTTTTTCGAGGTGTTTTGCGAGGTGTTTTGGATCTGGTGACAATGTCTCTCGCATATATGGAGATAGGTCTGGAGACCTGCGGCTTTAGACTTTTGGATTTTGGATTTTGGATTTTGGATTTTGGATGGATTTTGGATTTTGGGTCTTGGATGATCTGTGCTTGCGTATACGGGCCTGCTGACCACGGTGCTTTTGAGTTTAGGGTTCTTTTAGATGCTTTGGGGTGAGTGTTTCGTGACTTCCGTATCTGAAAGCCGTCTCGGGCACCGGGCTGACCCAGAAATCTGCAGACTCCGTTTATAGTCCGTTCTGAAATGACTTCTTCTCGGAGATTCACTGACTCTGAACTTTAAGCGCTTCAGTCTGAACAGCACGGTGAGTGAAGTATTCACATCGTGGAACGATTGGTCCAAATCAAGGAGTACGTCACACGATAAGTTTTATGAGCTTTTTAAAGTCTGCATTCCAAAGGCGGGCACTTTCCGCAAAAGCAATCTTTTGTGTTCAACGTGCAAATGATGCACAGGGCCATTCTAGGAAATTGAGATCTATATAACAGGCGGAGTGGCTGTCAAACTCCAATTTTGACAGCAGAAACCTCTTCAGCCTAAGATACAAAATAGCTGCAAAATAAAACTCTACCGACACATTGTAGACTGCTTGTTGTCAAAACTGAGTGACCCCAGCTGGACCTCTCGTAACGTTGCATCAAATGTTACAAACCAGATTTTCTTCACCCACGATGTGTTCGACTTCAAGATGTTTGGGTTTGTCTATCCTCTTGAAATAGACGATCTTTGAAGGATTGGCCCGGATCATATGCTAGATGTCTTCATCCAAAGGTTTGGAAAATTCGCAGAGTGGTCAAAGTCGAGACACTCATGGTAAATAAGGTGATACCAGCCTTTATCCAAATCATAGTCTAATTAGACATGTAGCCAGAAGTAACTTGATGATTCCTATGCTGATTACAATCTCCTCCGCTTCACCAGTGAATGAATGGTTGAATCTGCAGAACACAATACCTGGCTAAACCAACCAGTTTATGGCTCGTACGGCATTCTCGGCTTTTAATTGTTGAACACTGCTCTTCATATTCGTTGGATAACAAATCATTTTCAGCTCAGGCTCGATACCATAGCATCTAGAATGTGAAGCGTCGATTTTCGCAGCCAATCCTATGAACTAAGCCAAGTGAGAGAACAAGCTATGAGAATATTTTCCAAATCAAGAACACAAAGCTGCTTCGAGAGAAGTATTTGAAAGCTCAGGGCAAAAATCAGTGGATTTCGCCTTCTTCCGTGAACTAAATTGGTCACAACAGGTGTCTCACATCCTTTGTGGATGCCCCAACTGCCGAAGAAGAAAGCAAAAATTTCAGAGGCGTTCTTCCGCACTCTCTCTACTTACAAAAAGAGCTTTTATAAAAAAATTATTGAAATTACAGCTCCAATGGCACTTTATGCCTCTTAAAAAACCCATACATCCTCAAAATCACTAACTTGGGGTCAACATCCGTACCTCAAAATCGTGATTTTTCAAAATTTCCTAGATTTCTGAATTTCCAAGGGTCCCCCCTTTGATTACCAGGTTTCAGATTTTCAAACCAAACTCTTGGCTCTAAAACTGTATTTAGTGGGCTCAGTGTGACACCACTTTACTTATCAGATTCCGTAGAACACAGTGAACTAGACAACATTCAACTAGCTCTTTCTCCGGCTTCTTGACGGCGTTTTCGATTATTTGGCAAAATCACCGAGACTTAGATTCTCTTTTAATTGAACCAGGTATCGTAATTTCAGATTGACCTTGCCTAGTCTTCGCTTCGATTATGCTGCCTGGACTCCCATTTTGCAACCATTCCATTCACGCCATACTGGAGCATATAGGCACCTTTGAGCTCAGAAAACGTAGACGTTGTACAATCTTCTGTTTAATTTTCAGCCTTGATATACTATGTCACTTGCTTATGAAGCTTTTAGCTCACTGTGTGGATGGTTATAGGTCTAAATAAGCGCTCCAGATGTTTTCTTCTATTTCGAGCGCTATAGTTCCCAAAAAAGCTCAAAGGAGAAGCATATTAAACACCAGGCTCATTAAAGGTAGCTGATTACTTCATTTACTATTTTCAAGAGCTATACAACTAATTAGACGTAATTTAGTTGTTAGACTACACCCGTACATCACCAAAACCACTAGACTGGGTCAAAAACCTTTACCTCCGAAATCGGTTTTTCAAGAATTTCGTCATTTGGCTAATTTTCAAGGGGGGACCCTTGAAATTGCATATCTTGAAAAAATAAGTCTGTTTTTCTTGCCCAATAAGAGGCCAGTAAGACTGAAATCTATTGGACTGTGTTGCTGAAAGACTAGAGATCACTTTGAGCTACTTCTCAGCTTGTAACGAGCGTTTCTTGCTTGTTGACGGCGCTTTTTGGCATTTCCGAATTGATGACATGTATTCGGCCGAAGAACTTGATTCCAGCTGGCCCACTTGAAACCAAAGCTTTTATTAGGTCTCCGGGATCATATTAGCGCTCTCATGACCGTGTGGATGGCCAATTTTGCAACCATTAGTATGTTGTCTATTTCTAGCAAATTGATATTTAATAAGATCATATTAGAAGCTAGATGAGATTAAGGGTAAGTAAATGCTAGAACTAGAAGCCCTCAATTACTCAGATAGCATTGACAAGACCGCCTCCTTTCAGTTGTGAAAGAAGCAAGAAAACCCAGACATCCCTTTGAGACATCCACTGGTTGATAATGAATCAGAGATAGCTCAAAATGATTCAATGGGGTCATTCAAAGTATTTAATTGTTATAAAAGGAGACCCAGGGGAAACTCCCGTTTATTGCACCAACGAGGGAATCCTTGAAGATACTAATTCCTTCAATTGAACAAGGTTCCCCTCTTGTTGTAAACTGAAGACATCACCCAATTTGTAGTTTTTGCATGAATGTTTTGATAGAATGAAAGTGTTTGGCTTTTCATGGAATTGCAAAGATAAGTCAAAAAATACTTCTCGGGTATCAGATGGATAAGCTGTCTCGCAATGGTTCTATCGTTAGTCTAGAGCGTTTCGATGAACAATCACCAAACTTATTCTCAGAACATTATTTGAGCCATCAACACAGAGTGAAAAGTTCTCATGTCAACTTCCTTATTCGATATACGTAAGCCCTAAATAGCCCCCTCCAGTCACTTTAAACGCTTATGGTAGAGAAGGTTAACTGTTGAAGTTTAAATTGCTCATAGTAATTAAAGCTATGTAATTGAGAACAAGTTTGTTAATGGAAATTAGTGAGAATAGTTTGAATGACGGATTGAAAACTTTCAAGCTCAAAAAAACGTCTGAGTTCTTGTTGATGTGAAGCAATTATCAAATGCCACTTTGAGCAGGGTGTCTCAAAAATACAGTTAAGCCGTGTCACCCGAAACTTGAACATATGAATGATGACGCTTTTAAAATCACCAATATCATTTGAAGTGAAACTCGATTGAGTACCGTCTGACTGAGAGACGTGTCACTAAATAACCTAATCTGACTTTCATGATTTGTGGCTTGTCGAGTAATTCATCTTTTCTCTCTTATCATCGATTTCAATGCTCTCTTTAACCCAAAAAACTTCACACCACTTTGATGAATTTCCCTCTTTATTGGTCTGTTCCAACAAGCGCTGTCTCTTTATCAAGCCTTAGGAAGCTGACTTATCAACTTGAGGCGAAGCTCTCTCTTTTTTAGTCCATGGAATGAGGAATAATTCAGGTGTAGTAAGAGACCTTTTAAGTGTTTCAGGTTGGTGATGAAACATGTTTCAAGTGGCGAGACTTGTTTCATGTGAGGCTCAAACAATACCCATATAAATTACAATATCTAAGAGATCTATCTAAGATTGTTCACATAACAAAGCCGAAGATGGTTCTCACAAATTGCAAAACAGATGGTGTTGAGTATTTTTTATTTTTAGCCTCCAACATGGTTCCAGTCTAATTGAAATAGTAGCTAGACTTTTTAAAAAGAGGGAGTTCCTATTGAGATTACGTTGATATTCTTTATAAACACCCAAAAAAAAAACAAAAAAAAAAAAAAAAAAAAAAAAAAAAAAAAAAAAAAAAAAAAAGAAAAAAAAACCACGAAGCCTTTCGTGGAAGGATAACGATGGATGTTTTCCTTTTTGAGTGGTTTCAAGAAAACCAACTGCTGCTGAGGAGCCGCCAAACTCCTCTGGAAGTCCAAGTAGAGATGTGGAACTTCCAACGCCAAAAAGCGTTTTGAACCATACCCCAGTGCCCAGCTGCTGACTCCAACTGGACACTTTACTCGATCGACATGGTTCCGCCAACCGAGACTCAAGAGAAAAAATAAAATGAAGACCAACAGGCCAGTTTGTTGAAGTCTTACGCCGGAAGTCTAGATCATTCAAGCAAAAATCTGCCTGATATCTCCAAGACTTGCCAGTGCTTCTCCCCTGGGACGAATCCCCCAAACATGTCCAAGCTATACAACAGTCTGCCATGTACCACAAACTGAGGAGGCCGTGTGCAAAGCACTACATCTGACAGGAGGCCAACTCTGTCGATAATAAAAAACAAAGCCCCCAGAACCCGACTCCTATAAGGAGGGCCACTCAGCTATTCGACCCACCAGCGTGGCCCACTGGTAGAAAGTTCCGTCAGTATACCAAGAATCAGAATATGCCCGTCAAGAGAACAATACTTTGTAATGAAAAAGAATGCCCCCAGACCCAAATGCCTCAGTAACCCAATGCCCCAGAACCCAATGCCCCCAGTAACCCACTTTTATCGAGATGAAACCACACACCGAATCTCGACTGATCATCCCCAGAATCCCTAAAAGATACCGGAGATTCCCACTGCCCTTTGAGACCCAGACAGTATAACTATCAAAACTATACACCACTGTTGTGCTGACTAGAGTCAGTAGCCAGCACCAGTGGGCCCCTTCAACTCGGCAACATCCCGGCAACCAGGCAGACTTATTTATTCACCAAAAGGGGCCCTCTTTCAGTGTCCAAACTCGTCTTTCTGGTGGAATACACTCGTAACTTCCGCTTCCGTCTCAAAGCACTCAGCGAAGATTCGTGTTCCAATGGCTGAGCTCCCACCGGTCAGGAATCAGCCCGTTTCACAATAATCCTGCTTCAGACTCTCCCTCAACACTGGCCAAGTGCCTCAGTAAAGCCCCATGAAACGGAACCACTTTCCTTCTTCGCTGATTGCATCTTAACGGAAGTTTCAACTACAAAGCTTCTCCCGTGCCCCCATCTCTTCACCTAGGATGTCCGGAGACCGAACACCGCTAGCACAAACTTACTTCATGTCGTCTTGTTCAGTGAAAGAAAGAGAACTCCAAGAAAGAGAAAGAGACCAGTCCTCAACGACTCAGCAGCACATCAAAATCAGCCCATCAGCAGGCCGTTTGTGGAGTTTAAGTCGTTCAAAAGAAACAGCAGTTAGTCTTCCCAACGGACGAGCCTTTAAAGGAGAGAAAGAGTCAAAGAGAAGGCTCGTCTGGCGGCGTTGGCAGAGCCATAAACAGAGGTAAAAACGACGAATAGGCAGCTCTGGCTGAGCTGCAAAACTATGGTGGCTTCAAAAAAAAAAAAAGGAGTAGCCATGGATTGAAAAGGGACCGCGGCGGGCTGCTTATATACTTTTACAGAATTGGCTGCAAAAAGTGAGAAACCAGTAGACACAAGGGGAACGTAAAAAATGGATGAATAAAAGAGAGGCACACGCTTTGTGCCAGGAATTTGTTAAAAGGCCCCACATGATTCAAGCGAATATAAAAGATTGGGTATTTGGGTTCAGAACCTAGGAAGAGTATCATAAGACCTATTAACGCCTAATACTGTGATTATCAAGAAAAAATAGCTTGATTGGGCTTATTTTTGGGCGGCAATTCACAGTTTTTCTCGATAATTCAGCAGTGCTGTACCAAGTGTGATAAAATTCCTTAGAACTATGATTCATCGTACACAGTCAATGGACAAGTCTGCTTGATTTATCCAGTGAGCTGGACTCAAGGTTACTTGGTTGGAAGTCACAGATGAAACTCCAGACGAATGAGCTTATGAAACACAACCAAAGCTCCAAGATCAAGTAAATGGTTTCAGCTCACAAGTCTCTGTTATTAGATGCAAATCCATCAGCAAGAGTGAAGCTTTCGAAATACTTATTCTCCTTAGATCGTCCACTCTTGAGAAAAGTTCCGCAACATCACAGTTACAACGCTTTTCCTCCAGTACACAATCCACACCCTTCGCCATCCAATAACCAAATGACACGATCTCAGAAAGATCGGCCTCTACACTCACTCGACAACTACACTCAACCAGACATCAATCGTTCATCGTGTATATTACCGGACTCAGTCGTAGAGTTCATATTCAACCTTTATTACCGGGACGCACAGCGCCTGTTTTTGCCACAAACAGCAGCAATTTCGACCCCTTTCTATCCGCTCACTTGGGAATCTCCGTGTATGCTGGAGGCAGTCCCGTGTTCACACCCGGCTGGTGTGGCGTGGTGCTTGTGGCTCCATAGTTAGGACCCGTGTTTGGTCCAGGTTGCTGACAATGAGTGTGACTGTGGGAGTGACCGTGATCGTGCCTGTGGGGCTGGCCCTGTCTCTCTAAATCATTTTCATAAACATAATAAATTCTTTGGTCGCCATAGGAGCCAGGAGGGTACTTGGCAATGATGTACCAGGAGTGAATCAAACCAGGGAGGTAACCGAGGATACAAAGGAGGATGTTGATAAGCGAGTCGGTGGAACAGACGCCCCTGCGGATCCACACGGGAAGAGGTGGGAAAAGCACCGATATCACGACAAGGAGAATGTCGGAAAAACACTCACAACACATTTGGGATAAAGAGTAGTAGTTGATAGGAGGCGAAATAGAGGCCCATGTGCGCGCATGCAGGGCGTCACTCCTTCTTATCAGAGAAACAGATAACGCCGATGTGGGTGGAGGACATCAAAGAGTACAGCATAGATATTAAATGAACTCTTTATAAACCTATAAGATCGATCATGTTCTTAAAAATTCAGAATTAAGCGTTTTAAAATTTGTCACGTGATTTCTCACGTGCAGACGCTTATGGAGATTAACGTCCACTTATCCATCTAGTATCACTCAACTAGTTCATTTCAGGCTATACTGAGCTTCAAGCACCACACTCTCCCCTCAAAATCGGCATTTATGATCACCAGGTACCTCAAGGCTTGGATCCTGCACATACTCCCTATCAGAAGTCTTACTACTAACCTTGATCTACTACCTCTCCATCATGTCCCTTTCATTTTCAGTTGCACACAATAAAATCACAAAAAAAGTCACATGTCCGAGGACTAGCACTGTGAATCAGCTCGCCTCGCTTGCAACTGCCAAATTCGGGCTCCCTTCCTCGACCAACGGGACTCTTCTTCATGGTGGCAAGAAGCTAGATGGCCTTTTGCCGCTTAGATTGACCAATTTGGTGAACAACGCCAAATTAGTGTTGGAAGTATCTTCAGAACTGCGTCCCGTGACCGTGAAAATTATTGCATCAGTTTTGGGCGATCTGAAACAGAAGATTGTAAAGACCAAAACAGACAGCTCGGTTCAGCAGCTAGTGGAGGCGTTTGCTGCAGAGTCAGGCGTTGATTTTGGTGAAAATAGAGTGCAATTGAGTGTTCTTGATGCCCGGATCGACAATGGCTCGACGGATTTTGCATCCACGTCTTTGGGCTCGATTATAGGTTCAGCTGATAATGCTGTGGTCAGGCTCACGGTGGAAAACAAGGATGCACAGAGCAAGCGGGAAAAGCTTCAGGCCGAGCAGAGGGAATTGAGGCAGCAGCTTGAAGAGCACAAGCGTCAGGCGAGATTGCTTGAGAAGAAGCTCAGAGAGGATTCGCAAGAGACTAACGTACAAGTAACGAATGAGGAGGAACTGGAGGATACAGATGTCAAGCAGGTGATTGCAGAGAAGCCTGAGGCGGAATTCAGGCCCGAAACCGAGGACGTGGACATGGATCTGGCGTCTTCTGGAAAGCAAGAACCAATAGAGAAAGTTACAGAGGAAACAGACAATGTGGTGCCTTCAAGCCACGGAGGAATCACAGAAAACGCTTCAAAGGAACCTGGAAGTGTTTCCGCAACGCCGTCTGAGGAGACATTCGAAGTTCAGCACTTCAAGGAAGACACAGTCTACATTCCCCAAAACCGCTCTCAGCACTACGAAAACCCAGACAGCGACTACAACTTGACCGTGGCACAGGCTGAAAAGTACTACGGAATCATCAAATCCATGCAACAGAACAAAAAGCATCAGCCCAAGGATGTTGCACCACCAAAGGCATACATTATCCGGGTCCGTTTCCCCGACAGGGCACTTCTAGACCTCCAGATCGAGGACTCGTCGATGAAGTTTGGGCAGCTTTTGAAAAAACTCGACGCTTTTGTCCACGAAAAGCACATCAACACATACAAGCTCAAGAACAGTGTGCCTCCGTTTGAGGAGATATCCATGGGATTTGATGCTAACAACACGGAGCTCAAGCACCACAAGAGTTTTCAAGACGAGCGGATCTTGCTTATTTGGGAATCCACCCAGAAATCAGCCAAGGGCCCGTTCTTGAAGCGGGACGTGAACACAAGAAGCATCGACGACATGCCCACGCTTCAGTTAGAGACGCACAGAGGTCAATTGGGTGAGGAAGAGGAGAAGAGAAGAAAAAGCCATTCGGAGCCGTCTCAAGGCAGCTCTGAAAAGAAAAAGAAGAATGGCATGCCCAAATGGTTTAAGCCTGGAAAGTAGTGCAAGTGGTCTTGATCCAGGCCTGTCCAAGCCGCACCTTCAATAACAAGGACCATTGTTGCCACCTTCCGAGCACCTGCTGTCTACGAAAATCTGAGCATGCCTAAGCCGTCGGATTGAGCTTAGCGGTTCAAGCAGAACGGCTTAAATGGGAATGTCTTCCCGATCGGAGTCGGTAACCCGTAATTGCATGCGATATATTGGGTATGGCGAGCAGACATGTGATTAAAACCGCCGCATGGGCCTCGAAATTCCCCCAATTTCTCGCCTTATCTCACAGTGCTTAACTATTACTGGTGCATTTTCACGATGATCCTGCAGGCGGCTGTGCAAATTAGTCCTGCTATTCGCCTAGCCCGTACTGCAGGAAGTGTCTTGCTAACCTAATACGAATTTTCATGGCAGCAGTCACAAAAGTCAGGCATCGAAGTTGGGGCCTGTTCTAGCCATAGCCACGTTGGTATTTGTTCTCGCTTTTTTTAGAGAACAATCTCACCCCATTTGCACCCTTTTGAGGGTCGCAGCCATGAGGGGATCTCTGACTCATCGCTCGATTAGGCAACTCAGACTGTCTTTTACGCGGTATAAGTCAATATCAACTATTGAAAGCGGCTCCTTGTGGTGTTTACCTGCAGTATCCCCGTTTACGGCCCGCGGTAGAGACGAAAAAATTTTCGACTGCTAATTTACGAACCAACATATAAGGAAAGGGTATCGCGCAAAAGAAAAATCTTTTTCTTTCTTTCTTCTTCACAAACTTACAAACACAAATCATCAAGTCTATTATTATTTTCCCCCTATTTCCCCAGATTAGTTGATACCAAGTTAAAATGTGTGCTTAAATTATTTTAAGATTTAAAGAAAGTTATTTTTTTGTTCTCCCCAAGAAATCAAAAAAAGTCAAGTTATAAAGAATCTATAACTGCCTATAAGTTTGTTTGTTAAAAACCCTGCCAATATGCTACTGTGATGATATAAGTTTGAATATGGTGTTCCACCTGCCTTTACCCCTTACAGATACTACTACTACTATTACTACAAGTTAAGTTATCCCAAAAGTTAGATTTATTACATTGAAAACCCTTCCCCAATTTACAGATTACAAATTGAATATCGAAATGTCTGCTCAAAACCCCGTGATTTACAACGACTCCATGTCTGAGTCCGAATTTACCCAGCGCTCCTCGTCGGTCCCTCTCAAGTTGGAGTCGATCGACGAGTTATCCTGCCATTTGCCAACCAACCGCGACGTTGCTGACGTGCCTGTTGGTATGGCTCATGGAGGCGTTGACGAGTCGCCTATTTTGGTCCACACTGATGTCTTGGACAGCGTGTTCAGCAACACCCTTGACCATAATGACCAGTTGATTAGCCACACTCCCATGTTCGACGAGTTGGACTTCATAATGGACGGCAACAAGGTGAACCTGAAGGACGATTGGGTATCGCTCTTCAAGGATGAGCCTATTGCCGAGCCAGCTACTTCTCCCAAGGAGGAGGACTTGGGCGACTTGTTCGCTGATGAGGAACCAGAGCCTGTCTTTGCTGTTCCCGAAGCGCCCAAGCAGCTCGAGACTCCCATGACTCCAGCCTTGGCTACACCTGTGTTGGACAGGAAGAGAACGTCCTCCGTTTCTTCTGCCAGCAAGGTGTCCAAGAGAAGAGTCGACCACTTGGGGTGCACCTCGTACTCCAAGAAGCAGAGAAGTCAGCCTTTGAGACCAATCGCCATGGACTCCGAAGACCCCGCTGCGATGAAGCGTGCCAAGAATACGGAAGCTGCCAGGAGACTGAGAGCCCGTAAGATGGAGCGTATGTCCCAGTTGGAGGAGAAGGTGGAGGTGTTGATGCGTGAGAAGCAAGACTTGGCCAGCGAAGTGATTCGCTTGCGGGAGTTGTTGATCGAGCACAACATCGAGTGTTGAAGGTGTTGACACCACAGTTTTTTATTATTATTATTATTGATTTAGTTCTTGCGAATATAGGCCGCTCGTCAAAGATTTGTAGTGTACCTTGTACTTAAACTGTTGATCACTCGTAGTTGAGATGGTTTCATGTACTAAGTGGTATCACATGGACTTTGTGGTGAAGAAATTGGATTAATGCTATTTTGTTTGGAAACGGATCGTCTCGTGTTGTCCTTAGACCTTTATTGTGGTAGCACTTTATTGTTTTTCTTTTTTTAGGTGATCATCTCTTGTTGTCTATGCCTTGAAGGAATCTCGTCAATACTCAGTAATATGGTTGGACTTAATTGATGTGAACCGAACGAACTTGAATGGCTCTATCATCGTATTGCTCCGTGTTCTTTTGGTATCGATTTACTTTTTTGTCCCAGGAGGGCTGTTCTTCAATAGAATCACTCAGTATCGAGCAAGCTCCATCGATGCCAAGTAGTTGACAAAAAGAACGCTAATGGGACACAGAACTGATCAGCAATCGTGCTGTTGCTTTTCCGGAATGGAAGTGGTATTGGAAGCAACGGACCATCAACAACCACTTATCACAATAGTCTACTAGCACTGTAGAAACCCACAACAATTTTCCTCGTGTAAGGCTCTCCAGCCTCGTTTTCTTATCCCTCATAAATGATTTTCCTCCTCTCTTCCCTCCCTATCACTTCTTGGCGTATGATAAAAACACGTCCATTCCTAGCGCAGCCACGTCAAACGTCGAAAGACATTTCGTTGCTGCCTCCTCATTTTCGAAATCCACAAACGCTAGGTTTCTCGAGGGGATGGCACGCACATTCTCAAAACCAGAGAACCCAGAGAGCTTCGATTCCAAGTCCACAAAAGTCTCTTTGGGCAAGTTTTGCAAAAGTAGAACATGGTGTGGCGGCAAGGACCGCCAGTACTTGATCTGAGACTTCGTAAGTTTCGACGCCGACGGTTTGGTGTCCACTGTTTCCTTGCGATCGGCCTTTTTCTTCTTTCTCTCCTCCACGGCTTCGTCTTTTCCCTGTTTCAACAAAATTCCGTCCAGCTCCGTCTTCGCCCACGTAATCTGGATAGGCTGGCGAAAAAGCGGATAGTTCTGAAGCTTTGCCATGGCCTTTTCAGAGCTTTTTGTGTCTTCAAAAGTGATAAACGCTTGGCCCTTCATCTTGAGGTTTTTGTGCACGGTGACCAGCACAATGTCTCCGTATCGGCCAAAGAGACGTCGGAGCACGCGTTCGAGCTTGTTTCTGGCGATCTTTTCGTTGATCCGGTTGACATAGATCGTGTTCATAGAAAAAGGTGTAGTTGATGTTGGATCATATGCAGGTATCAACAGTTTTAGGGTGGAGGTGGGGCTAATTGGAATTAGGGAAAGGAGGTTTTTGTTTTCGCACTTTTTGAGAAGAATGGGGACTTATTTGAGGTCACTGAGTCTAGGTGGGGGCTGTTAGATTGGAGGCTAGGTGTAACTTTGGAAAGCGGAAGTAGAAACAGCGTTCTCTGGTTTTAGATTTCATCTGTGATTTCGTTGCTCGTTCTTCTTTTCTATTCCTATTTCTTGGTCTCATTGAGAGCCAGGGGTTTGAAATCTTGTTTTTTTTTGTTTTTAGTAGGCAATACATGAAGACATTGAGTTCATCCATATTGTTGAAATTATCGCGAACTCAAGAAATGGGTTCAGAATATGTTTCTTCGATGAATTTGAAGAATAAAAATCCATTGACAATATGTTGGAAAGGCAGGAACCGTATAGAATTGTTCGACTACTGAAGGAATACGCAAGGCGACCAGCAGTAGAAGGACACTTACTAAGATGAAGTGAATAATATGAAAAAGACCAGTAGGGAAGTTGAACATAAAAATTTCATCCAACTACGGTCGATTTGATCTTTTTTGCTGATTCCGCTGTTGATTACCAACGGGCCCCTCTAACGGAAAGGTCCTCGAAGTTCGGGTCTTTCAATCGAGAAGGGTTTATAATCCACTTGCCAGTGAAATTCCAATTAGGTAAACCTCTTCTCGACACGCAGAGTATCATCAATATGAGACTACGTAGCAACCGTCACCCGGCAAGGGATAGAGTAAGAATCGCCAAGTCATCACATATTAGATCTACAATGCACAATAAGACTCCACAGCCAAATGCTTTACTGGCCGATGAAAAATACCCAGGCGAGAAGGACAGAAGCCCCGCTGCGGATGAGCTTCTTCTTGTGGAAATGACTCAAAAGTCATCAAATCCAAAATCCAGACCAGCACCTGAAATTCATTTCAAGCTAAGCCACATGCCACGTTGCCCTCCCGTATGACTGGCCTGAGAGCAAGCACTCGGAAAAACTGTTTTTGTTTGGGGCTGTCATCACCAGACCGTTTTAGTCGTTGCCAAAATAGCCGCCATACATAAGCAAGCTTCGAGTATTGGTGTTACTAAGCGAGGGGATGGCCAGGTGAAGAATTGAAAACGTTTGTTTTGAGTTTAGGTACTTGCGGGAGGACAGAGCTTTGTGGTGAAATAAGGTAGCAAAATCGCTGGTATACCAAGATTTGTGTTCTAGAAGATACAGCTGAATGAGGAGTGAAATAATATTCTTACAGAGGAGCCGGCTGTTACGGCTTCCAGTGTTTTAGAGTTCACTATACGACTTCTTCGATTTGTGGGGATTTAAAGTTCTCTTGAAATCGCCAAAAGCAATTCGATGACAGAGATTTAAAGTTTGAGAGTATACGGCTTTCTTGAGTAAACTGTCTTCAAATTGTCAAATTGCGTTTCCAGACGTACAGATAATTAAAGGATGGGGCGCTTTTGACCTCATTGCTGAACCGTGAAGCCCGTGTTCGGTAAACCTCATAAGCCCCCTCTTCACTGTAGATGATTGTTCTTGAAGTCTCCAAACCACCGTGTATCATTCCTTCCATCGTCACTAAATCGCTAATACTCAACCCTGCACGGTTTAACATTCTATGTTTATTCTATCATTTATTTAGTGCCGGCCATTTGGCCATTGAATGTAATCGCATAAGCGGAATTATCGTAATGCATTAGACCTGCTCATCAGCAGGCTTGGACTCAGCAGCGAATCCAGTGGTGGTGGCCTGGCTCTCGACCGAAGGAGGAACCCAGTTATTGGTCTTCCATGGAACAATGCCACTAGCATACAACTCGTCAACCTCCTCAAGAGAAAGACCCTTTGTTTCTGGAACACAGAAGAACACGAAGAAGAAGGAGAACACCAAGCATCCCGTGAACACAAAGCCGTAGTAGAAGTGAATGGCCGAGGTGATGAAAGGCGTGAAAAAGGAAATCAAGAAACCCCACAACCAGTTAGCAGCGGTAGCAACAGCCATAGCCTTAGCTCTGATTCTCAATGGGTATGTCTCGGAAACAATACAGTAGACACCACCGGCCCAGGTAGACGCAAAGAAGAAGATGAACAAACAACTGATGAAAATCAAAGCGTTACCGGTTGGGGTTCTGGTGTTTTCAGGAGTGTTGGCGTAACCGTCCTTGTAAAGGTGGACAGAACCGAGAACAGCGTAGATAATGAAACAGACACTCATGGCGCAAGAACCGACCAAAAGACAGAGTCTTCTGCCCATCTTCTCAATGGCATAGATACCGACGAAGGTGGAAGCAAAGTTAACCACACCAAGAACAATCGAGGTCTCGAAAGAGTCGTCCATACCGACAGCCTTGAAAATGGTAGTACCGTAGTAGAAAAAGTAGTTGTTACCGGTCAACTGCTGGAGAGACTGAAGCACAACACCAAGAACCACTCTGTAAAAAATCTTTGGCTTACCAGTGATCAATTCCTTCCAGCCAGCAGTACCAGCAAGCTTCTCACGGTCAATACCAGCCTGAATAAGCTGAACCTCGGTGTACACACCTGGGTCTTCCACAGAAACCTTGTTGGATCTGGAAATGGAGTTTCTGGCGTCGTCAAGTCTGTTCTTCTCGACCAAGTAACGGGGAGACTCAGGCATAAACAACATACCAGAGACCAACAAAATGGCCCACCCGAAACAAAGACCCAATGGAATTCTCCACTGTCTAGAGTCGGAGTAGGTTTTGGTACCGAAGTTGGTACAGTAACCGAGGAAAATACCCAAGGTAATGCACAACTGGAAACAGCAAACCAAGGTACCTCTAAGGTGCTTTGGAGCAGACTCACCAATGAAAAGTGGGCAAACCACGGAGACGATACCCACAGCAAGACCGGTGATCAAACGACCAATAAAGTACTGGTACCAAGCGTACTGAGAAGCAATTTGAATAATAACGCCTACCACGTAGATAACCATAGCAACCATAATTGCAACTCTTCTACCGCTCATATCAGCAACCTTGGACAAAAGAACACCTCCGACGGCACAGCCGACGTTGAAAATAGAAACAATCAAACCGGTTCTGACGTTGGAAAGGTAGTGAGTACCATCGGCGTGAGTTTGGCCAAATCTTCTGAGGAAATCGGTCATGTTCACGAAACCGGAAATGGTACCGGTGTCGAAACCGAAAACAAAACCACCGAAAGCCACAAGGGTGCAACAGACGGAAATGAAAATGTAATCCTTAGAAGATCTCTTGGGCAAGACAGGGAGCTGACCCTCTTGCTCCTTCTCAAGGATAGAATCGTTGACTGGCGTATGCGTGCCAGTTTGAGAGCTTTCAGACTCAGACAAGTTTACCGATTCAGGCATGTTTACAGAGAAGAAAAAAATTATTCAAGAGCAGAACAGCAGCTTTATATAGTTTAGTTGAGGCGCTTGCCGTTTTTTCTTTTGGTGCTGCG
Organism: Candidozyma chanthaburiensis; assembly: GCA_030579055.1. NCBI lineage: Eukaryota > Fungi > Ascomycota > Pichiomycetes > Serinales > Metschnikowiaceae > Candidozyma > Candidozyma chanthaburiensis. Next base: position 224,336 of record JAKUAA010000007.1, on the reverse strand, counting down.
CAGTACTGCGGGTGCCCAGGTTTTTCCGACATGACGTATGCGCCCGGAAAAATTTGGAAAAATTTCTCCGCCGTCCAAGCACTGGTTGAGAACGCAGCCAAGGCGGGCGTGACTTTCGTTGAAAGAGAAAAAAAAGCTACCACAAAGCACTTGTGAGCTGGTGTGAAGCTTGTCAGTTCGTTGTAAGTCGTTAAAAAGAAACTACAAAATTTTTCACGCACCGTTGACTAACTTCCCGGAGCTGGGTCAGTATTGCCGCTCTCTTCAGCTTTGCACCACACGTTCAGCAGGCCCGGCGCCATTTTTCGGACGTTCCGCCTCCCTCACTTGGCAGCAATACCGTCTGCAGACTCTGGGGACTCTGGGGAACCGCAGATTTCTTGGGTGGAAAATCAAAGCGTAGAGAGGATTTGCTCAACTACGGGGAAGACTGAAGTATTAACTTTTGCGTAAAAATTGGGCGAGGCTTATATGAGGTTCAGTACTACTCTACCTTGATGAGGAGATTCTTAGAGCAATCTAGGGAGTACAGACTGGGGCATACTGCAGGTAACCTGGGGCTTGACGTGGGAAAACGGAAATTTCTTTTTTGCTCGCCTAACGGTGAACACCATACTTGCTTACACACAAGGGATATGATGACTTGGATGCCAGCGGGACAAAATTGTCCGGAACAACTGTAAGGCCTGAAGTGGGGAGATCTGCGTGAATGGGGAAATTAAGCGTCATTACAAAAGCCTCGGATTATCTATGCAGATGACTCGGGCGCCCACGCTGCAGGGTGCGTAAAGTTTTTCCACGTTTTCTTTTCTCGGAAGAATTCTCACCGTTTTGTTGGTCCTAGATCATGGAGGGATTTAAACAGGCAGCAAGTACTTTGATGAAGGCGAGTTCACCAATTTACTCTAGAAAAAGCCAACTTAAATCACCAACTAAGAAGACTAGCTAGCGTGATGTTTACCGGTTTTTCCGATTCGGAAAAACACCGACATGTGATCTGTACGATGTACTGGCCTCGCTGCAAGATTTGTCTAGCAGGCTACCGGCCGACATGCCGAATGGCTGGCCACAGAAACGAAAAAAAGAAAGGTGAAGAGTTTTCCCGGTCTACATGCAATCTACGCATCCGATATGCAGACCACGGAAGAACTCTTGGCCCCGATTGGCAGTAAGCCCCGGTCAACACACCTCCAGACTTGGAAAAATTTCTCCGGACGGGGTTGCGCAGCTTGCGGGGCTTGTGGGGCCTGCGGGGACTCTACGTAGCATAGGGTGTTTATGGCTTTGCTACCCAAGAATTTTTCCGGCCGTGCCTCGACGCAGTCTTTCGGATTATCTCCCTCCGTGCTAGTATCCAAACCAATACCTACATCAGATCACCGTGGTCCACTTGCTGGAGCTGAAACATATTTAAGATGGTATGCGTCTGCAGTAGGCAAGGGTGTGAGCCTGACACCAGATTCATAATACACGTCACGATATGCCAAACTCCATGATGTGTAATCGAGTCAGAGCCTGGCTCCTCTATATGGGCACTTTATTATTCTTTCTTGACAGGTCTCGACAGAGTACAATGTGCCGTATTTTTGTGGTGTTCGTAGATAGATCGACAAAAAAGTAGGTGACGTCAGTCAACATAGAGGACGTCAATGAGCATAGAGTACTGGATTATACTGCGATGACATCAGGCACTGAAGCATCTAGAAGTGATTTTGAAATTGGGTGATTTGGTCTAATTATCTGATTATCAGGCACCTTGGAAATGAGTCGATTTTGAACATGCCACAGTTTACTTCAACCAATAATCACGCCATACACAGACGCCAAAAATATCGTCTGCTCGATACTCATAAGGCGCATCGAAGATACTATGCCGTATCTTGAACAAACTGGCACAGCGAAAGTTGAGTAAAGTGATGTAACTGGCCTTGACGGCGTTCGACAGCTTCAGAAGCGAAATGAGCTGGCTTCAGTATGGTAATTTTTAACAAGTTAGTTCACCGTGGACTCGTTGTTTTATGTTGAAATTTGAGCCGTAGTTGTCCAGATAAAACCCATCATGACTCCCCTCTGCTTCAATCCAAACACTATAGAAATCTGGCAGCATACAAAACCGTCTTCCCAACTGGTTTCGACAATTACACCATCAACTCCATAGCTATGGTTATTCTGGATCTTATGGATATTGCTTGTTATGGCATATGAGTTTTCCATATTGATCAGATGAATCAAGCAAAAAAAATCTCTGATTCCTCGTCCCATCTCAACTCACACCACACCAAGGTGTGTGTTTTTTTTGCTATGATTCCAAAGAAAACCCAAAGACGACTCGCCCTGGTCACTTTGCGATTCCTCTTCAGCTTGCAAACCCATTCTTCAAAGTTCAAAACACCACCTACACCGCTGTACCATATCCTTTCATTAACCTACTTCAACAAGTCACCCTTGTTCACCACAAACGCCTCAATAACAGCCATGGCCGCATATAAGCGGTTTTCGGCCTCCTCGAAAACAATGGAGTTTTCACTGTAGAACACATCATCAGCCACCTCTTCTTTATGTCTGGGCAAACAGTGCATAAAACGCCAGTCTTCGTTGACGCCAGCCTCGCTGACCATCTTCTGTGTGATCTGGTACCCTTCAAACTGCTTTAGTTTGGCTTCCTTTTGGGACTCCTCGCCCATAGAAATCCAGGTATCGGTGACCACGACATTTGCGTTTTTGAGCGCTTCGGTGGGGCTGTTCACCACTTCAAAAGACACTTTCCCGTTGCTTTCGTCGACCAATTTTTGAGCGTCGTCCAAAATAACCTGCTCAAAATGCACCAGACTGGGAATGGACACCAGGACGGAAATCCCCATTTTCAAAGCTGCAATGGCCATATCGTTAATCACATTGTTGGCGTCTCCGATCCAGGCAAGCTTGAGACCCTCCGTGCGTCCGAAGGCTTCTTTGATGCTTAAAAGATCAGCAATTGCCTGGAGTGGATGGTACATGTCACAAAGCGAATTGATGATAGGAACCGACGAGTCTTTACACAAATCCTGGATATCCTGGTGCTTGTTGACCCTGGCAAATATACACGAGGTCATCAGCGAAATTACTCGGGTTGTGTCGTACATCAGCTCGTTGACACCAAGTTGGATATCGTCTTTTCCAAGAAACATGGGTTGAGCACCAAAATGTGCTGCTGCCCCCTCTGTGGAAATACGGGTACGGGTGGACCGTTTCAGGAAAAGAAGCGCCACGACTTTACCCAAAAGCTTTTCGTGGTTTTCCTTAATCTGGCTGGAAGAGCCATTTTTCACCACCTTCTTGAGAGCCTCTGCTTTGTTAACCAAGGCAGCAAATTCCTCGTTGCTGAGCAGCAGAATGTTCACTAAATGGCGCGGGGTCGTCATCTGGGGCTTGGGGATGGACTGGCTAAAAAAACGCTTGAACATGAGACGTGTGGAAAAGATGGGGAGGTTTCTTGGGTTTATATGGGGCAGATTGACTCATTCCCGATCAGGCAACCGCGAGCTTAGCGCGGTCGAAGATCTATGGGCGGTGCACGACCCGGGTCTGATTGGTCAGAAAGGGCCTTTTTCGGGCAGACTAGGAAGAGTCATAATTGTGACGGTTTTTAGCGTGCTCGGTTATTGGTGGGGAGTTGCACTTGTAGGTGATGTCAGCGGAGATGCATGTTTAGGGCTATTTGGTAGTATCGAGGTGAATAGGGCAATTTGATATTTTTCAAGGGTTTACAATTGGCAGACTTCTATCTTTTTTATAATTTTCTACTTGGTGTAGGCTGAAGAGGGATAGATCTGGTGAGTGGCTTGATGGTGATCGATGGTCAGGCGAGGTAACCTAGAAGTACCGGTTGATGAATGCCAGTTTATTTTCTATATTCTTTTTTTCTTTTTTTTTTTTTTTTTTCAGACGATACAACTTCTTTGGAAGACTTAGGTCTTGTATAATCGGATATTCATAGAGCAGTTGAGGCAATGTTCACTCACTGTGTCTAAGTCTCAGAGGTAGATTTAAAAGAAACTGTTTTTTGCATAGCAGTGGATACAAATTGATTTTGAGTCCTGGAATGGAGCAGTAGAAAACATTTCGCCTACTGAGTTCTTCTAGGTTTTTTCTGTTGCAGGCCTTGTTGAGTCTAAGTATAAGTTCCTCTTCCGTTTTCGTTTAAAAACACCACGACTCCTACTCTGGTAGATTTTCTTTTAAAATTACAATTCTGGCCAACTTTATTTGGTGCAATCCCGTTACTAATATACATATCTCCCAAGAAAGCTTCTAAAGGTCATCAAAAGAGTCATCGGTTTTAAATACCCGATAAAGGAATTTGAATTTTCTTAAGGACTCCAAGCATTTCCAGAGGCTTTTCCATGCCCCATACATCGAGCTGAAGATCCACTGACCGTTCTTCCCTGTCTCACGAAATGGAGCACCAGATTCCTATCCCATCAGAACCACACAACCCAGACCTCTGATTCCACGCTTTATTTCTGCTTCCACGCCTAATTCCAATCTCAGGCGTACAACAGCATCATGTCGGCGTCGTCGTTCTCTGCCCCAGCATCCACCACATCACCCTGTTTATATAGAGACCTGATGAACGCAGCCACGGTGCCAAAAAGATCACTTCCAGATTCTGCCTCCCTAAGCACCTCCGTTTTCTTCGCTTCCATCGCCTCTAGTCGCCGAGCAGAAGCCTCCTGCTTCTTCTTAGCGGCTTTCACTTGCTCCTTGGCTTCTCCAGTGATTCTGGCAATTTCCGCCATATACGCCGAAACCAGAGCCGGCCTCTCAGACCTAGGCGCATCTTCCATTTCCACATCGTCCACAATCTCTGTGAAATACTGGTCGGGGTCCGCCAGCGGAACCGTCGTGTATTCTACATTTGGCACATCCATTTCGTGGTCCGAGTCGCTCAAAAGCGCCGGTTTTTCGTCGTCGCTGAGCTCATCGTACTCTCGCTCGTACTCCTGCTTGACCTCTACCGGCTTTTCCCGGAAGTGGGACTCCTTCAAGGAGAAAGTTTTGGCTGGATCTGGAAGCACCGTATAAGCGAGGCCAGGCGCCGGTTCAGCCACAGCGTCACCGGAATTTTCTTGTGAAGGCTCGGTTGAAGCTTCCAGAGGCACGGGAGACGGGCTGGCTGCTTTTCCAAGCGATCGGTATCGTTGTATCTTTTCTAGAGCCCGGGCATTGCTCTTTGTGGTGACGGTTTTTTCCCGTTTTTCGGAATCCTCCACGTCGTCCTCGTAAACACGTTTCACCGCACGTGCTCCCTTTGGCGTTTTTTTCCTAAAAACGGGCCGTTTAACTGTGGGTGTTTCTTCGTCACTAAGATCCATATTGCGATGCGCATCGAAAAATCAACACTTACTACTACTCCTAGTCCAAACCAAAAGACAAAATAAAAAAATAAAGCACTCCAAATGGACGCCGATCTTCTTCACCTGCGCATGGTGGAGGCTCCAGCCAGCAAAATGTTCACCCAGGACGAGCTCCTAAAACTCATGAACGAAACAGACTTGGCCAAGCTCTTAGCAATTACACAGAGCCTCTTGGACCGCAAAATGCTCAAGTTGGCCAAAGTCGGCGAGGAGCTCCGCTTCCAGGCGATTCTGGCGCTGGAAACAAAAAAATTGACGTCGATGTCCGACGACGAACAAATGATATACTCATACATCGAAGCCTCTGGGAGAGAAGGAATCTGGACCAAAACCTTGAAGGCCAAAACAAACATGCACCAGCACATCGTGATGCGCTGCCTTAAGCTGTTGGAACTGCAACGTTACATCAAGCTGATCAAGTCCGTCAAACACCCAACAAGGAAAATCTACATGCTCTACAATCTCCAGCCGCTGATTGACGTAACCGGCGGGCCGTGGTTCACGGATTCCGAGCTCGACACAGAATTTATCGACTCCTTGCTCACTGTGGTGTGGCGTTTTGTAGCGCTGAAAACGTTTCCTCTGGCTTTCCAGGAACCACAGCCGAACGTCAATGTGTTCTCGAGCGTCTTCCCCGCCAACCACACGGGATTCGCCAGTCTAGACGCCGTCATGGATTTCATCACCAGCAACAAAATCACCAATATCGATTTGGCGCTCAACGACGTGCGGTCGCTTTGTGAAGTGCTTATCATGGACGACAAGATCGAGGTTGTTCGAGACACCGCCGACGTCTACAAGGCCACGTGGCAGCTGGTTCTCGAGGCGGGCTACGGCAGAGCATACAGAGACGGTGGGCTTAACGGCGACCAGGAGAAGTTCTTGAAGGAGTTGGACGACGGGTCCCAGTTCAGTCTTTTTGACCACTATTCGGTTATTAATTCTCATGTGAACGAGGACGACGTGGTGTACCTTGATCTGTGGCTCAGAGCTTAGGTTAGAAGGCAGGTGGGAGTGAATTCAGACGAGTACCTGGGGATATGGCATTCCAGGAGGCAGAAGTCTTGGATTTTTTTGATAGCTCAAGGATTTTCATGCATCGAGACAAGGTGGGCATAATCTAATGGCCAAAGCTTGCTCAAGTACATAAAAATTGGACTGGAAGATGGTCTACGTGCATGGAATTCATGACTAGGAAGAAAAGGCGAGCAATCATGTTTCATAGGCTTTCGAACGGTCAAGAGTCAATGGAAACCAAACAGGCTCTATTTTGCATAATTTATATGAAATAAAATTCATTAACTTATTTCTTGAAGTACGTCGAACTGATAGATTGGTTCATTGTATGAGCCGTAGATGGAACCGTAATTTTTTCAACGAGAGACTTGTAATTGAAAGACTTCTGAGAGATAGCCTCTAAGGCGTCAATTTTGAGAGACTTATGGTCATTGAATAGTCTTGAAGCGGAACTGTGATTTTCATCAACACCCAGCAGTATGGCTTTCCCCTCGTAGTCACAACGCTTGACGCTTAGTGGAACAAGGCTGCCAGAAGGTCTGCCCACTTTCACGGAAAATCACGAACACTCGCTCGACAACACCTAGAGAATGTCCTTGACGTTGTGGGCCTTGAACTTGCGTCCGGACCGGTCGCCCGATCTGTGCTGGAATCTGGAGCCCATTAGGGTGAACGAAAAGGTCTTACCTTCCGTCTCCACGTCGAACCCAAAAAGCGTTCCTTCTTTGGAAAGCGACCGAAGACCCCCAAGCTTCTCAGCAGGTGATACCGAAGGGCCATTTTCCTTTTCCTTTTTCTGGGGCACCACTACGTAAAATGAGTTCTGGGCGTCGTGCAAAACAATCCCTTCGATTCCAACCAAATTACGGTTTCTCGACTCGAGGACACACATTTTGCAACCGTGGAAATCAGCAGTAGACAATTTAGGCAACACCAGGTCAACGCTCCGTTTTTTCTGATCGCCAAAAAGCAAATCCTCCATGTAGCTATTCCAGAGCTTGTGTAGTTCAATGTAGTCTGTGTAGACGGGAATCTGAAGCCGTTCAGTGATCTGGTCGAGGCTCATTTGAGGGTTCAGCTGGATGTATCTTTGTCCTCTGCACTGCTTGCTTTTTGTCGTTTTGAGGTACTTTTTTAGAAGTGTCCGGGCGTTTCGCTTGCGTTGTGAAGGTAGCTTTCTGGGCCTCTTTTCGGTCTTCTCCTTTGTCTTTTCGTCCTTGGGTTCTCCCTCCGTGGGAACAAGAGGAAGAAACGGGTTCTGGCCGCCAAAGAGCGAGTACCGTGTATCGAGAATATCGGCAATCTGAGAGGCTCCTTCGAAGCTTCGACTGAGTAGGTGCTTTTCAACAGTAAGATCACGGTCCATTGAAGCGGTGACAGATTCGAGTGTCAGCGATTTGGGGATTTAAGGATTAGGATGGGTTCAAGCTAGGCCTCCTTCAGTGAGTTGATCTTCCAGTGAAGCTCGAAATGACGAAAATATGGAGTCTTATCAAGCGATGAGCTCAGTGTATAGTGAAAGAAGGTCTCCCAGGTCAAATAAATAGTGCAAGCGAAAAGACAGTTATGATACCTTAGCTATCTTCTTCGAACTCTCCAAAAATCTACTTGCCTCACCGCTTGTTTGTCCTTCTTCGGAATCACCAACCTTTATTCTGATGTGTTGATGTCTTCCTACTTCGCACTAGTTAACTACTATGCTTAGAAGACTTCTACGAACACGGCCCTTAGCTCGTCCTGCACAGCTCAGACGGATCCACGTGCCTTTCCAGGACGACCTTACGCCTGCTGACGATGAGCTTTTCAATTTGGAGGGTTTTCGGGATTATAAGGAGCTGCCAGATGTGAAAGCATATAGAAAGCGGTTGGGACTAGAAAATGAAAACGAGCGGGTCGAGACGAAAATCCAGCCGGCAGAAACACCAGCGTCGGTATCCTCTCTTGTGGACGCTGTGACCGCAAAAAAACCGCTTGTTTTCGTCTCCAGGTTGTCCAATCCATACCTCAACTTGGCTATCGAAGACTACGTCTACCACAACATGCCTGTTCCAGCCGCAGGCGAGTCCAATTACAACCGGCTCATGTTTTACGTGAATCTGCCGTGTGTCGTTATAGGCAAAAACCAGAATCCGTGGCGAGAGGTCAACATGCCTTTGCTTAATTCACTCAGACTACCTTTGGTAAGAAGACGCTCTGGCGGAGGCACCGTGGTGCACGACATGGGCAACGTCAACTATTCGTTCATGACCACCAAAGACGCCTTTGATCGGTACACTTTCGCCAATGTTGTCTGTGATGCAGTCAACAAAATCGCCCTGGATGAAAAGCAGATCATGGTCAACGAAAGAGGCGACATCGTGACCGTCCAGGACCAGCTCAAGGTGTCTGGATCGGCATACAAGCTCTCCAAGGGCCGGCTGTACCACCATGGCACGATGCTTTTGGATCTGAGGCTAGACGTGCTTAAACAGTTGCTTCACAGAGAGGAGCTGCTAGGGCGTGTGGAGGGTCTGGCGTCGGTACAGTCTGTGAAACTGCCCGTGACCAATTTGCATTTGGACTTGGAAGCCTTTATTGAAGCTGTCAGTGCTGGTTTTAAAGATGTCTATGGAACAGTGGAGGAGGCTCCAGAGAAGGATCCCGAGGAAATGGACGACAACGAGTTATTCGGGCTCCAGGACTTCGTCAATGCATTTTCGGAGCGGCTGTGTGAGACTTTTGTCGTCGACGAAAACACAGAGCTTCCAGAGGAAGTTACGAAGATGAAAGACGAGCTCACTCTGTGGGAGTGGAAGTTCGGATCGACCGCCAAGTTCACCCACCACTTTGACCACACGGAGAGGGGCCTCAAGCTTGAATTAGACGTTGTGAAGGGGCGCCTTCGTGGCTTGAAAATTGAGGGACTGGAGAAGGACAAGGAGGCCATGGAGTTTCTAGAAACCATGTTGCAGCGAGACGGAGTGCCTTATACTGGCAGTGATGTTGCCGGGTTTATCACCGACGACGAGCTTAGTGAGTGGCTTGGAAATGCCATAGACGGGCTGTCGTAGGTTGAGCATTTTTAGACGAGGAGGGCAGTAAAGGGGTGAAGGTGTTGCATTCCATCCTAGAAGAAATTATAAATAGAATTGAAAAGCCGCTCTAGTCAAGGTCTTCTTTGGCTCATGAAGCTTCTTGCTTTTAGGAGAGATGTGGAGCTACTTTGGTCGAGAGCCAAAACCTTTAGAACGTAATGATGAAGCTCTAGTGGGGGCTTTTCAACTTGAAGAATACAATAAATAAACGAGAACGCTCAGGGCAAAGCCTGAACTGAAGCATCTACTCCATAATCATAAAAAATGCCAGACATAGGAATCGCCTTCCAAGGTGTGGTGAATATCTTCTCTCTTAAATTCTGGACTACTCATGGACCCACATAAACCACATGATCTCCTTTTTTTTAATTGTCTATACTGTCTCGACTCACTGAGTCTTAGGGGTTTGACTTTTTACTTGAGAAGGTGTCCTTCATCGTCGAGCTTATCCAGTCAAGTCCTCTGCAGCATGTGTTGAGTTGGCAAGGTATTCGATGCTGTCAATCAACTCCATCAAGCCAGGAGCTGGAGTTGATATCACTTTCTCCGAAGCAAAATTCTCAATAGTCGACATGGTGTTTAAAATCATCAAGTTTTAATCAGCATGCTCATGCTCAAGTCAAAACGCACAAATTTGAGCTTAAAGATCCAAAGCTTGACCCCAATTGTGTGCTTCAGCCCAACCTTTCAACATCGATTCACATCAACTTGCGTTCTCCACACATTTCTCAAATCCAGAATGTCACTCATACCAATCTCTCCAAATCCACTCACCTTCAAAACAAACCCAAGTCCAAAGCGCCAAATTACAAGCAACTCCACATTCCACCCCTATTGCTCGTACTTGGGCGTGTTGAAGCCGTGACGGCCCTTATAAGGTGCACATTCTGGCGCCGTCCAGCCCTTCAAAACCTCCTCTTCATCGTCCAATTTCCAAATCTCCAACCCTAACGGGCGGCAATTGTCCACCATCTTGGTGTCTCCGTCTTCCTCACCCCAGTCCCAGTTGCTCAAATCACCTCCAGGGCACGCCGAAATCGCCACAAGCAACTCCTGCTCGGCGAACATCTCGAAGTAGTCATCCTTCAGCGCAGGGCACGTTTCCATGAAGTACTGGTCCTGCTCAGTCAAGCCTGTCACCTGGAAAACGTTCAACACATCGTGCACATCAAACTCGGTGAGTCCGTAGGGCATGACGGCCCTGGTCAAATTCGAGTGGCAATGGAAATCGTTATCTTCTCCAGAAATCAACTTGTCCACGTACGGGTCACAACGCGTGCCCAAAGTGTCGTGAACGCGTCCTCCCCATTCATCATGACGACCGCCTAAAGTATCGGCTGTAATCGTCACTAGCGGCCGCAAAAAGGGCAAAATCGACCACAACCGGTCGTGTACGGAAACATGGGCCAGGTGGAGCTGGCGAGTTCTCGCTGCCCAGAAGCGTTCTCTGGGGTTATTGTAGTTCCATATGTTCAAATCACAAACCTGAGGACCTTCTGGAGTCGTCAAACGGATGATGGATTTGGCAGGTACACGCACGGCAATGCCCAGGCGAGGAGCACAGAGATGGGACTCTACCTTGGTTTTTTTGGCGGCGGCTATTTTGTTGTAGAGGTCCTTATCAGCGTAGATTTTGGATCCTGGTTGGGGAAAGTAGGCGGCTTTTGGTTTGGGCAAACCGTATGTTGTGCGTTCAGCTCGCTGGGTGCTGACGGCGTAGTCAGTCATTTTAGGGAGTGTCTTGGGGGGTTCTTGGAAAAAGAGTGGGAGCAGAGAAATTTGATTGTGGAGGTGCGGAATAGAGGAAGAAAATTGAATGTGGTGTAAAAGAACTGCACTGTGCAAAGGGGCCAGAGTTTCGGGTGAATTTTATATAGGGTAAGTAGACTTGGAGATTGTGGATTTTTTATTCTTGAGACTCAATTGGGCCTGTGGGGGGTATTGGAGGGAAGACTCCACAGCGGAATATGGTGATTTTGAGTGCGCAAAATTGGAGGAACGGCCTCGATTGAGGATTTGGGAGGATTTTGAGGGAGGATTTAACATTGAAGAAAAGTAGAAAGGAAGTTATCAGAATATGGAGTAGATAGAATGTAGGATCTGTCGTTTAGGGATTGGTCGGGTGAAATAATGGTAGAATGGAAGATCAATACAAAGCTTAGTGGGACAGTGAGAAAGAAGGAAATCCCGTTTCATGAGATTTCAGCCCTTGAATGAATCATGCGTCAGCGACGCTCTTGGGCTTTGAACATCTCCCTGGTGGGATGTGAAAAAGAAATAGGATCATTGGGTGAACTAAAGACGAGATTCAATGTTTGCAGCTGATCCTCATGTCGACTTTCCTGAGACACATAGGAACATTTAAGATCCCGAAGCTCATTCCAGAATGCCAAAAACTCCCTGGCTATCAGTCAGAGATTTCAGCTCGGCAGACCCCAAAAGGCCATTTTTATACTGACACTTCATTGAATCCAAATGAAGCCGGACTCGGAGTCAGAGTGGGGTAGGCGGGGCAGGTGGGGTAAAACTACAATCCACAGAAATAAGAAGTAAGAACTTCCAGTGGTACAGATAGCAGAGAATCTGAAGGAGATAGATTAGTAGATTTCTGTCTGCCCCTGAGTAGCCTTCATGGGCCATTTCAGACACAATCAATGCTGGACACTCAATCCTCGATCAATTGCCATTGTGTCGTTTGTCAATGATCACTGTAAGCTTAAGTCACCCATAATCGCCACCACAAAAGCGATTTTTGCTTTTCACTACTGTGGACACAAATGTGGACACAAATGTGGACCCCAGAGTTTTCACTTTGTGGATGTTCACGTGCGGACACTTTTCTCTGTGGCTCTAGGAGCTAAGCAAAATGGCCAAACGAAGAGACATTTCAAGATCAAAGGAGCTCCTTGGTTGGAGCAGGATCGGAATAGAATCACATAAACATACTTCATTCTGAGACGATGTCATCGTACTTATTTATTGTATTCCTCAATTCTCCCCATTTCGAGTCCCTCACTACTAATACTGCAAATGCAGCTTACATCTCAAAAATGTCCAACCAACAATTACCATTTTGGTAAGCGGCAGATCTGATTATTCAGAAATCTCCACTTTTGGCTGACACATGAAATTCACGTTTTCTATCGTTTCCATCAGCTTCTTGCGCATTCACCTTTACAGATAAGCGAACAATAGGAAAATGCTAACGAAGCTTTTGACTAAAGAGAGCTGCGCGTCCGGCACAGAAGCCGCTCTGCTTACCAATAATCTTAATCAGCAGGGCACGGTGTCTGGATGAAAGTGAAAAGAACCGCTTTTTTTATCGAGGTTGAGCAGCTATAAGCCATTGCCAAGTTATGGTTGACATGTCTTCGCTCTCCCCTCCCGTTAATAAGCAAAACTAGCAAATCCCGACATTTGTCAGCGCTGCACGCAAATCGTATTTTTACTAAACCACCACAGCGGCTGCGCTGTGTGCAGGCCGCAGCACTGTGGCTCTTTGTCAGCTTAAGATATAAAGCCAGAGCAAATGTCCATGAAATCCATCAATTCATCACAGAATCCCAAACACAAATTCCAAATACAAATCTCCATTCACAAATGTCTAAAATCGCAATTATCGGTCTCGGCGGCTTCCTCGGCGCCCCCGTTTTGGAGTCTCTCCAGTCTTCCACTTTTGCAGACAAAGTCAGTTTTCCTATTTTGGCTGTCACCAGAAGCGAGAAGGAGTCTACTGACAAAATCAAGTACATCAAAGCCGACCTTGTCAACGACATCGAGCTTTTGTCCAAGGAATTGGCTGGTGTCGACACAATTGTCGAGTTAGTCGGAGCTGACCCTACTCTTTTTGCAGCCACTGAGAAGATCAATGCCGCCGTCAAGCCAAAGTTGTTCGTTCCTTCTCAATTTGGTGTTGACGTCGACGAGGCCCTGGAGGTTCTTCCTGGCTTTTTGGGTCTCAAGCTGGACCACTCTAACAAGCTCAGAGCCGAGGGTGTCAAAGTGGTGGACATTCCCACTGGGCTTTTCGGCACTGCTGAAGGTTTTGCTGAACAGGCTGCACCAATTGTTGGTGTTGACGTGGAGAAGAAGCTGGTGACGTACCTCGGCTCGCCCAAGAACGAGTTTGCCTACTCCATTCTCTCGGATATCGGAAATGTTGTGGCTGCTGTTGCAACCGGGAAACCTTCCTCGCTTCCAGACAAATTGAGAGTGCAATCTGGTTCTGTTACCCAGGAGAAGATTGTGGCTCAGTTCTCCAAGAGCAAGCTGGTGGAGTTGTCGGTGAAGGAGGTTTCTGAGAAGGACGCTTTTGCTGAGGCCCAGAAGGTTTGGGAGCAGGGCTTTGACGGCAACAAGTTCCTCTATTATTTGAATGCTGTCATTTCCCAGGGCAAGGACAAGGGCCTTTGGTTCACCAAGAACGATAACGAGGTCGTCAACCCCAAGGAATCCCTCTGGAAGTGGACCACCATTTAGAGGGGCAAGGTTAGAGTTATTTAGAGCGACTAATCGAGGAGTTAGATTGAGAAGAGTGTAGGAAGGGTTGATAGATCTATCGGAGAATGAGGTTTGGACTAGAAGTGGTTTTTGGGCAGAGACAGAAATGAGTTGTAAAACAAAAGCGATCGAAAATGGTCAGCATGACTAGGGGATTGAGGAGAAGCGTCTGCTTCCACTTGAACTAATGACTTTTTTTCGTGGTCTCCACGAAGGAAAGAAACTACGTTGTAGCGGCCATTGTCTACCATGGTGATACCTCTTACAAGGCTATGCGAGCGTAGTCGAGGAATCACACCTTTTTCATCCGAATGTACTTGCAATGGTAACTGCTTCGTCTACATAGCCAGTGAGTGCTAGTAGGTGGTCAGTTCCTTGCTAGTCCTCCATCTGAGACGATTCACAGAAAATCGGCTCAGCTCAATTAACAGGAGAAGAAACCATAAATTGTCAAATTTCAACATTTTTGTAGTTACGCAAACCCTATATCATCTGGCGAGGCTCTGAAAAGAGTTGAAATTTCAGGGGATTCGCTTGTGGTTATAGTGACCAGTGGTACGTCTTCAAGGGCGCTGGTATGATTGTATGCTCTTTACTCAGGTATCGTATTTAAGCCTTCTACACAAATTGATGAATTAAGCAAAAGTTAAAACTCTCCCCCCCTCGACTCCTCTGTTCGTTGAAATGTGACAGGGCCAGACTCGCTTTTGTGGCCCCGAATCGGGCTCTGAGAATTTAACCGACTTGCAGCCATCATCTGAATTCTGCAGTAGGTGAAAATTTCACAAGTTGCGTGGAGACCGTTTTGACTTTCCGTGACTACCCGTCCAATCAACGCCTGCGGTGGAAAATCCTTTTTTTTTTTCAATATTTTGAATAACGAAAGCACTGCTCCTAAATTTGTTCCTTTTCTTCTTTGGCTCTTCCAGAGTTGAAGCTCCTCCATATGTACGACGCTTCTCCGTTTTGTAAGAATCACAAGACCTCTGTGCCGAGGCCCCAAGTCACTGCTGAGCTGCTACAGAATAAAAATTCATCGTTTTGCTTGGGCAGAGTGAATCGAACTTTTGTGTCGTAAAAAAATGTCACCTTCATATGCGGTTACCAGAACGCGCTAACTGTATGGCTGCAAACCGAAGTGTTGACCAGTGGTGTTTTTAGGGCTGGTACTTTGGGGAGTTTGGAGCTTATCGAATGGAGCTTGGTTCGTGGGTCCAATCGTGTCAATTGTCGAATTTGGTGAAATCCGGGGAAACCCGGGGAAATCTGAAAAATCTGGGGTAACTTTTTGAAAGCGGCTTTTCGTCCCCCAAACCTGGCTCGAGCACGAGTCACCGACCAGGGACCGTCAATGCCCAATCGTCACTTGTTCTGAAACCACAACCCTGACTTGCTGAGAAATTGACCATTTTTCGTGCTCTTTTTCACTGGCTAATGCACCTAGTACCACTGGATCGGCCACTGCACCTCCAGCGAAGAGCAAATCCAAAAAAAAAAAAAAAAAAAAAACAGACTCGCCGACGCCAATTTCCCCAACCTTCATTAATATGTCTCGGATATATAAAAATGTCTTCTTCTCCCCAACTCGACCTTGACTCCCTCAGGGTCTATCATATGCATGCGCTCACACATGCACCAAAGCAAAATAGAACCTCCCAGCCTAAACCCCATTATATCTATCACCAGGAACGCCATTCCCGAAAATCGGCGTCTCCTTCCCCTTATAACAACACCTCTATTTCCATAACCCGGGGTACGCATTATTTTCCACGGGTAGGCTCGGCTAATGCACGGAACTGTACAAGATGTGGGGTACCGCAGCATAAATAGCGACCGATTCCCACCAAAACCGCCAGGAAGCTTTTCATAAAAAAAATAATGTCGCTTCGCTTTGCCCGTGCCTTCTCCTCCGCCCACGCGCTCAAAGCCAACTACGGCTTCATCGGTCTCGGCCAGATGGGCCAGCACATGGCCAGACACATCTATGCTCAATTGGAGCCTCTGGATAAGTTGTATGTCTACGACACGGTGCCAGCCGCCACCAAGGCATTTGTTGAAAACGTGACTTCTCAGAAACCAGAGGCCAAGGCCCAGCTCACGCCGCTTGACCTGATTCCCAAATTCGTCACCGACGTGGACAGCCAGTTGGACTTCATTGTGTCCATGGTTCCCGAGGGAAAACACGTCAAGGGCGTCGTTTCCGAGCTCGTTGAAACCTACAAGGCCCACCCACAGAACGCGTCGACCGTCTTCTTGGACTCCTCCACCATCGACATCCCCACTTCCGTGGAGGTGCACGAATTGGTCAAGAAGGAGCTTCCCTCGTTTGATTTCATCGACACGCCTGTTTCTGGCGGTGTGGCTGGTGCCCGTAAGGGTACCTTGTCGTTCATGCTTTCTAGAGCCGAGCACAGCGACGTTGCTCCTGATCTCGTGAAATTGTTGAACTTCATGGGCTCCAACATCTTCCCTTGTGGAGCTCGTCACGGTGCGGGTTTGGCTGCGAAATTGTCCAACAACTACCTTTTGGCTGTCACCAACTTGGCTGTGGCCGACTCCTTCCAATTGGCCAAGGCCTTCGACTTGAACTTGCAGCACTACGCCAAGCTTGTGGCTGTTTCTACCGGTAAGTCCTGGGCCTCTGTGGACAACTGCCCTATTCCTGGTGTGTACCCTGAAAACAACTTGCCTGCTGACGTGGACTACAACGGCGGTTTCATCACCAAGTTGACCAAGAAGGACTTGGTTTTGGCTACCGACTGTGCTGAGCAGTACAACCGTGCGTTGTTCTTGGGCGACATTTCCAGAAAGTGGTACCTCAAGGCCTGCGAGAGGGAGGACCTTGGCTCTCGTGACTTGGCTGTGTTGTACGAGTGGCTTGGAGAGCTCAACAAGGAGAACGGCCAGTATGTGGACCAGAAGACGACGGAAAAGTTTGACATTTAAATAGAAAGTACGATGTGCGCTGCTGACGTGTAGGCCAGTGGACAGTCTAGAGATTCCAAGGAGTTTTATAAAGCCATTCTTTGAAAGATTGTATTTATTCGAGTTACACGACCAGACAAATTCTCAATTCGCTGCCATTTCCATGTATTGTCATTCTTCATTAAGGAACTGTATATTTCGATAGTTCAAGATTATATTGCAATATCGACTAGAAAAGCCCGAGAAAGCCAATTTAAAAATCATTTGAAAAGTTCACTTCAAACAAAAAAGTGATATCTTTTCAATGTCTATGTCAGCTACAAGTCAAGGCCTCAGGCCTTCGAGTTCAAGGGTGCGTTGAGATCTATCATTGAAATATACAGATTTTTGTATCACAGGTACCCCAATAACCACCACCAGTGTATCTTCAACAGTGCACCCAACATCCACCGTTTCCTTCTACTTGACAAGCTCCTTGACGTCCTTGGAAAGTCGCCTGAAACCCTCATTGGCCTTGTTGGAATCGGTCACTTCACTTATCCACTCACTGTTTGTTGAGCTGGCTGTCAGTGACGGGTAAGCATTACCCTGCAGTGGAATGTCGGTGCTGGGGATGACACCAAAAGACTTCTGTCTCTCCTTCATACTCTGAAACGGCTGCTCATCTTGATAGTGCTTCTTGAGCCTAGGGTTGCGAAAAGCATGGCTTTCGACTCCGCTGCGGCCCACGAACATGTTCGATCCCATTAAATCGGTCATGCTGGTGTTTATAAAGGCACTAGGGCGTCTTCCCTGGTCCAACAGGAAGTTGCTAAAATTCTCTTCCGTGTAACCCTGGTTGAGGGACAAGAGCGGAAGCGTCAGTTCAACGGGAGGGTCATCGTCGACTGCCAGAGCCAACGACGACCTTCTTGAAGCAAGAGCACCAATCACAGGAGAAGTAGGTCCGCTGCGCACATCCGCAAGATCAAAATCGTCTTCTGTTTCGGGAATTCTGGGAGACTTTGGTCTCATGTAAGGAGACAAGTTATGCGGGCTCCCCGGGTTCTTTGGTGCCAAAAGAGGAGAGAGTTTCTGCTCATTCTTCAGACCGTTGCTTCCGGAAAGTCTGGGGCTCTTAGACACCGAAAGTGCAGATGGATTCTGCTCCTTTTTCTTTCCATCCGACAACAGAGTAACGTCATCTTCTGTGGATTTGGTTTGCTTAGACTCTGGCAAGGTTGCCGAGGAGCTCTCATCGCTACTGCGTGCAATAGGTTCAAACTGCCTGCTAAGACGGTCTTTTATACCCGAGGAGAAAGCGGGACCCTCGGAAACCCGCCGCAACTCTATCGATGGAATTCTTTCTCTGCCCACACGGTTTGTTACTGGCTTCACTGGAGAAGTCTCATTTCTCACTGGAGACGTTGCTGGATCCTCCTTCTCGTATGCTGGTGGAAGCGTGCCGTCAAAGTCTGGGTTGATGGCTTCGAACGAAGGTGGATTCACAGTAGGACGACGCATTGCTTCTGGACGAAAGGGAGCAGGCGAAACAGCAGGTGACCTGGGGTTAGCCATTGGTTGTGCTTGTGGCAGTCCCAAAGACTCCAAGATGTTTTCCTCGTTGGGCGAGTAAAGGTTAGCTTCCAAGTGGATGCGGTGATCTTTCTCGATTGGCTCGCCGCTATTTGAAAGGTGGTGGAACTGAAGGGGCGTGGACGACCGGCCAGTGCCACGAGCCCGAGAAGAGCCTTCCGAGGGAGTCGGTGAATTATTGCCAAAATCAAAGACCGAGAATAATGAATGTCTGTTCTGCAGCTGGTCCACAGCAGTGACTTCTGGCGACATAGGAGGCGACAGAGGAGCGTATTGTGGAAGCTGTTCAGGCTTTTCGAGAATGTTATATGCTGGGAGGAGGGTGTTGCAGTGTGCCGCTAACGGAGAACACAAGTGGATGGGCGAATCGATCGATATCTCAAAATGCTTGCGTTTTTCTGGATCGTTTGGGTCTTTCCGAGAGATTCTCAAAGAGATCTTGATCCAGTGATCGCACTGAATGTTTTCAAAGGACGTATCTGAATGCATGGCGAAGTTGTACTTCTTGTTGATCGTCGAGGGCACAAACATCTGGAACTCGAGCTCTCTAGGAAGCACCTCATCTTCTGGTGAGCCCACATCAGGTCCATCATCGGTGAGACAACCTTGAGCTGAGAGAAGCGACTTATTAGGCTTCGCCTTATGTTCCAACAAAAGAAACTTTCTCGTGGGCTCTGCCCTATGCACAGTTTTGTAGTGGCAGTAGTAATGGCAATTTTCCGTTATCGAAACACGGATCCTGTGAAGAGCCACTTTGCCGTAGAGCGGGATAAACTTGAACGAAATCGGCACGTACGTGTCTAGCACCACGGCTTTGCTGCCCACGAGAATCTCGTACCGCAATTGGTCTTCCCAGTCACGTTCGATGAAAATGGGCTCGTTCTCCTCGACGCTGTTATCAGACGGAATCCGTACGACGTTCACCGGTAATCTAGCTGTGAGATTTGTCTTGAAAGCGCCCATTCGGATCACACTGGCCTCGAGATTGTAGAAAACCCGTCCAAAGTTGGCATCTATAGACTCCGGCGACAGCGCAGGAAGTGGATGCTCAAAATTGTAGATGTAGTCTCCAGGCATGAAAACACCCGGTTTGGGTGCACCTGCTGCCGAATGGTCCCCGTTGGAGCCCGTAGAAAGCGCAGTGGTTAGATCGGGAAAAGAAGGCACTGGCGTGATTCCTGGAGCAGGCAGCGGAGACGACCCTCGAGGAGATGTAGCTCTATTGATCAAACTGGCAGCAAATCCCCTAGGAGTGTCACGCGGGGAGAGATAATCCGAGCCCATGTTCTGCGACAGATTAGCGGCCAGGTCCGATAGACTGAAATGCGAGATATCGTCGCCTTTGGACGAATTTGTTGGGAGAGGTCTGACGAAGTCTGCGCCGAAGTTGGGTGTATGAGTGTTGGACTGGTAGAAGGGCCAAGTATGGTTTATGAGATCATTGACTTCAGCGTAGTGGCTCCTCTTTGGTGGAATTCCCTCAGGCCACTCTGTTCTTTGGATACCCTTGAAATGCAAAGAAACCAGCTTCACTTTCGCTGGTTTGAGAATGCGTAGTATTAGACACCCTCTGAGCAACGAAGGCGGTCTAGTTTCAAACTCCGCCGGCTTGAAGCCCTGGAGAAAGAGGTACTTCTCCGCAGGGACAATATAAATCTGGACCAGCAGCAGCAGAGCCTGGGGAGTATCCGGGAGATTGGGTACTAGAACCTGTTCATCGGGATTTTCCTCTCGGGCCGGGGAGAGCGCCAATGAGGCGTCTGGAAAGAGCGGAGACCTGGCAAAATCCATATCCAGCCTTTTAAAAAATAGTAGTTTTATAAGAATGGAAGAAGCGATGCTTGCGAAGATCGTATGAACGAGAAGTTATTATATTGAAGGGATAGAAGCGGCTGCTACTATGTGCAGGACATAAGTTTGACAGGCTCCGAAATTAATTTTCCGGTGAAGAATGGTCCTCTCGGGTTTGGTTCTACGTGGTAATTGTGGTTGGGCGGGCCATTTACTTGCGGTGGCATGGTCGTGGCGGGCCAATGGCGTCCACTGTTGCCATGATAAGAAGGCACGTGACGATAAGCCAACAGATCCTCGGAAGCGTCGGAAGGGCCCAAATCTTCAGTCCGAGACTTCCCAAGGCAAAAACACTAAAATCTTTCAAAAGAATCTGTTTAAGTTTCAAAAGCTTAATTGTGGATTGCCATTGACCGATTTCGTGCGTTATCTATGTGCGTGAAAAGGCTGCGAAATTTAGCAAACGACTGTGGAGCCACACGAGGTTAGTGGCGCACGGAGAATACTAAGATTGGCTGATTTCAGGTTGAAGACGTCAGGATGAAGGAACATCGGGATTAAACCTTATTTAAGGTTAGCCGCGGTGATGATGGTGCAGATCAGATGATAGAGTATAAGCCGACAGGAATAGGAAACCGTTTTTGTGTCAATCGGAGAGGATTTACGGGAAAACAGTGGGAAGTTTAGGACGAGGGAAAATTTGGAAAATGAGCTCGGTGTTTTCCGTAAAATAAGTTTTGAATGAGGGTCAGCATCTGGCCAGTGCAGAGGCAGCAATTTAATTGAAATTTGCAGCTGCTGGATTGTCTCAATAACACAAAGCATTTCGGCTTTGTGGGGACTGAATATCTCGTTCGTCTAAGTATGGAGAATGGTGCATGAATCGAGGTTTGGGAAGAGAGGGTGTGGTAGACTCTTTTGATTTGGACTCAATTGGAGGAGATCGGGAGACAACGCAAGATGAAGAAATGGGATTCCGCCAGTCGGTCTCTTTTCGTCATTTATGGCGAACACCATAAACAAGGGGAATGGAAGTTGGAAGCCTTGCTCTTCTTTGTTGATTCTCTCCCTTGAATCGAGACCTTTCAAATGGCAGCTGTCTCATATCTTTTCACTCAAGCCTTCAACGAGATCTCTGCTTCTGTCCTTCTGGGACTTCCAGTGCCGACGTCTCATGTACGGGTCAAACTGCCATTGACAGGAAATTGGCCAATATCCGTGACACAAAGCAGAATGAGCTTTTGCTTACCACATTGATTGTTTCAGCCCACGTCTACAGTTCGCAGGATGGCCCTATTTAGATCTCGTTAGACCAGACAAATGGCGGACTCTTACGTTTGGAAAATGTGGCTTAGGGCATTGTCTTTCTGAGTCTTCCGATTTTTGTACATTAAAGTCGGTTGCTTACATCAACTTGCTTGGATGTCTCAGATTACGATCCTTGGGATTAGAAAGCCCGTCTAAAAGTGATACTCTTGAACTTTTATTTCCAGCGCATGAAGTCTGGAGACCTTTAAGCAGCAAAAAAGAATGGCTCATTTCGTCCACAGGTGTTTTGTATTCTCCCATGTTCTGACTGTTTCAGCCAAATCCGTCTACTTATTACACTGACTCAGACTCTGCTAAGCAAAAGTTTACAACATGACGAGCAAGAGGGATCTCAAAAGCCTTCCATTCATCCAAGCTATAGATACTTAAAGAACGGATTTCAAAGTGTAGTTATGGTGACAGCGTACCTAATCGTACATATTGCAGCGATCCCCTCTTTTGCTCTGAGTCTAACGACAGTCTAAGAAAGAAGTTGAATATTGAAAACGAAAGAGATTCGGGAATTGATAAAAATCCCCCATTCTGAAAAGCTAGCATTTCTCATTCCTATACTGTGCAAAATGGCTGCAAACAGGATGCAACTTCGGTGCAACTTAGATACAACAACACAATCGCAAAACTTCACGTCTATAAAGCAATTAGCCAGCCTGACTTAGAAAACGCAGTATTTGCAATCCCTCTTCTAAAACGTCTCTGCAATGGTACCTAACAATAAGGGTGTACCCCAAACCTGCATCTGGCTAACATAAACAACGGTTTTATCTACTACAAACCACAGCTTTTCCATGCCACGCCAGAATAGACAGATGTCTGACTCTGAGCCAGATTATCTGGAACCAGAATCTGCCTCAGGGCTGGAATTTGAAGAAGACTTGATCTCAGATGAGGAAGATATCGATCCTGAGCTTCAGGGACCTAAATCCAAGAAGATGATCAAAACAGCACAATTGGCAAACGCCTTGTTGGATGATCTGAGTAGTGAAAGCTCAATTGACTTTCTGGACGATGATGCTGACTACATGGCTCTTCCTGAGGACATGGATATTGACGAGGATGATGATGACGATTTGCTCAATAACTTAAGAAACGCAGCCCATATGAAGAGAAAGCAGCCAAAGAGCGCCAGCAGCTTCAAGAGGCAGGTAATGAACAATAAGGACTTGGATCCAGAGAAAAGAACGTATATGTCTCGAGCAAACGCAGCTTTTGTACGCGGCGATCTAGAAACAGCATGGAAGAACTATGTGGAGGTGATCAAGATCGACAACAAGAGTTTCAATGCGTACAAGACCTTGGCAGAAATCTGCCAGATACAAAAGAAGTATAACAAATGCTGTAAGTTCATGCTTATGGCTGCGCTTTCTAATCCGTCTGATACAGCGCTTTGGGGACAGGCTGCCGAGCTAAGTTCAGAATTGGGGCACATTGACCAGGCTATATATTGCTACACCCGAGCAATTGCCACGAAAAACACAGAACACGACTACGATTTCATAATCCGGCGTTCTTGGTTGTACAAGCAAAAAAGGCAGTATGGGCGTGCTTTGGAGGGCTTGCAAAGACTCAGTCAACAGTACCCCGAAGACTCCTCTGTTGTAAAGCAACTAGCCGATGTTTACGTCCACCAAAAGCGATACAACGATGCCATTGCATTGTACAACCGTATTTTGGAGAAGAACATGAATCCCACAGAAACAAAAGCACCCAGGTTCAACTGGTCCGAGCTTAATATTCTCACGGAGCTTTACATATCAAAGAGAAGCTGGACCTCGGCAATCAACATCATCAAGATCGTGGCTCGGTGGATACAAAGAAGAAGTGACGAAACATGGTGGGATGAGCAACAGGATTGCGATGCTGAATTTGACGATAGGAGGGGACCTTTGATCATGAAGAAAAAGCCGAAGTTCTACAACGAGTGTGCTCTGCGACCACATGATCTTCCCATCGATATCCGCTTTAAACTCGGATACTTGCGTCTTGAATTGGACCAGAAGGATGAGGCGCTCAAGCACTATGGCTTTTTGCAGCTAGAAGAAGACAAGCTAGATGTTTCCGATTTGTTCTACGAAGCAGGTAAGCATCTTGAGTCTAAAGGCTTCTATGAGGACGCAATTACTTTTTTGAAAGAAGTTGCCGACGAAGAGCACATGGCCGAAGTCGAGTACCTTTTGGGTAAGTGTTATGCTGAAATCAAGGAATATGATGCAGCAAAGGCACATTTGCTCGAGGCAATGAAGGATGATCCAGAGAACGATTATCTCAAGACCATATTGATTGAAGTTCTTTACTACACCAACGATCAGGACGACCACGTCCTAGCGAGCCGGCTTATTAGTGAACTTCGAGCACCCAAAGTCGCTTCTGAGGCACCAAAGGAAGGAGATGACTCGGAACCTACCGGTAATGAGTTTGAACCACCTGTCGACGACGATGACGATGACAACATTGCCCTTATCAAAAATGCGAGAGAGTATAAGGACACAAAGAAAGAGACCATGACCGAAGAGGAAAAGGAAGAGATTGAGCAGAGAGCCACCCGTATGGTCTTGGACAAATTCAACAGAATGCAAAGACTACAGGTCGCCATAGACCAGGGCCATAAGGCAGCCGCGTCAGCGTGGATGAATATTGCCTCGCAGCTTATTGATATGTTCACCAGCGTAAAGGCCTTTTTCCCCAAGAATAGGAAATCCACCTTCAGGGGTATAGTGATGTATCTTCGTCGCAAGCAAGACATGGATATCAACAACCGTTTGGCACGAATCAATAATCTTTACGAGGGCATTACCGAGACCACAAACTCCAGGGTCGCTTTGATCGCCCAGACTGAGTTTAGAGGGCTTTCTTACGACCAGTGGCTCTACATCTTCATCCAAAACGCACTTCTTGTGCGTCGCTTCGACAACAACTTGGATGAGGCCATCAGCATATTGGAAGTTGCGTTTGACGTGAATGTCTTCATCCAAGATAAAGAGAGAGTGATGATTTTGCGGCTTGTACGGCTCTCGCTTGCCATTGAACAAAAGGATTATGTTCCCACAGTGTGCAATAACATCCGTTACGTGCTCTCGTTGACTCAGTTCTCTCCCACAATCTACGGTATCTTCATGTGTGTTTTTGGATCAGGAATAGCTGCCTGGGCTGCCTTTAGCAACTACAACCACCAGAAGTATTTCCTAAGACAGGTCAAGGCGTACGACTCATTGCTCACGTCCTCGAAGGTTTCTGGTGCTGCCCATGTTACTGTGGATGTGAAAGACATCACATTTAACAAAGAGCTTCCGCTGTTACTATACATCTACGCCTGTCTTTTGGGAAGCAACAGGGCGTACTCGTCTCCCATCGTCTACCTCACTAGAGCATACAAGAACTACTACAACGACCCCACCATCTGTCTCATGCTAGGGTTGGCTCATGTTCATCGATCGATGCAGAGAAACTCCTCCAATAGGCATATGCAACTCCTTCAGGGGATCAGTTTTCTCTTGGAATACCGAAACCACCGAAGCAAGAACAGCACCGATTACGAGAAACAGGAAATTGAGTACAATTTCGGGCGTCTTTTCCACATGCTTGGGTTACCTGCTCTCGCTATCACTCATTACAACAAGGTTCTTGAGTTCCACGAAACCCTCCAAGACGACCCAGACTACGATCTTCTGACAGACGCCGCCTACAATCTTACCTTGATTTACACCATTAACGGAAACACCAAATTGACCCAGGAATTGACCGACAAGTACTTGACCATCTAGTGGTGCACAGGTGCGATTATATGAGTACTCACTAGGAAATCATCACCAACCACTAACAACCGCATGGTCCGTCTCAAGCACCGTTACATTCTTTTTGAAATTCTATTTCCGCCTGTTGCCGTCCCTCGGACCGGCACCCAAAGCGAGAAATTTCGAAATTTCTGCGATAATCCCAAAGACACACTTCTAGCGCTCCATGCCTCATCGCCAGCATCCATAAACTCCAAAACGATAGCCAACATTCTCAAAAATGCCGTGCACGAGCATTTTGGGGAAATTAGCGCCGGTGGTGTTGGTCTGCTGATTATCGTGAAGTATTTCAGCAACAAGACGTCTACGGGCATCATACGATGCAGTCGACAGAACTTTGAACAAGTAATGGCGGCCATTGCGCTTGTGACGAAGGTGGATGCGTATGACGCTGTGGTACGCTGTGTCCATGTCAGCGGAACCATCAAGAAGTGTGAGCAGTTTTCGATCAGAAGAAACAGACAGTTGATCATAGATCTTGGGAGAGACAAGGAGATGGAGTCGGGGCTCAATGAGTTTGTGGCGATGTTTAAGAAGGACGAGGGAGAGGAGGAAGAGGATTGAGGTCAGAGGATGGAGGAAGTTGGGAGTTGATTTGGGAGTCTAGTGTTGGCTTGTCGTCGTCTTCTAAGTCAGCCGCATTGTGCTCATTTTCCCGAAGCGAATCAGTACCAACCTCATTGCCCTCATTCCATGACTACCAAAAACATCCAATTTCTATTTCATCTTTAAAGGGAGCCCGGATATCCAGAAATCACAGGGTGGTTGCAAATGGCTTGGCCTGCACCTGCGCACTACGCACATTCAACGATTTCAGACAGCATCATCACCAACACGGCTACTCATGCCGCTTCTGAATATTCTACATCAAATACAGCGGAAGGGCCAGATCCAGCGATCAACGGCCCCGCTGGCCCCGCCCAGCCGTCCCATACAGTCTAGTCCACGTGCATCTACATCAAAGCTGGTAACTCCAGAAAGACCGGTTGATCCGGTTGTGGCACGGCTCAAAGCAGCCCGTAAAGCTGAGAGGGAGAAAAAGGAGGCGGAAGCACGTGCCAAAAAGGGCCAGGCCCCAAAGAAGGAGACAAAGCCAAGAGCACCAAAACAAGCTCTTCGACTGAAAGTGCCGTCTAGAGAGAGTTCCAAGGGACTGGCAGTGACACCTGTTGCTGTCTCACGAGAAAAGAAGCCAAAGGTTTCGTTCTCACAGCTCATGAAGAAGGCGTCGCTGATTGACCAAAGCAAGTTGTCGATTCAGTTTAAGAACAAGACTAAATCACCAGAGCCCCGTCCAGAAAGAAGAAAGGTAGAGGCGAAAACGAGGCCCACAGGGCATGTAAATAGGGACAGAAGGCCTCAGACTGCCCTGAAGGAGAAGTCTCGTGCACCTACACGAGAGGCTCCCAGCACTGCCAGAGCGCCAATCCCAGCCAGAAGACCAAACCTGAAACTAGAAGAACGGCTCCAGCAAAAGAAGCCAGTTGGTCAAGGCCATGAGGATGAGGAAGGCGACGACTCAGATTTGGGCTCGTTCATTGCATCCGACGAGGAAGAGGATGTGCCTCAAGACTACGATCGAGATGAGATCTGGGCCATGTTCAACAAGGGCCGTACGAGGCAGTACAATTATGACTCCGACTCAGACGACATGGAAGCCACTGGAGCGGAGATTTTCGAGGAGGAGGCACGGTCCAAGAAGAGAGCGATGGAGGAGGACCGGAGAGAAATGGAAGAAGAGCAGCGTCTTGCCGAGCTCAAGAAGCGGCGCAAGGCAAGGGCGTGATCAATCACCAGAGCATATATGAATAAGCATAGTCTTGAATAGCATACATTTACAAGGAAGCGTCGGCCAGAGGGGCAGGGCATTTGAAAGATTATCGCAGCTGAGGGCCAATCGGTTTTTCGGGAGTAATACGAGAGTTTGTTTTATTGAAAGCTTACGGATTGAGTCGAATTGGGCGAAAGGTGAATCAAATACTTTTTTCAGAATTTGTGATCCCTGTATTCATGGCAGGGAAACATCGAACCAAAGGTGAATTAAGGATGCAGAAGTTATTTTTCAGGCTAATGTAATCGATGTGAAGGCCAGTCAATGCTTTTTATATCACACTCATTATGTGTTCATTCAGTCGATAGATCCATGGACGTTGAGAGTTGCAGATTGTGAAAGATACCTGACTGCATTGATGGTATAGAGGTTTTGACCAAATCGAAGAGGTTTTAAGATTTGATAGTATATAAAGAGATTTACACATTCAGAACCGTTGAAGGAATCCCACTGGCTTGTGGACTTACCAGAACACATCTCGAAGTAACGCTAGTCGAAGAGTACCCATAAAAGCTAGAATCTGCCGCCTTACAATGAACAACTAAGCCGTTACCTCTTTTTTTTTTTTTTCTTTTCGAGCTCTCCTCCAACTTAAACAAAAAACCACCCAGTCCTATTCAAACCTCTAAAGGACATCGACTGTTTTGTAGCCTTGGTGGTTACGCACAGATTTCGCAGCCATTTTTCACCTCTGCTCACCTTCACCAAAGTCAAGTCCCAGTTACTCTTGCCAACAAGACCAACAAGACAAATTTGATCGGTGCCTCCTCCAAAAATCATCCCAAGCATCTCCTCAAGGCCACCCTCCTCCACGCATGTCCACATACAAAGAAGCACTCAAGGAGCTACGAAGAGAGCCGCTATCGCTCCGAAACAGGCTCTCTCTGATTCTCCTTGACGCCCGTTTTGTGTCAAGATTCGAAAGCAGCGGATTTCCCATCGTCGCCAACGAACGCTGCGGCCTCTGGTACGTCAAACCCGAGATTCTCGCAGAATCCGCCTACTTCAAGTCCACCGATGGACACACCAACCAGTGGAAATTCTCCCTCCGACGACTCAACTTCCATCTCTTGCCGCTCCTAGCGAGCCACGGCGGAATTGTGCTTGTGGACTCCACCAGAAAAGGAAAGCTCATGCCCGATGCTCTTTCCAAGACAGTGCCCATTTGGTGTGCCGTGCTTAACTGCATAATGTTCGAGGGAGAAGACAGCGATTGGGATATACAGAAGGACAATTGGCTCAGGACGCCCTTGGAAATGGTCCTGGAAAGCGAACACAGCGCCATGTGTGAGAAGATCCCACAGTTTGCAGCTGAGGTGAAGAGACTCAGTTTGATCTCAAAGGAGCAGTTGGTGGAGCGGCTCGGAGGATCAAAACCCCTTGTACCTGTTTGGCGCCGCTTTGGCCAGAAAACCGTCGAGGTGCCCAGATCTCTGGACTACCATACTGTGGTGTGCTTGACTGCGCTGGCTGTTTCCATGGAAACCACGGGCTTTTCGTATGTTCAGGGTGCCGCCGACGACCACGAACTTTGGGCCACCAAAGACGTTTGCGGGGAAAAGCTTGACGCTGGAGTTTTCTGGGACGTTGTAAGAGAGCAAGGCGAGTCGAGGATTGTTGATGAAAATAATCAAATCTACCATTGGCTCTCGGACGGAGAGCTCACGAGGAGAGTGAACAGCATTTACGAGGGAAGGGCGAACTCTTCAAAGGTCAAATTGGATGTTACGGTCTTGGGAAACACTGCGGTCTCTGTGGGTGTGATAGACAGAGAAACTGCTTTTGAAGAGGTACAAGCTTACGACAGCGTGGTGGTACTCCACAATAAAATACGAATTCAGAGCCCTGAGAAGGCGAAATGCAGAATCATGAATTACACTGTCACGCCTGGAAAGCAGGGCCTGAAGGAACTCCGAACGCTTCTTCCTGACATCATGGCGAACCTAGCGGGATCCAAGAACATAGCGATGTTTTGCGATTCTGGAAAAGATCTTTCAGTCGGGGTAGCACTCTGTATTCTTTGCAAGCGGTATTCGACCGATTGGCAACCATCAGAACACCCAGTGGTCAACAAGGACGTTGTTAAACAGCATTTGGGCAAGATCCTGGATCTCCGCAAAGTGAACCCCAGCCGAAATACCCTCCAGAGCGTGAACTCGTATTTAATGGGGAGGTAGGAGGCGAAGGCTTGCCGTTGGGTCAACCCTGGTTTGTCTGATGGGGTGGATCTTATTGACGATTTGCTCCTCCTTGGCCTGCAATATTCCACTACGGTGGTGCCTCGAGGAAATTGGAAACGGCATGAAATCACAATTTTTAATTATAGAAAGAGGCTTGACGTGGGCCTTGATATCAATAGGTTTCCGCAGTTTGCAGCCATTAAAGAAATGGTTGCCTAGCGGCCCGCTACACAGCAAATCGCAAAATACGAGCTGAAACTGAGCCAAAAACTCAATTACAAAGAAACCTTGCACTAACGTGCCAAAACCCCACTCAATCGTTTCCTTGGTTGTAGCCCAATCTACCTCTATCATAAGTCCATGGATACAAAAGGTCAATGCTCTCACTACGGCCTCCCCTACACCCGCCAAAAATTCAATCCAGAATACCCACTCCCAAAAATCGAAAAAAAAAAAACTTACCCAAGTCTTCACTGAACCACCCCGCTTTGGTGATTTTTCATCTCCACCTTTACCGCAGTGCGATCAACTATTCCTATATTCATCCCCACATGCCACGGTTTCTCTGCCTCCCCGGCTACTTTCAAAGCGGCAAAGTGTTCGCCGAAAAGCTGTCGGGATTTCGAAAAACGCTTTCGAAAAAGCACGGCTACGAACTAGAGTACATCGATGCTCCCATCAGAATCGAACGCAAAGAGGACCTTCCGTTTCTGCTTGGAGTGAATGAAAAAGAGGCCAACGAGAAATTCCAGTACTTGGCACAAAAGGGCGTCAATCGGTGCTGGTTCGACTACCACGACGGCATCTACGACCGCTTCGACGAGTCGTACAACTACTTGATTCAGCATATACGGAAAAATGGGCCCTACGACGGAATTGTGGGATTCTCCCAGGGCGCCGCCATGGCGGCTATAATAGCAAACTCGATCCACTTACACCTGGATATTCAGCCGTTCAAGGTGGCGGCGCTTTTCTCTGGTTTTGCTTTCACTGTTTCGGGTCCCCCCGCCAAATCTGAGGACGAGCTGCTTGCGGAATTTTCCGCTCGTCTGTGGGTGAATGAGGATTACAAGAAATACTATAAGATGCCGAGGGACTCGGGTACCACGGTGATCGTGGTTTATGGGTCTGAAGACGTCGTGGTTCCGCCATTGAGGTCCCAGTACTTGGCGTCGTTGTATGAAAATGCGTCTGAGTTCGAGCACGATGGTGCTCACTATTTGCCCAATAAGAAGGAGACTTTGGCGCCGATCGTAGACAAGATATGCCAGGCTGTGGAACCAAAGCCGGCTCTATAGGCTGAGGGTCAGTGAAGAAGGGACACTTGAACGGCTGATTCGAGACAGGTATCTCATCTAGCTGAAGGAGCAGAATACGGCGAATTAGAGCTTAAAAATGGTCAAATTGGATCCTAGAAATATGCCCATTGGACTTTGAGGATCTGTGGCACTCACACAAGGATAGCCAGGTGATCGATATAATAATAGATATGCCCATTTATGCACTTTCTTGACTGGTCGAAGCCCATTCGTTGTAGTCAGAGAATAGGTTTTTCGACATCAAGGTTTAAGTTATGTCCTTGTGACCCTAAGCCAAGTTGTCGTCCAGAATTGTGATGCAGTGTGACTATTTCGAAAGGTGCTTGTATTTATGAAAACAGACACTTGAAAGCATGCTT
Source organism: Candidozyma chanthaburiensis (assembly GCA_030579055.1). Lineage (NCBI taxonomy): Eukaryota > Fungi > Ascomycota > Pichiomycetes > Serinales > Metschnikowiaceae > Candidozyma > Candidozyma chanthaburiensis. Next base: position 193,252 of record JAKUAA010000007.1, on the reverse strand, counting down.
CTTCCTTGGAGATTAAATCTCAGCGGGTGCTCAGCAGGCCATTCCAGTTTGTGCCGTTAGGTTTGCCCACTTATTAAAGGTCGTCTACGGCCTCGAGCTTCTAATCAAGAATGCTTTTTATTGAAGGTAGACAATATTGGGCCTTACGTTCCATGAGGTAGCGAGTTTCCATCTGGTGAACTTCTCCATTGACCATGTGAAAGAATGTCTCCCGATTTGTGAGGTGTCACCTTTTCTAGAAATGACTTTCACATTGACTTCAAAGATGCTCGAAAGATCATCTCATTACCTCCATCAATGTGCGTAGATCCATTATGCAACCATTAGCCACAACACTCATCCAGTTCCACCACTGACCCGAACAGCGCTTTTTAAGCGCTCAGGCCCCAGATAACAACTTTCTCATTTTGCTTTCCCGAATCCCACGGATTCCCTTTCTCTAAGTGGTGGCTTCCTCTGACTACAGATGGTGGTGCACAGAGAGCAGAATCATCAACACCAACTACTACTCATGAACGATACAACCGACTCACCTGGTGTAATTCCAGAAGATGGCTCTCCCGATAGCAAAATAACAACTAATGCAGAAGAACTGCCACTGATCGAGGGCAAAAAACGAGAGTCCGAAGGTGGAGAACCAGAGTCCAAGAAAATCCACCACGAAGAAACACCCGACTATATCCAGTCTCTTTCCAGGAAAGAGGACTCTGCTACCCCTGGCCCTTCCAATTCCTCCGTGTATAAAGAAACTAAGAAGGAGCTCCCAGCATGGATGAAAAGCAAGGCACAGCCAACAGAAGCGAACAAGTACGATAAATACGGTGGAAGAGCTTCGGCTGCTCGTGGACAAGACTCAACGTCAAAGAATGACAAATATGCCAAATACGGCGCCAAGGACGATAGGTATCTGAAATACGGAGCCAAAGGAAACCAAGATTCCCGAGTAGTGAGAAGGTCCGAACCAGAGCCTGAAAAGGACCCTCGAAGAGGCCCCAGTAGCAGGGAGCCCATTGAACCTCCTGCGGAGGGAGAACCAGCCGTGGCTGCATACACAAGCGTGCCTTCTCTAGGAGGAGCAGGCCAGAAGAGCGAATACAGAACATTTCAGAGTACCATTTCTCACAAAGAGAACAAGGATATCAACAGCATTGTCAGACAGCACTACAACCAGCGGACGTTCCAGCTGCGAATGCAGGGTCTGAGAACGAGGTCGCCCATCTACAAGCTCAGAAACTTCAACAATGCCATCAAGTACATGTTGCTTGGGAGCCATGTCAAGAGGCAGCTGCCAGGTTCCCAGCTTGTGCTATTAGATTTTTGCTGTGGTAAAGGTGGAGACTTGAATAAGTGTGAGTTTGTGCATGCGGACCAGTACATTGGTGTGGATATTTCAGATGCTTCGGTCAAAGAAGCGTTTTCCAGGTATTCCCAAAACAAGGCCCGTTTCATTCCCCAAAATCCTCAGGCTAAGCGCTCAAGGGACACTAAACGCTACAACTTCGAGGCATGTTTTGCGACTGGTGACTTGTTCACCTACTCGCTTCCGGAAATCCTCGAGCCTAATTTCCCCGGCATCATGGATGGCTTATTTCCGGTCGACTGTGTCAGTGTCCAATTTTCTTTTCATTATGCATGGGAGACGGAGCTGAAGGTACGCACCGTCCTTACCAATATCACCAGGTCCTTGAGACCCGGCGGCACGTTTATCGGAACGATCCCGTCGTCCGACTTCATTCGAGAAAAAATTGTCAACAAAGAGTTCTACGAGAAGAACACCTTTGGCAATGAACTATACCATGTTCGTTTTGAGAAAGATCCTCCAGAGGACGGCGTTTTCAGAGAGCCTTTCGGAAACAGGTATGACTATTTTTTGAAAGACGCAGTTGACGATGTGCCTGAGTATGTTGTCCCCTTTGAATATCTCCGGTCGTTGTGTGAGGATTTTGGCTTGATTTTGCGTTACAAGAAAAACTTCACTGATATCTTCAACCTGGAAATACCGAAGTACTTCAGCAAGCTCAATAAAAACTTGATCGACGGCATGAAGCGTGCTGACGGGAAATACGGCGTGGAAGGCGCCGAAAAGGAAGCCGTGGCCTTCTATGTTGGTTTTGTCTTCGAGAAGCTTGGCAACTAACCAAACATATAGAATAGAAACCACACGATGTACACGGTGAAGAGAAGTGTAAGGCGGCCACGGGTGGTGGATCCAAGCCACAATCCCGTACCCAAAGACTTGTCTGCCACTCTTCGGACGTATAACTGCTTGAACTTGTCGATGGCAGTGCACTTCATATAAATCATCGTGGGTCCACTAGCAATATCCTCCTGCTCGACATTTCTCATCTCCTGGCGGAAGTTTTGAGACAAGTGATGCTTGGGTATGTGGCTCGGGAGAATGACCAAATTGCCATTGTGGGCAATAACGCTTTCGGGAGCTTCTGTGGGAACGGAAATCAGTAAGTACACCGGACGATGGTCAGACCTCAAGTACTCGTCGATGCTGTCGTAACTAAGGATTTTTGGCAGCCCTTTGCGATAAGTAGACTGGTAGAAGATTCTGTCACACCACAGTGGACAGCGGCGCTGGTCGTAGATTGCCATTCCTGGATGGTATTTGTAGGTTGGTTTGAACGTGATGCAGCCCTCGTTGAAACCAGAAAACAATTCACCATCTATCCTTCCCTGGGTGAGTTCGTCATACTTAAGCACAAGCTGCTCGACTTCCGAATCAGGAAGCCGGCTTGTGGTATAGTTAAACGGATGAGACACATCCAACTTGCGGATCTCGTCCTTGGGGTCTTTTCGAGTTCTGAAATTCAAATCGCCCATGAAGAAAGCGTGCGAGCCGCTTTTCAAAAAGCTGAACCCGTCGCCAAAATCGAGAGCTCGCTTTATTGTCCAGATATTGCGAATTCGGCGTTGGTAGTATACCTCTCCTTCAAAGGCACCCAAATGGGCATTTGCGAAGGTCAATTCAGTCACTTTTGACTCCTCGTAGACGTACTTGACTCGGATGCCTACGCCTCCCTTCAAAGACGTGCCGCCATTGCCGCAGCTAGCCACGGCTGTCTTGCAATCTCTGAATCTTGAAGGATACGGCGTTATAGCAAAAAGCCCAATTGCGCCAACATGGTCAAACGCTATGGTAGTAAAATTGAGGGCTCCTGAATGACCGTACGTCATCTTAAGCACCTCCACAGCCGCCTCATTGACTTTTATAAGCTTCAGACGGGCCGTTTCCTCAAAACAGCCATCCATAACTGTGCAGAACTCCTGGAAGCCAAAAACGTATAAATGGGCAGGTTCTTTCGGAAGCGTGGGGGTAATACACTGCAGGTACTCCACAGGATCAATTGGCTTTTTTGCCATGTTGAATGTTGTGAGGTAGAGGGGGATTTTCTCTGACAGCATGGTGGAGATGTAGTATCAAGTGTATCTGTAGTGATAGCAAGCTGTGCAGGTCATGCTGGGCTGTTGATACCAAAAAGGGAGGGTTTCATAAAAGAGGTTCCCAAAAGTGGGACATTTCCTAGAGCTCTACAATTCAGAACAACTTATGAATTAACATAGCAATTTTTTCGTCTGCAATGGCCAGATAATGGACCTTCTTCGACTGACCAAGTCTGGTGTACGGGTGTACCAAATCAATATAGCGGTGATTTTCCGAGATGCACCCCACTATGTCTCTACTAGAAACACAAAGGCAGCTTTTAGAAGAAAATGATGCCTTGGAGGTGGCAGTAGCACGGAATTTTCGGAAGAACCCGGCTCTTGCAGCCCTGTGTCGTGTCGACCAAACCCACAAACTCTCCCTTAAGAAAAAGAGGACTCATAAGGAAATGCTTCTTAAGGAACATGAGCTAAAGTTTTTCGAGGAGACTGCTAATGACAACCTCAGTCGTCTCAAGCAGCAGCTTGGATCCAAGAATAGCCTCGTGAAGGAAATAAACACCCTCAGGGATCCAGACATGAAGTTCCATCTGTTCCTCGATGCCATGAAAGACATAAACAACAAAAGAGGTGATCGTTTAAAGTCGGCCAGAAACACTCTATCTACAGTTGTTCCCTACCTGAGTGCACCTGAAGAAGACAGAAAACCAGATTCCAATAGGGTCAAACGAAAACACCTTCTATCCTCCATGGGTGCCCATATTTGGCCTCAGCTAGGCTTAAAGTTTAATGAAGTTGAGCAATTTGGTAAATATGTCGACCTATCGTACTTCTACGGTGAGTACAAACAGCTAGTTCCCTCAAAGGCCACGTATGTGGATTTTTTGAGGACGTTCGCTGTATTTCCATACGATACTACCTCGGGAGAGTATAAGCGGTATCTCAGCCAGCTCCTAGAGTTTCTCTCAAAGTTCTACGAAAACACGCATCCTTTCGAGAGCCCTGATAGCATATTTCAAGACGATGCCGAACAAGAGGAGGCTGAAGAGGGTAAACCCAACGACAAAGGCGAGGTTTTCTGCAAAGCCTGTGACAAACTTTTCTCGAAGGAGTCCGTTTACAAGGGCCACTTGGACGGAAAAAAGCACAAGAAGAACCAAAAGGCACTTGAGGAGAACGCAGGAGACAACAGTGTTCCTGTCAAGAAGGCTACTACGACCACTACAGAAAAGAAAATCGCCAAACTAGCCTCGCTTCTCAAGCCCACTATCGAAGAGACTATAAACCATATAGAACGGCGTGCGGCTGCTTCCGAGCGTGAACGGATGATAGAAGATACAGCACAGGTCGACGAAGAAGAGGAATTCACAGCCACAGATACTGACTCCAGTGGAGACTCAGACAGCGACGACGACGATGATCTTCTCTCCAAGCATCTTCCCCTTGGCACCGATGGAACTCCCATCCCTCTCTGGCTCTATAAGCTACAAGGTCTTCATAGAAGCTACAATTGTGAGATTTGCGGCAACGTCAAGTACAAGGGTCGCCAGCAGTTTGATAAGCATTTCCACCTGGCGAAGCATATTTACGGTCTTCAATGTCTAGGTGTTGATGACGAGGCGATGGTGAGCTTTGTGGGCATTGCCAACATAGAAGAGGCGAATGAGTTATGGCAGAAGCTCAAGAAGATAAAGAGAAATGAAGAGAAGACTGCTGAGAGTGCTGTGGAGGTGGAAGACGAGGAAGGTAATGTGATGCCCGAGAAGGATTATCTCGAGTTGATGAAGCAAGGGCTTTTGTGAGTCGGTTCAAAGTTTGGGTCCTTGATGGTGGTTAGACTTGATGCAAGCTGAGCACAGAGAGGTCTTCACTACCTGCTTGCTAAAGTAGGTAGATCAAACAGGTGTGATGATGTTAATGGGTTCAGGCCTCTCAGTTTTAGTGAGCACGAAGTTTCGTCTCTAATGATTTATTAGCTACTACAGAATAACGGCCGACTCATGTGATGTGTCTCACCTTTAATAAATGTTGGGTTCCTGAATTAATTGGTCAATGAAAAGCATTTCATTATATTTTGCAACCACGACCTCAATACGACCATATCATATGCCGTAGAATCAAGCACCCACGAACCGATTCTCAAGTTTCAGCCCCAGCCAATCCTTAAGAATATTGACAATTTCTCTTTTTGTAAAATTAACCAAGAATTTCCTTCCAATTTCTTTCATGTCTTTATATTCTACTCCACACTACACATCGCATCTCATATTTGCAACCAATACTTCCGTAGACAAGGTACCTACAAAACAGCTAAAAACTGCAAATCACAAAATATTGCCAGTCAATTCACATGTCATTCGAAGAAAAGAAAGTTTCTAATAAGTAAAATCAAGACCCCCCAAAACCCCCAGCACCTCAAGACATCACCATCCAACTCCACCGCGAAATTCATGGTCCTCCATCTTCACCGAATCATCTGGATACGAAGAATGTCAGAGTCGGCCAAAAGAGCACTGCTGCCGAGCGGCCCGCCTCCCAAAAGCAGACCGCCCCGTGGCGCCTTGAAATTCAGAGACGACCTCGGTTTTCGTGTCAAACAGCAGAGCATCGATAAGGATAAGGTCAGTTCAGAAGCCGAACCAAGCAAGACCATTTTCGAAGAGGAGACCGAGGGCGCTCTGTATGTGATCGAAGGACCCCTTCGCAGAACAACGCCGTACTTCTTCACCTACTTGACCTACTGCAAGCAGAGATGGCGGGACCGCAAGATCTTGGATGTGTTTCTCGATGAGTTCCGTGAAAAGGACCCGGAAACGTACCGCAAGGCCATTGCCAATGGGCAGGTGACCATCAACAAGAAACCCACAACTTTGGACCTGGTGGTGAAAAACGGCGATCTCATATCTCACAGATGCCATAGACACGAACCAGCTGTCTCTCTGAGGCCTATAAAGATAGTGTTTGAGGACGAAAACGTCATTGCAATTGATAAACCGTCGGGCATTCCCGTGCACCCTACGGGCCGGTACCGCTACAACACCATCACGAAAATCTTCCAGCACGAGTTTGGAAAAACCGTCCATCCTTGCAATCGCTTAGACAGACTAACACTGGGGCTCATGTTCTTGGGCAAAAACGCCCGTGGGGCTGATTTCTTCGTGAAGCAGATCCGGGAACGGAACGTCAGAAAAGAGTACATTGCCAGGGTAAAGGGCAGGTTTCCCGTCGAGCCAGTTCTGGTGGACCAGCCGCTTCTCACCGCTTCTCCAAAACACGCTTTGAATGTGGTGGATCTCGAAAACGGAAAACCAGCAGTCACAGAGTTTAAGCGAGTCTCGTACGATCCAGCTTCTGATACGTCTATCGTCAAATGCCACCCTTTGACTGGAAGAACTCACCAGATCAGAGTCCACCTCCAGTACATTGGCCATCCCATCGCCAACGACCCCATATATTCCAGCGAATTTGTATGGGGCTCAGAGTTGGGTAAAGGTAACACGGGAGCACCTCCTGAGGTGGTGGCCAGATTGGACAGAGTAGGTAAGGACAAGGCGTGCTCTACATGGATACATCCTGAAGAGGACGGTGAAATTCTATCAAAAAACCAGTGTCCCGAGTGTGAGTTGCTGCTCCACACGGATCCAGGTCCAAATGACCTCGATCTCTGGCTTCATGCTTATAAATACGAGGCCTCCGACAAGCTGTGGTCGTATTCGGCCGACTATCCAGACTGGGCCATAGATCCACACCGCAAGTTCATGGAGCTTGCTATAGAACAGGCAAAGAAGTGTGGTGAAACCCAGACGCAGTTTAATGTTGGTGCCGCTTTGGTGCTTGACGGTGAGGTTTTGGAAACGGGCCATTCCCGTGAGTTGCCGGGAAATACTCACGCAGAGCAATGTGCTTTGGAGAAGTACTTCAAAAAGCACAACACAACGGATTTGCCAAAGGGCACCGAGTTGTTCACCACGATGGAGCCCTGCTCCTATCGATTGAGCGGAAACTTGCCTTGTGTTGATCGAGTGTTGGCAACCAGCATAAAAACGTGTTTTGTGGGTGTTCTCGAGCCTGACACGTTTGTTGAGAACAACACCGGCAAAGCCAAGTTGGCGGAGGCAGGTGTCGAGTATATACATATTCCGGGGTACGAGGAGGAATGTCTTGAGATTGCCAAGCTTGGCCACGACAAAAAAGAGTGATCGGAGACTCGCTTGGATAATAATGAAGGTATAAATAGAAAGCCCAGGAAGTATTTCAACGATCGTCGAGAAAGGCTGAGAAGTCAATTGATTGATAAGCCGTGCAAATAAGCTCGCTCATTTGCTTATCAGTCGCTCTCGTCCAACTCCAACACAACGTCTCGGGTTGAATACACAAACACATCACGACGACTTCTTCCAGCCTGCTCCGCATCAGCGAACGAAACGCTTCTATCTTGATTTCTCGCACTGTTGGCCCCTTCAGCTGCAACATCGGATGTCAGCATGGCAGCTCTTTCTCTAGATCTTCTTCGTTCACTGGCATGTCGTTCCAATTGTGCCAATGGAGCCTCCGCCAGCCTCTCCACTATCGGGTGCTGCGGTGATGCAAAGCTGCTGCCTACACTTACAGACCGAGGAATGGCCAAACCAGTGGCGATGATTTTGTCTGTGATATCAAGAAACATGTTTTTGGCAACATTCATGCCGTTAGCAAATTTGTAAAAGCGGGGGAGGCTGGGCTGTTCAGGATCCAGATTTGCACTACCGGAGGTGCCCTTCGTCAATGTGTTGCTGGAGCTGCTTTGGCTGTGAAGGTTTTGAGGAGAATCGTCGTCGTCGTTGTCTGTATCTTCGTCGTGGAAAGACAGTCTTTTCGGGGTTTCAGGAGCCTCTTCTTCCACGAACAACTCGAATCTATCGAGCTCGTAGAGCTCATCTTCGTAAAAGCGGCGCCCTAGCACGCCTTCTTTTTCCATCATTCGTCGAATCACATTGTACTTGTTGCACCATTCCCAAGGGATGACAACGCAAACGACGTAGGTGACAACAGAGAAGATCTCTGAAAGAGCGTAAACCCATGCGTTCGACACATCGGCAATAAAAAACGCCACCGGGGCGTATATGAAAACTAGTGTAAGGAGCGATATGAGCCAGATGTGTCTGTTGGCAATGATTTGCTTCACTTTTATAAGCAAAAAGGCTGTGAAGATCGCAGCGTAGCACATACCCATGGCAATACGAATGAGATAGGTCAAAGCTGGAATGATCTTGCCGGCCTCGGCATCTTCATGGAAGTTATGGAATTTGGTAATGCCCCATAGCGTTTGCGAAATAGTAGCGGCACTGGTACCCACGTAAAATATCAGGCGCTTGTCGCTTTGTCTTTGGAAAAGCCTCATCACAACTTGAACCTGCAAGATGAGAAGAGAAAGCACGACAATCAAGTCGATGATGCTGAGGTAGAGTGTGTCGTTCACAGCCTGAAGCACTGCGTCGCCATGCAAATAGCCCTGTCGCTGCTGGTTGTGCAAAACCACAATAGATTTGATAACCGTTATTAGCATATAAACCGACGAGAGGATGGTCAGCAGCTGTAGTAGCATGGATGGCTTGATTGTGTAGTTGGTCAAGACAAATATAGTGAGGAACCAGGTGACCACTGCCAGAATGGCTATCGAGTAAACAATCGGCACGACGCTATATACGAAAACGCCTTTATTGGGCGCCGTGGTGAATTCTCGCCACAGCTCGCTTACTTGCGGTAGTGATTCTGAAAAGGTATTTAGCACGAGGTTCACATTAGAGTTGAGCAACGGCGTGGCTCCCTCGTAGCATTTCTGATGATATACGGCTTCTTGCACGTAGCGAACCGATTTTTCGAAATCGTGACTGATGAGAAGCCCTTCCGATAGCTCCATCGGGAGACACAGGTCGTACACTTTTGGAGACCCGCTACTTCGCCAGAACATGACCGGATGGGAGTGTGTACTGGGTACTGTGTGTCTTCGGTAAGTTTCGGGTTGATTTAAAGACGCCTCTTTGGCGGTTCAATAGCAGTCAAAAAAAGGTGGTTCTTGGTGTTCTTGGCACCCACAGAAGTGGTATCTGAGGCTTGATATGTTGCACCCGTACCTCCCAGATCCCGTCGGAGTACTCCAATGTGGTGAATTCCGTGGAAGGCAAGGGGAGATATGATAATGATTCAAAGATTTTTTGGTTTTGACTTCGGATTTACTTTCGGTGGTGTTGTACTTCTCGTTGAGCGCCATGAACGCCGCAGCGTATGAGCCACTAACCACATAACTAACAGTTACGCTATGATTGATGGTTCCCTTCGGGTCCTCGAAAAAAATGGGACTTTTCAGGACAATTCCAGTGAACTTGTCTACTGAAACCACAATAGTCGAGACTTTGTCTCGCTCATGCTTTGTTTGGTTATCTGGTTATTGGCCCTGGCATGGCTGCGAAATGGCTGTTATTGGAGTAAATATTCATTCTGCAATCCATTCGTATACACGATTGAGGTCAACTTTTCCTGACAAGTGTTTCTGAAGCTTTCATTGGTTTTGTGTATTTGCGTCAATAAAACTATCTTTCTCTTTTCGGTCGTAGAACTCCCTGTTAAGTGTATCTCTCGCTACTCTTCTACGTTATTTTGCTCCTAAAGCCACCCAACTCTTTATATCTCCATGACAACAAAGCTGCGTGTCTTTTTGTCCCTGCGTCTCTAAATTACAGATTTGGGCACAATGCCTCGTCCACTCTGGCCCTGGCTTCAAAAGTACCATTGCCCTCATCACCGTATAGATAAAGTTCGCAAGTTCGATGTAATTTGCCAGTTACACACAAACACCACGTCTGATATCAGATCACCGTCATTGAATCACAATCCACTAATCTAAATAAATAACCATCATCTACAAAGTCAACTCCAGCAATCAAGTCTTACCTCTTGGCCATGCGATCTAGAATAATCAAGCCCACAACAGGAAACCACAAATCAACCAGTATCCAAATTTGAATCCTCAATCCCCTTCTCCAAAAGTATACCCTTCATTTCTTTCCCTGCACATTCCCATCCTCCACCCATTTCTTCAACCTTCGTGTCTACAAAAATGGTTGCAAACACCTCACTCAAACCACAACCCAACTCCACACCCTTCCAACCAAAACAAAAAAGCTCAAAAAGCCATTCCGAACATTTCAAACCCTCAAACCTCCAAACCTCCAGACTCCAGAACCCCTGCCCCGATAAGTGGCCGTGCCGATCCGGATGCCTGCTTCCTACACATTATACCTCAATACCAGAGATACACTTTGCTTGTGGTTCATCATGGCGTCTCTTGAAGCGCAAGAACACCAGGACCTCTTGCTTTCGCCGCTTCCCCGTTCTGAAACTGATGTTTCCCACAACTACTCGTTGCTCGATTACTACGGCTTGGACGGCTTTGACGTTCACGATCAAGGCAGCGATACCTCATACGTGAAGGTGCTGAAAGATACACCCATCGAAGGCGCCAACGGGGCGATTTTTCCCCCACCCGTGGAGGTCCAAGCGGAAGCTGTGGGGGCTTCTTTGGGGGATCCCGTGGGGGAGTCCGTGGGGGACAAAGATACCAAACCTGCGCTTCTAGCATTCAAGCCTGTGGTGCTGAAGATAGACAAAGAGAGCATATTGCATAGCGACTACGACATGTACGGGTTCAAGAAAGACCTGACATTTTTCGATTCGTCCAAGGAGAAATACAGCGAGTGGTTTGCCGACTACGCAGACCAATTAGCACAGCAGAAGAAGAAGTGGCAGGTACTACTCAAAAACAACGGGTTGGGCTACTCCTCAGAAAGCCCTAGTCGATTCCCGCCCAAAAGCGACAAAGCTAAAAAACTCGTGAGAAAAGGTATTCCTCCAGAATGGCGAGGCGAAGCCTGGTTCTTCTACGCTGGAGGTCCAGAACGAATCCACAAGAACGTGGGTGTTTACGAGAAGATCGTGGCTGACACAGAGGGAGTGACCAATAAAGATACAGAGGTGATTGAGAGGGATCTCAACCGGACGTTTCCGGACAACATCCACTTCAATCTGCTGATCTTGCATGGCGAGAAGTTCGAAACTGAACGTATTCGGTCGTTGAGACGTGTGCTCACGGCCTTTGCCCACTACCAGCCTCAAATCGGGTACTGCCAGTCACTTAATTTCTTGGCTGGTCTTTTGCTCTTGTTCATGAACGAAGAGCGGTCCTTCTGGATGCTTGTGATCATGACAGAGCGGATTCTCCCCAAGGTGCATTCGGCTGATCTCGAGGGCGTCCATACCGACCAGGGAGTCTTGATGCTATGTGTGAAAGAGTACATTCCCCGGCTATGGCAGATCATAGGCAAAAGCTTTGAGGGTGCCGTACTTTCGGAGGACAAGATCTTGACCAGGTTGCCACCTGTAACGCTTGTCACGTCATCGTGGTTCATGTCTGTTTTCATCGGCGTCTTGCCCATCGAATCCGTGCTCAGAATATGGGACATTCTCTGGTACGAGGGCTCCAAGACGATATTCCGCATTTCACTTACGATATTCCGACTCTGTCTCGACCATCCGCAGTTTCTGAGCGAGGAGAAACGTGGAGACTCGCTGGAGCTGGAGCAGATCGAGCTCTTTCAGTTCATGCAGAGTTTCCCCAAATCCATTACAGACCCAAACCTACTTGTGGACAAATGCTTCAAGAAAATCGGCGGCTACGGGTTCGGATTTCTTTCGCAGGACGAAATCAACAAATGTCGTGAATTTGTGGCTCAGCAGCGGAGTAAGCTCCGTAACAAGGCCATGGTGACGGCAGAAATGAGTGACATGGAGCGGGAAGCCCTTAAGATCCCTGACTCTGGAGGCATACACGATGTCTATGGATTTCACAAGTCCGTGATGAACGGTGTCGCCTGGAATAAGCATCTCAGCAGTAAGATGAAGAGCAAGTTCAGGAAGAACCGTGGGTAAGTTTGCTTCCGTTTACAGTGAGAGTGACCTCGTGTTAATGCCTGAATTGAAGAACTAACCACCAAGCTCCGGTCAACAAACACCGATTTAAAAAGAGGTAAGGAGAATCAAAACCGAATTCGAAATCCAAAACCAAAATCAAATCTTCAGAATACCCAGTTGCATACCAGGGTGGGTCACGTGCAGCTACCACAACTTTGCGACGAGAACCTTCTCATTCTACTCCATGGAATACAAATATCTTATACTGCGGGTCGCCGATCCGCTCATAGCCGTTGGCGTGGGGGTGGCAGCATATTACCTACATGAAAGGCGGGTTGGTCGTCCCGAAGGCCACACGCTCAACGAGCTCATGGCCAGGAGGTGGAGGTAGTCTACATCGGCCGTCTGCCTCTGTATATTCAATGAACTAGCATACGATGTCAAAGAGAAGCTGGCGATGAGTTCCGTGGACAAGTTTAATGATTGAGGGAATCAAAGGGATTGTCTGAACTGGGCCACAGCCTTCTGGGCCCTTTCAGCTCCAATGTCAAGCGCCAAAAGCAGACCGATTTTTGCCCATGTGGCTTCCGTGACCAGAGGCTCAAGCATAGCCTCATCGGGATCTTCAGAAGCAGCTGCGGGCGATGGCGAAGGAGCCTCGGGACTCTTGGTCTCTGTAGATGTAGTTGGTGGAGACACCATAACGGTAATGGCAAGCTCTTCATTGGGCTTCGCCACAGAGGCAATCTGAGTAGCATCAGTCAACACCTTCGCCTTGAGCATCAATTTCAAGTTGGCTGGCGCTGCGCCGGCGGTTTTCAATATCTCCACCGTCTCCACAAGCTGGCTTTTGATAGTGAATACTGTCAGATCAAGCGGCACCTCGAGAGCAGCGGTAAACTTGAAAGGCGGCTTGATACTCTTGAAACTGAGCTTCGTGGCCTCAGTAGCAGTAGGCGACGCCTTGGGAAAGCCTTTAGGAAGTTGGGGTAGCGAAGGACCCAACGAGGTCAATTTATGGTAGTCTTCGGTGGAATGGAAGTTTTCTGGTGCCGCAGCGCTCAGCAACCGTATAAGCTGGGCGTACGTGGAGAAGAATTGCTTATCGTCTATCACAGACATGGCGGAAGTATGGGAGGTGGGAGTAGGAGAAGAGTTGGTGATGTGAGTGCGACTCGCATTTTTGGTGGGTGAGTTTGGGGGAATGTGAGAATTGGCGATTGCCGGGTTGAAGATTTTTTTTGGAGGAGATAATAAGTTTGGGAGTTTTGGGGGCTCTGAGGGTTCAGTATATTTTAATTGGAAGCGCCAGTGGGGGTTCTGGCGGAGCATGTGGGGCCAGTAAATGGCTGCGAATTGAGGAGTTAGGTGATTAATTAGTTCATCTTGGGGAAATCTAAGGGGCTATTAGCTAAAATAGGAAAATAACTTACTTTTCTGAACTCTATAGTGTGGTTGGGTCGTCCAAGTGAAAAGGCGTGGCCAAACGAAAGGTCTTTACTTTCTCGTAATTGTTGAAGAGCTTCTGATTTAAAGAGCTCCCTGTCTTTTCTAGTTGGCCTTGAAGCCTTTGAAAACGATTTCGGAGCTTTATATCAGAATATGGCGGATCAATACATTATAGACGTTTGTAGATTAGCGCAGAATTACTGTGCACTCTTCTTCGGTTAATTGACACTTTAGAAGAGCAAAATTAATCCATTTTCACCAATGTTTCAAAAGCACCAAGTCAGCTCATCGCTACACTTCAGGATGATATCGGTTTTCGCTGTTTCGAAACCCTTCTTGATTAATTCTTTCGCTCAACCAAGATATCTTGAACAAAGACTACCACCCCAAGCCATTGTCAGTCATTTCACTCCTTCTTCTTTGCTTGATCCTATTGAAATGAAGGAAGCATTAGTATCCAATCAATGCCCTAAGCTTACCACAATGACATATTCAATTTCACCGTTCCGATCTTCTCAGTAGCTCCATTCACAGCTCTAAGGGGCCGCCAGTCCACGCCAATTTTTGGGTAAATCCCTGGCAGCGTTAAAGCGACCACCTTTTTTCACAATTTCGAAAATTCCAATTAAAAAACTCGAGGCCACCCAATGGCACTATTTCTCAGTTCTCAACAATTCCCCATATTTCGTGCGCACCTTTTAACAACTACCTGCCAAAGTTTCTCAACACTTATAAACTACTTACTGTTCCGACCTTTCCACACATATTCAGTCTAGCGCTTCAAAACTCACCGAACGTGAATCACACATAAACACTATTCCTCAATTGCTCATAAATCGAAAAAAACCATGAGCTTCTTCAAGTCTTTCAGGAATAAATACACAAGTCTCTCCCAGGATGACGGGGCTCCGCTTCCCCCTCCAGCCACAGAGCCCAACCAGAGCGGCTTTAAAACGAGACTCCAAAAACTCAACCCCTTCAGATCGCTGAATGTGTACCTAGAAGACGACGAGAACTACGTGACCTCAGAACCAGGGTACTTTGAGTTACTGAGATGGGACCGGATGCTTTTGTTTGCGTTGACGTTCGCCGGCTCCATTGCGTGCTGGCTTATTTGCATTTTTTTGTTCCCGGTGCTCTCGCTTAAACCCAGAAAGTTTGCTGTGCTCTGGTCGCTCGGGTCTATCTTTTTCCTTGTCAGTTTCGGAGTGCTCCAGGGTTTCCAGGCCTACATTGTCCACTTGTGCTCGTCTACACGAATCTTGTTCAGCATCACGTTCATCACGTCGATCGTGTTGACGTTGGTGTCCAGCTTGTCGTTGAAGTCGACTCTTCTTTCTATAATCTTTGCGGCGATCCAGTTGATCGCAGCCCTTTGGTACACCGTCAGCTATTTCCCCATGGGCCGCCAGACGCTCAACTTGGCCTCTTCGGTTGCCAGAGGTCAGGCCGAGTCCTGGATCAACTCTTGAGGAGGTTAAGCGAACGCACTCTCAAGACCTTTCTGAACAACCTTGATGATCGCGGGGTTGGCTCCAGTGTCGTTGGCTAAAGCCTCCTGGAGTCTCGACTTCCGCAGCAACACCTTTGGCGATTTTGCCGACTCGAGCTTGGCCAAGCTCTTGAGCGCTTGCAACGCAAGCACGTACTTGGCGTCTTCGATGTGTAAGTCAAACGCAAGTTCCCACGTGAATCTGTAGTTGCCAGCTTCCGACGTCAACTGCGTCACAAACTTTTCAATGTCCTTGAGCGGATGGTCGTTGGCTTTGAGCTCCTGAAGCACCTTAGCACCCAAGGGGTCGGCATCGTCCTTCTCCGATTCGACTCTGGCGATCATTTCGCTCTTCTTCTTGACGTTGAGCGGTTTGCTCTTCTTGTTCTTTTTCTTCGAGGCCTTGTCGTCGCCGTTCTGCGTCTTGTGCTCGTGGTAAATCTCCCAGTAAAACTTGGTGAGGCCTTTAACTGCACGAACATAAATCGGCGTCGAGTGGATCTTGTCCTCCCATTTAATAGTGTCGATGTAATCACGAGGCGTGCCCCTCCTCATACAATAGGAGTGGAAGTCGAACTGGTCCAGCATGAAGGTCTTGAACACTTTGATAATGGCCAAGTACCGTTTCAATGCCAATCCACGGTAAATGTCAGCCTGGTCCACCACCTCGGCAATCTCGTTTTGTGGGGTATCTTCCGGCAAAGACTTGATCTCCTGGACCTTTTGCTCATACAATCTCTGGTATGCCTCGGCACTTTCCACCAACACCCAGTTGGCTTGCATGGTGTGCATGTCTTTAAGGCCGTTTATGGCATTTTCGTCAAGCTTAGTGAACAAAGACACCACATCCACCGCCTTGTCCACGTGGTTGGCTCTCAAAAGGTACTTAGCCGCTTTGGAGTTGACAAATCTATCTTGCAAATCCAAAAGACGGCCTTCCTCCATGATGTCCTTGGCCTCTTCTAACTTGCCCAAGTGTTTGGTGATTCTCGCTTTGAGAAGATACAACTCGACAAGGGTAGGGCTGTGGTCAAGGGCACGCTGGACGTGGTCCATTGCAGTATCTAACTTGCCCAAGTAGAGGTAGTGCTGGGACAAGAAGAAGGAGGCCCATACAAACACAGTAGGGTTGAGCTTGGGCACCTCATCCACAAGGAAGTGCTCAACGATTTTCTGAAAGACAGCCAATTTTTTCCTGTTTTTGTAAAGAGGCTTGACGTTGACGAACGTCGCTGGAACGCCTCTCTTCAACTGGCTCAAGACGTACAAAGATGCTCTTCTTTCGAATTCGGGATGGGAAGCAGGCAAGAACGTCAAAGGGAGGTACTGAGCTGGGTCGCTCTTAGGGTAGAATTTGGCCAACTTGTCGTAAAGCTCAAGACGCTTTTCAACAGGCCCAGAAGCCGTGCCCAAACAAGCTTCCAAGAGATTGTAGTAGCCAGCATCGTCGGGGTTTCTCTGCAACAACTGGCGGTACACAACCGAAGCCTCTTTCAGACGACCCAATAGCATTAGGTAGCGAGCCCTGTACTCCATGAACGAGGTCATGTCTCTGATTTCCTCCTTATCGGCCTCGAGGTCCTCCAAGGCTCTGGCGAAGTTTCCAGCCTCGGCAATGACGCTGTTCTTATACAAAACACACTCGCTCTGTTCGTAGCGGTCCTGCTCTTGGAGATGCTCCTTGATGATTTTCTCGATCTTGGCCAAAGTGTTAACACAGGCATCGTAATCCTTGTTGAAATGGTGAGCCACAGCTACAGCGGTCCAGTTGGCTCTGTACCCTGGCTGGGACTCCAAAAACCGCTGTCTGCTGTCGGTCAAATTCTTAAAGTCACGAACCTGAGATTGCAAAAGCGAAAGGTCCCGCAAAAGCATCGTATTAGGCAGCCCATTATCCACGGCAGCCTTGAACCACTTGGTAGCCTCCGGGTAGTTCTCAATTGTGCGGTAGTAAATGCCCGCCAAGTGGTCCACCAAGTAGTTGTTGGGGTCTTTGCTGGTAGCCTTCACGATATACGGCTCGGCGTCGGCCTTGTGGCCCAAGAAGTAGTTGCAACAGCCTTTCAAGGCTAGCGATTCACCGTGGGCCAGGTTTTTCTTGAGGTTTTGGTCCACGAGCTTGAGGGCTTTTTTGTACAGCTTGGCCTCGTAAAGCTTCAACGCTTCACGGGCGTTGGCGTCCTCTTTATTGGCGAATATCGGCTTTCGAAGCACCATAGTGGGTGGTTGTTGGAAATTTTGAATCTCTATGCACGTCGCACTAGGTGGAGGGAAATGGAAGCAAATGGGGAGGATGGGTTGAGGGCTATTGAAAATGGAGGACAATAAAGTGGGTGATATGAGGAGCTGGAAGGAGATCTGAACTCTTGCAGTGCTCTGATTTTTGTGGCGGTGGAAATTTGGGTGGATCGCTGAATGTGCACTGATATTTGGCTGACGAATGAGCTTCGAGGTATTAAGGGCCACAGGGCGAGACAAGGGAATAACAAGTTTGGAGGGTATTTTGAGAAAGGTGTTTGAGAGGGGATTTCAGGGGTATCTCTGGTGCCGCTGTGGTGGTCTTGAAGGAGAGGTTGAAGTTTGACTCTTTTCGCAGCCATTGGCACCGGAGGGGTCAGCAGTAAAGATCTTAATTTGGGGATTGGGGATCGGGAAGGTGGTAAATATTTGATTCAGAGAGAAGGCAGAATGCCTTGGAAAGAGACGGAATGGTCGTTCTGAAAATATGGCAGATACTGTCTGGTAACTTTCTTGATAGCACTCTGTGCATGGTCCATGAGTGAAGACTTCAGACAACGATAGCATTCGTTTACAAAATGGGGCTGCGTTGGGGCATCTTCTCTTCATTAACAGAGGCGTTCTTTCTGAAAGCTCACGACATCCAAACTGATGTTTCTGGTTGAGCGACGTGAAGTAGTTTGATTAATTCGTCGATCTTTTCTCTATTTTTTTTGCGTCTTCTCGAGATCTCCCAAAGGCTTCTGGAATAGCGCCAATTGTATTTCGTGAACCGGCGTCTCTATGTGAATTCCTTTGATTGACCTGACATTTCAGCTTACAGAGCCCTGGTGTTCTGAAAGGATGTGTTTCTTTTCGCTGATGAAAAAGATCGATAGAAGAGGCCAATGGCTTGGAAAAATAAGGGTTCGACTTTTTATATTTTTGACGATGGAGGGATGTAGAAAAATCACACCTTGGCGGTGTTACAAGATTCGAAGTGCATTTTGAGCTATGATTACTATGACAAATGTCCATAATTATCCAAGGTTACTGCAAAGTGCCAGGATTGTGGCCCAAAAACTGTTTCGTAGGAACAGGTGCAGCTTATTCTAAGAAAGATGACCGAATGAGGATGAGCCATCTTCCACAATGACCCTTATTCCGGTAATCATCAGAACTTCTAAGCCACTTGATAACTGTTGGTAACTCTTGAAAGTTACCCTGAAACTCGATGAGACACCTTGTGGCTTGAAACGCTAAGTCCTAGGCTGAAATTTATTGAACAGCTCAATAGTCCACATTCGTAATTGCAAACTATTTCACCCCAAAAGGCTCCGAAATCTAAGACATAATAGTTCGACTAAAACTAGAAACCAAACAATATAAAGGAAAAAGATGTCTGAGCCTAGTCTCCACATCAAGCCGTTCAGATTTAATCACTGTCGCTCAACCCTACGAGCTCCCAGCCTTCAACACTTTCCTTACATCATAAATGGACTTCTAGATCTATTATAGGTGGGCCGAATTCATTCAACTTAATTATGTCAAGAATTGCCTCCGCACCTTTTTCTACACCCTCTTCAGAACCTTCACTCGAGAACCACCATACCTCCTCATATTTACGCACTCCAACTACTGTTCCAAACCCAACCATGCTGCCATTACAACACTACTAAAAACACCTCCACCTCCCCAAAACTCCCAAACCGTCCAACCATCCTCCCCGGCCCTCTTCCTAAAATAGTGAAAAATCACCCCCACTCGGCTCCGACTGGGTTCCTGGCGCAGTCTGTGCACACCACTATCAACTATTTCCACATCCCCCCCAATGCCATGTCTGACGACAGAAAACGGATCCGTGTGGCATGTGACACGTGTCGGCGCAAGAAGATAAAGTGTGATGGACAAAGCCCGTGTCTGCATTGCAAATCCGCCAACGAACGGGTATGCCACTACGCAGAACGACAAGTGAAGAAACAGAAAAGCGTGAACAAAGACCCAAAAATGCTGCTCAGCAAGCGCATGGAGCGTTTGGAGGAGATCATCATGGACCTTAGTGAGCGGCTCGGAGCGCCACCGGAGCCGAGGACGTTGAAAGGAATGGAATCACCAGAAAGCGACAGTGAAGAAGAAACGTTCACCAGAGCAGCCAGTGAGAGCGTGGAAGCGACAGGAAAACGGGATGGAAAGGGGGCCATGCCATTGAAAAGCTTGACGCTTTTTTTCGGCGCCCATTCCTTCGCCAGCATGGTATCTCAGAGCCTGATAGAGTGGATGGAGCTGCAGGTGGGGGAATCCCTGAAGGATGTGATCAAGCCGTTGGTAAACATGCCCCACTTCTTCCGTTCCAAAGCCTGGCCCTTCTACGCTAAGTGGCTCGATCCGCCGGCAGTACGGCCCGAGGAGAAGAAGCGACTCATGACAAGACCGTTTCCAGAAAACTCTACCCTCGTTTTTGGCATTTTGGATATGTTCATGACGCCAATTCTTCGTATGGAGGGCGTTGGAGACATAAAACGCATCAGAGGCATGTTCGAAAGCTACTACAAAAACAAGCAGCGCTTCACCACTGCAGAGTTCTTGACAATGACCGTCGCTCTAGCCTTTCTGATCTTCATGCGTTTTGAAACCAACATTGGCCCGCTAGAACAGGTCAATGACGGCACAGAGTGGTCCGACAATAGTCTTCTTAGTCTTGAGGACAATCTCATGAGCAACGCTATCTACTACTTCCACAGATTGAGTGTGATCGGCGGTGGAATAGACACTATCGAGGCCATTCTTCTCTTTACAGGCTACCTCGAGTGCCACTGGTTCTCGCCAGAGGTGAACTATATGCTTCTAGCTCCTGCCATTCGGTATGCCCAGGATATGGGGCTTCATCGAATAGAAAGTTATGAGGATTTGGATGTTGAAACAGCCACCCACAGAAAACGCATCTGGTGGGTATGTTGCTACATGGATATGGAGATCTGCTTCCGAAACGGAAAGTCTCCCATAATCAACAGGGCCGACGTGAGTCCCGAACTCTTGGATATCGATGTCAGCCTGATAACCGTCTCAGAAACACCACTCATTCGATCGTTGCATGATTTTTTCTCCGATATCCTTCGGATCCGAGCTCGAAGCTACGAGTTGCTTTTCTCTGCCACAGCTGACGTGCGGGACTTTGCTCTGTTGCTGAGGAACTTGGATTTCTTGAATGAGCAGCTCTTTTCAACCGCCAACAGACTCCCGCTGATGGTAAAACCCATTTTCTTCAACGATCCAGCCTTCCACATCTTCACTCACAAAGACAAGGTCGAGAACGAAATAAGCTGGGCCGTCAGACTCACATACTTCTACCATGTAATGCTCATCAACAGACTCCCGCTGATGTTCAAATTTGACGACGAAGAGGAGGAGAGGAAGGTTTACTATAGAAACCTCTCGCTCAACAGTGCTCGAACTATGGCACACCTCTTGAAGAGTACTGAAGGCGGTAATCTCAGTAACTCGTTCTTTGAGTGGGTGCTTTTCTTCCCGTCTAGTGCATTTTTGCATCTTTCGACCACCATCATGAAAAATCCACAAGCATCTGATGCTTACAGCGACTTGATGTTGTTGATCGAAACCTCTATGGATTTTCTTAATCGGCGTGGCTTCGATCGTGCTTCGAATCTTACCAGCAAATTCACTCGTTATTCGTTGACTCTGGTGATGTACAAGATTGTTCTACGCATTGTGATAGCCGTATTCGAGCGCCAAACGGCCATAAAGATATTGGAGGCTGACTCGCCGCTAATGAAACATCTTGACTCTGCAAAGGAGACGTTGCCTGAAATATTCGGCTCTGTCGAAGATATCCGATTGTCACATGTCGCCGTGATCCCCAAGGTTACAGGCCAATCGCCGTTTGTGGACGAGCTGAGGAAATCGCCGGCTTCTTCAACCTCGTCGTTCACAAGCGGAAAAAGACTGCTCCTACATCCCGAAGTTCCGTCAGTTGACCAAAACATATCTCTCAGTCCGTTTTCACAATCGGGCCACTTTGCCCATGAAGATATTGATATGTTAATTCGAGCCCAAATGAGGGAGCTTCCGAATGTCTTCTCCGACACTTTTCTGCAACCCTAGGCCACATTAGGCAACATTGTTGTCGGGATTCTAGTCCCGGCAAAACTTGTGCCGAAAACATCCGGTGGCAAAAATTAGCCATTGCCACTCACAGCTATTCTTAAGAAAAAAAAGAAAAAGGAAAGAAAGAAACTAGAAAGACCTCAGAAGATAAATTCTAAAGTTTTATTTTTTCAAAATGAATCCTTGACCAATGGATGTTCAGGCGACCTACACCAAAATCACCAAATAAACCCGGATTCAAAATTCTTCAAACGCCACTTACTGGCTCCGCCTCACACAATCCTTCTCCATTGTTTACCATGTCAAAGACTCGCCAAGACTACCGAATCACATAGCCGCTTCCGTCGTATGTATGAGGATCGCGGAGAAAACCACCCGTGCACCACACCAAACGCCTGTGCCATCGGTCTCACATAATAAGTCAGCGCACCAAACCTTTCTTCCTAGAATCGGAATGAGTGGCGTTGAAAAGAGTAAAAGGGACCGTGTGGCCAAGGCCTGTGCCACCTGTCGAAAAAAGAAGACCAAATGTAACGGAAAGAAACCATGTGAACAATGCCACAATCTCGGCCTACCGTGTGAATATCCGAACAACAAGCCGAGAAAGTCCCGCACGAAGGCCCTGCCGGAGATGGTCTTTGACAGGCTAGATAGGCTTGAACGACTCATGCACAAGTTGGTGGACAGAATGGGAGTTGATACTGAGACTACCGCCGTACTGGCGGTTCAACCGCGCGAAGATCTTCTGTCTCCTCTGTCCACGGGGCTGCCTGCTCTGGATGTGGGCTTGAAAGACGAAGAGGACAATAACCATGACGACCCAGGTGAGCTTCAAGGCCTTGTCGAGAGTAATGGGACTCTGCTGCCACAGAAACAGCCCAGGAACACCTTTTTCCAGCAGGCCAAATCGATATTCAATCATCGAATAGACGAGAGCTCAGAGGCCACCAAAACGCCTCATCAGATGCTTCAATATAAGGGGTTGCATTCGGGAATCGCTTTTATCTTCGGCACTCAGAGTATCGAGTGGATCAAGATGCGGCTCAAGCCCGAGGAGCAGAATATCATCACTCCTTTCCAGACCCTCTTGTTCTACTTCAATGCCTGGAAACAGCTCTTTCTGAGTGTGTGGACAGACGTGAAAACATATTCCAAAGAGGACGTGAAGAAACTCAAAGAGGGCGTTTACCCTCACGACAAGCAGCTCGCCTTCGAGCTTCTTCAACTATACGACTTCATCGCCTTGGCAGACTTCATATGCCCTGTGGACGATGTGAAGCAGCTCTTTTCAAAATTTTACGCCAACAAAAGCCTCCCGAGACTGAGCAAACACAAGTTTTTGTACTCAGAGCTCATGCTCATGAATTTGAGTTTGGCCATTGCAATTTCCGTTGCCATCGACTTGAAAACCAGTGAAGCTCCAAGTCCCGGTATCAGCGAGTTCCCTAGAATTGATGCCATGACCATCGACCAGCTTGCCACTTTGCAAGAGGAAATGTTTTTGAATTCGGTTTTCTACTTCCATACGATTAGTGTTGTCAGCGAGGGAATGGTCACCATTCAGGCTCTTTTGCTTCTTGTGACACATCTCGAAACAACATGGGTGATCTCCGACGTAAACTATACTTTTGTGGGTATGGCGCTGCGTTATGCTCAAGAGATTGGTCTCCACAGGTTTGAGACTTTCCAGAACTTGAGTGACTCTGAAAGAAACGCCAGAAGCAGACTTTGGGCAGCGGTTCAATGCTTCGACGTGGAGATTAGTCACAGAACTGGTAAACCTCCCTCAGTTAATATAGTGGATGTTTCGACATTGACCCCGATGGATCCTTTCCATGTCCCATCGCTTCTATCGACACAGGAGATTGAAAGGATGCGGCGTGTTTGCGGCGGAGAAAGGTATCCATTGAATGAGGTGTATATACACTTCTACGTTTACAAGCTTTCACAGCTACGAGCCTTCTCATATTTCCAATTGTTCAGTGCGACAGTGAACTATGACAGTCTCAAGACAGTTCAGGACATCGTCACCTCGTTAAATCATGAGTTTCATAACTTTGCAAGGGAGATGAAGGAAGAGTTCCGTCCTAAGTACTACTACGAAGCGGGCTTCCTGCAATTTCCCGAGAGTTACGCCGGCTCCAGGAGGACAAGAATAACGGACGATAGCTTGTTGTCCCTTCATCTTTCCTTTTTCTACCAGGTTATGACTGTTAATAAGGTGCCACTTCAGATTGAACCGCACGAGGGGACTTCACCATACGAAAACGTATGTTACAGAAAAAACACGTTGGATAGCGCAAGAACAATCCTCCATATCATACGTGGCTTGAAGAAGAGGAGTATTCCGTTCTTTGGTATAAATTGGGTGATCTTCTATCCTTTCGTGGCTACTATGAATTTAATCGCAAACTGTCTTAACTACTCCGACGACGAAGATTGTTACAAGGATTTGACTTTGCTCATTGACGTGTCCATGAATTTCTTCAACCAATACAGTCAACAGGCGTCTCAACCATCAACCAGGCTTCTCTATTTGAGATTGCATTTGTTTGATATACTTGTCAGAATCGTCTTGCGTATCGCAATCAAGGTGTTTGAGAATAGATCTGGAGCCAATATTCTTGGGGCAAACCAATGTCTCCGGGCGCACTTGGAGAATGTTGAGAAGGAATTCCCACAGTTCTACACGAAGATCAACGACACTTCTGATTTGATGAACCTCTTGAATTGCATGCATCATACCAATGAGGTGAAGTTCCGAGAACAGAAGTTCACACCCAATGGTCTGTACGACCCCGCCTCTAGTGCATCTAATCAGGGTGGCTCTACTCCAGCATGTTTGAACGATAGTTGTGGGGGTTTCTCTCCTCGCAAAAATGATCCAACGCTATCAAACATCCTACACCCGGTGGATTTCTCTGGTGTCAGGGACACAGAGAAAAGGGACTTTAATATTGACGATGACTTCCTCCTCGCGGCAGTGAATCAAGACTTTCTGGCCTTGCCTAATTTTTTTTTCGACAACGGGCTCTAATGTACATAGCATTGATAATGATTACACGACTACGATATGTATTGCACAAACTTGGTATAACTGAGAACCTAACGTGTCCGGATGACACCGGCAGCAATCAACATGTTGACCTTCTTGGCCACCTCTGGGTTTCTCATGTGGTCTTGCAAGGCAGCAGGATCATCCTTGGCCTGGCCCAAGATACCCTGCATAACAGGGTCCTGCAAGATCTCCACAATCTCGGGGTCTTTAGAAACTCTCTCCATTGTTTGTTCTGGGGTTTCGCCTTCAATAGAAGAGAATCTCTGAGACATGGCCCTATGTTGCAACTGGTCGATCTCGGAGGCGTTCTTGCCGCCAGTCAGCTCCTGATCCTTAGCACGAGCCTCGGTCAAGGTGTCAAGAGCATGGGTAAACTCTTTCATGAGCAATTGAGCGTTAGCCTTTCTAATGTAAGCTCTAATGAAAGTAGGATCCAACTTGATGGCCTTGTTGCAGTCCTCAACGGCATCAGGGAAAGACATTAGCTTGGCCAAAACGGCAGCTCTGTTGGAGTAGCCTCTGGCATCCTCAGGGGCTCTCTTGACCATCTCAGTGTAGGCTTTGACGGCGTTGGGCCAGTCACCAGCTGTGAAATACTCCTTACCCTGGAGTCTGGCCTCCTCAGCCTTCTCGGGGTCGATGTAGCTGTTGGCCTCTCTGACCTTAATTTCCTTTTGAGTGTTTCTCAACTTGGTCAAGACGTCTGGGGTTCTGTGTTCGGTCAAAGACTTGTCAAAGAACTTTGCAGCGTTCTCAAGATCGTCTTTCTTCAAGTAGGAGTTTCCGATTCTGGCAAAGGACTTGGCAATGATCTTGTAGTCTGCTCTCATTCCTCTGCCCTCATCAATGGCCTTTTCACACGTAGCAATGGCTGCATCGTAGTCCTGCTTTTCAAATTCGGCTGCAGCTCTGTTGTTCAAGTATGTGATATCTTGATGGAGTTCCCAGGCCTTGTTGTACTGTTCAATTGCCTCATCAAACTTTCTCTCCTTGTACAATGCGTTACCCTTGGCTTTAGCGGCATCTGCGTCGGCTTTAGAGGAATCCTCCATTTCCACGTCTTGAGGCTCTGGTACTGGTTCCTCCTTTTTTGGCTCCTCCTTCTTGGGCTCTTCTTTTTTGGGCTCCTCCTTCGTAGGCTCACTCTTAGACGAGCCCTTAGATGGAGCCAGGGCTTGTTGAGCAGCCTGGTTGTCGAACATGTTCAAATCAATACCCATCAAAACGCCCATAATCGTCATCATACGTGGGTCTGAAAGCATGGTCTGCATGCCCGCCTTGGGGTTCAGCTGCAACTGCAAAACCTTGGTCACGAGACTGGGGTCCTTCATCATTTCGGCAGTCTTAGGGTTCTCCTTCAATTTATTGATCAAGTTTGGGTCGGAGAACATCTTGCCCAATCCCATGTCGCCCTCGGCACCACGGCTTCTTTCGGACTCCTCCACGGCAGAGAGACCGCTTTTGGCCATGGCGTTAGAAGGATCCAATTCCAAGGCTTTGGAGTAAGAAGCCTGTGCCTTGTCCAAATCACCCAATCCGTACTGGGCAGCACCCACACGGTTGTATCCCTTGGCCCATGAAGAGTTGATTTCCACACACTTTTCGGCATCCTCGAGCGCTTTGTCAAAGTTCTTTAAGGAGGCATGGCAAGCTGATCTGTTGGAGTACAAGACGTGGTTGGGAGCATCGGAGGCTTCAATTGCTTTTGTGAACTGCTCGATAGCCTGATCGAATTGCTTGGCAGCAAAGAACTTGTTACCCTCGGCTTTGTATTCGTCAGCAGACATGGCGGTTTTTTTTATGGTGGTTTCGAAGTGGTGATGCTGGGGAATATATATCTGGACTGGTGCGCACCCGTGCATTTCTAGAAGCTTCTGAGACCAGAGCAGGTTGGGTCTGGAGAGATTAGTAGAATGTGAAAAGAAAATCAAAAGAGAAGTTTCTCTGTTTCTGGAATTGCCATGTAGTGTAATAGACGGCGCAGTGTCGCCTCAGTATGACTGCTAGGTTTTGATCTGGCAGTGATCTGATCGCCAGGTTTGGTAATGGAGGTGATTATGCTCATGGTGGTTTTGCAGATGATAAATTTGGTCGTTGAATTTGCTTCTTGGTTAGCGACAGCTTAGATAGGGGGCGTTGAAAGTCCGGTAGTTCAAAAGGGGGGCGCCTGGTGGTTGGTTCATATGGCCAGACTGATTTCGCAGCCATTATTCCACTTCGCAGATCCAAAGCAATGGAGGTGAACGACAAGTCTTGACCTGATAGGAAAATATATGACCCCTTGTCTCTAGGATGAAACCGCAACGGCAATTGCCGAACTCGGCCTCCATTGAGTCGAAGCACCTGCGCTTACTAAGATCCGAGATTCACCAAATCATCTAGGACTAGCTTCGGAGTACATCAACAAGAGAATGAATGTCATTCACTCTCATCATCACGAGAATCAAAAACGTTCCTCCTGCCTTTCATCCATGAGAACACTCCCTTTCATCAAAAAGGTAGCTTCCTTTCAAAAAGATGCCCCGAAAAGAGGGAACAAGCAGCAGCATCTTTACCTGCTCAGCAGAGAGCGGACCCGCTCTAGAGCTTCATTCACAAGCTCAAGCTGGTAAGCAGGCCCGTACCCGTGGCACTTCTCGTTGCCCTTCAACAACTGCATCACCTCATACATATCAACGCCCTCGTATCCTTCCTCCTCGGCCTTAATCTGCAAGTAGTCCCAAACGGCCCCCACACCAAGCACCTTGCGTCCAGGATTCTCGGGCTGCTCGTACACCTTATTGATAGTGTCTGGGTTCACATTGTGCTTGTTTCTGTCCACCATCTGATCAATGAACTCCATCTGCGAGCTAGGAAACGAGAACCGGGAGTTTTCGAAGTCTACGCTCCCCGCAGGGTCGGCGCTGGGCTGTCGAAGGTTGTCTTCGGACTTGGCTTGTTTGATTTCCTGAAGAGCCTTCAATAGCTTCTGTCTCTCCTCTTCGCTCTGGAGCAACTTCGTCTCCAAGTCCTTCAACTCCGTTCTCTTTCTTTCTCTGAACGCCCGCTGGGCGAGCCTATTGTGTGCCTTCTTCTTGATTTTGAGCTCCTCGTCGTTGAGCTCCAGATCGTCTTTGTTCATCACGGCCTCCTCTCTATCAGTCAAAATCCGTGCCCTGGGTTTCTTCGGCTTGCTTTTCTCGTACTTGTCAAACTCCGTGGGCGATCCCAGGTTCATAGAGCTGTCTGTGTGGTTTCCAGCTGCACTGACATTCTGGCCACCCAGGCTCCACTGGGGTGCAAAATTGGCGCCTTCGATATCTCCAGAAATCTGCGTAGAGCTCACAGACTCGGCTTTATATGGCCCTTCGTCCCGAATCATATGGGGCTCATAATTCACCTGACCTCCATTCATGGCCATATTACCGCCATTTGGGAGACCGTGCCATTCTGGGGAAGCGTTTTGGCTCATGTACGGCACTGAGGAGCCATGGTAGGCTTGGCCGTTCTGTGGAGAGAAGTGTTGAAAGTGAGCTGGGTTGGGATGCAGATGGTATTGTTGCAGTTGCTCGAAAAGCTTAATATTTTCTTGGTTGAGATCAAGCGGCTGATCAATAAGATCACAGATATCGTCCTCGGGTCTTTGTCGAGTATAAGGTTGCTCGTGGGAATAAGACATGGACTCTTGAAGCAGAATAGGTAGAAGTAATCAGAAGGATGATAAAGCTGCACCCGTGCCTCCCTTAAGTCTACAGCCTTCTTTCTAGATGGTGGGCAAAATGTGAAATCAGAGTGTGGGCTTCAGAGGTAAAAATATATGGATTTCCCAATTTTACTGTTGTACAATTGTATAGCCCCGTATGGCGGGGTACGCTAACTCTAAAGATAAGACCACTCCAGGCTGAAGGCGCAGACTCAAATGTGGATTTTCCATGAATTTGTACTCACTGATAATATGTTGCCTGGACGTCTTGAATAAATAAGTCAGCGATTGCTGTATGAAAGGTTTGTATAGATTGAATCAGGGTCTTTTTCGGGTGCAGCCAGGCATCCAGATATGACTTCACCGATGCATTCGGGGGTAATCTGCGATTGTCTTTGTAATTTAAGCTTTAATGAGCCACCAATTGAAGGCTTTGTGATGTGGAAGCTTCAACAATGAGGCGACAAAAATCAGCTGATGAGGAAAATGCTGTTGGTTCATATTCAGTTGATTTGGATCCACCCTCCAACTCAGTTCCAGATGAGTGCTTCTGCTGGAAGGCTGGTTTTGCAACATCACAATGGTGTCTTTGAAATGAGCAAAGAAGGCTCGAATGCGAGGTGGTAAATGTGCTTGTTTACATCATTGGTGGGCTGGCCCTGGCGTCCTTCCAATGAGAACGCTGGTATAGACGTCAGTGGATGTCCTTTTTCTGTTTCAACAGTTCCAGAACACAGAAGTTGAAAAGACTTCCATTGTCCGTAAACGATGCGCTTAAGGGCAGCAATGGCAAGTGCTTTAGGTATCCTGATGCGAGACCCGTGATAAGGCTCTTTTATGCGCCAAAAGAGCCCACTCATCTGGGGCGATCTCGAACATGCAACTCTGTCAGGAAATACCTATACGAGGAGACCAACCGTTATAAAAGGGGCACGAATGGCTGAATGGTTGTGTTCTTGAGGGCCAAATTTAGGTCAAATACACGACAATCTCTCCCCTAAGCTCTTGACATCAGTCGATGCGAAGGCATCAGAGCAAATACCATTCAAGTTCTCAAATACGGAAGTCTTGATGTCTAGAAATTTGCTTTGGTGTCGATTGCAAGAAGATGTTTGACTAGGAAACTAATCAGACTTATCCTGAATTGAATGAGGTCAAGCTAGACTGACTGGAGAGGGGATGGACCCTGCTCCATTGTGAAGAAAGGCGATTGAGCAGATTTTGTGTCGGACCTTCGTTTTGGATCGGCATCCCGTGAACCATACTCGGAATGACTCCAGCATGAAGTTGGTTTGCTTCACTTCAGCTCATCTTTGGGTTGATTGATGGTGAGATGACATAAGTGGGGATCAGGCTAGTTTTCACTTTTCCCCCGTTGGAATGTTTGGAGCCATGATGCTATCGGTGAATCAACTATTCTTCACTGGAATTGTTGAGATATTTCATGAATTGGTCTGTGGTTGCTGGAGATGAGCATGAGCTTAATCCTCTCAGTTAACTTGAGCTGACACAAGCTCAGGAAATACTCCTGTGCTTCCAAATCGGGGCTAAGTTGGCACAGGCCAAACTATGCTTGGGTGACTATTCGATTAGTGCAATGGCCAGGACAAACAGCTTGACTAACAAACTTAACCATTGTACCTGGTTGGCTCAAGGATCCAATTTCTCAGCTCCACGGCCCAATTGTCAGCTTGGCTCGTTCACGCTAATTCACCCCAACGTGAACTTCTCCTAAATCATCCTCACAAGCTCCACCACTGAATCTTCTGAAGAACCACCACCACAAGCACACACATCAAGGCCACGCCCGTAAGCACCAACGCCGCGGTCCGCTGCCGCTTCAACTCTCTGAGCACCTCCTGTCGCTTCAGAACGACCTTCTCCCCGCCTTTCTCAGGATCATCAACCGCTACTGCAGGGCTTTCCCTGTTCAGTTCGGCGTACCCAATGAAATACGGCTCTAGCATCTCGTGGGCCAAATCCGAGTGGGCCACATCGTCAAACATCTCCGTGGCATCGACGCCTCCACAGTCTAGTAGCACCTCCACGCCGCCTGGGTGTTCTGTGGCGAAGTTGGTGACATCGTATACTTTTCCATGAATGGTCATCCAGAGGTCGTTGGGCGCCAGGTGTTTCCGTAGTTCCAGCAGCAGAACCGTCTTCCCTTCTATATCATGAGGAACGCTCCGTGGTCGCAGTGTCTCTGCAGCCATGGTGTTGTGGAGAAACGGCAATCTTGGGATGGAGATGGAGTATCTGGGTCGTGCGCAGCCAAAAACCTTCTTGTATGTTGGAAGCATTCAAGGCTTTTGGATCGAGGGGAAAATTGAAATTTCAGCCTTTGCTGCTTCTGGAGATATGCGTGCTTTTTAACGGCCTGTTTTTCGGGCTTAAGTGCCGCTTTTCTCTTTGATGCACTATTCAAGTATGATCGCAGAGATCTTCTTGATTGTCCCACCTAGCCTTCTAGACAAAATGGTACTTTGGCATTGACGCCAGTCTTCTTGCTCTTTTCGTCGGCAAGCTTTCAGCTTTTTTTAAGAAGAAATGGAAATACCATGGAGGATCTTCGTGTTGAAAAGTCAGCTGCAAGGGCTATTGTTGGATCTCTTACTACAATGGTTTTCGCAGCCACTCTCTACAATCGAATTGGCGGGACACCGTTATTGTGCCATTCTGAAACAATCCATTAATATTTCATTCAATGCTCCGTAAACTACTGTGTAGAGAGCGCCTCATTCATCTGCTTGGATATGTCTTCGCGTTCTCTTGAGCTTCCAAACCTTAGATAAGGTTTCGAACATTGGAGCAAGTGCCCGATGTTGATTTCTTTTGCTTGCCCGAGTTTGGGCTACAGGGGTTAGACTGTAGCGTTCTTGAAGGTCTAGAATCGTGGATATCAAAATACGTAGTGAGTGGGGTTCCGGTTTCCCCGTGCCTGGTGGGTTTCTTCATTTTTCTAACGAATGTTTCAATTTTATTGCTAGAGTTTAAATCAGCTAAAGTGAGATCAAATTCGGCTTAACGCTGTGCTTGATTGTGGGCAAGTATTGTGTTGCGATCTGCTTGTTCCTCGGCTGAAATAAGCTTTTTAGTAGGCGAATGAGCCCATGAACTGTTTAGTGCTGCTTGTCCCTCGGCTGAAATAAGCTTTTCAGCAGGCGAATGAGCCCATGAACTGTTAAGTGCTGCTTGTTTCTTTTTTAAAAAGATCTGAGTCTCTGGGGTCTGGGGTAGATTTTAAAGAAATTAAAAGGTCCCAATCTGTTTACAGTTTGCAATCAACCCCCCAGACGACCAAAAGCCGTCAAAAGCAATAATTTTTGAAAACCCCATTTGGAAATTACAGAATAATGCTGTCTCCATCTTCGGAAAATATAGCAGACTCTCGTCGTAAAAGTTGAAAACTTTGGAAAGACAAAAGCCATCCCTCAAAAGGTAATGGAGGTGGTAGAGACTGACGAAGACGCCTAATAAATTGTATGCTTGATTTCACAATTGTGAAGATCCTACGATTTACTTCCATCTTAACTCAATCAAGTAAACTATCAAACGAGCCCATGCTGACTCCAAGAGTCCATCACTCCACAGACTGAGAGGCTCAATCTTGCTTGACGTAGACGCAGATTCAAGCTCTTTCTCGATGGATCGGAGTCGCAACAAATCGGAGTCACAACCGATCGAAGTCATACCGAATCGGAGTCATTTCTATTCACCCGACGTGGTCGATTTGAAAACCAGTATCCATCCATCAAACTACAGCCGTGCCCTGTCCCTCATTCGCAGCCGTTCCTTCAAACACACCAACATACGACACCTCCTGACACCTTTTGGATCAGAATAAAAAAGAGCATACCTGGCCTTTTCCAACTCTCCATCTCTTCAGAACTTTTCTTTCATCCACCCACCAAGATCCCACTGCTACTCCTTCACTCATGGTGTACCGGTGCGCCTACATCACCAACGCTCAGCTTTTTCTGACCACCATGTCGCTTCCTTCGTCCAGAAAGACCCACAGCGAGCGGCACAAGCAGATTTTAAGGCTGCTTCTTCGGGAGCTGCCCAACAAATCTTGTGCAGACTGCAAAACCGCCCGAAACCCCCGCTGGGCCTCCTGGAACTTGGGCTGTTTTGTGTGTATTCGTTGCTCAGGAATCCACAGATCCATGGGTACCCACATCTCGCGGGTGAAATCGGTGGATCTTGACGCGTGGACCGACGAGCAGGTCGAGCTGATGTTGAAGTGGGGCAACGAAAAGGCCAATTCTCATTGGGAGGCCAAGCTTCCTGAGGGTTACGTTCCCGACGAGCTGAAGATTGAAAACTTTATTAGGACAAAGTACGAGATGAAGAAGTGGGCTGGAGCTGGAGCACCGGTGGCTGCTCAAACCGCTGCTAAAGCCCCCAAGCCAGAAGTGGCCCTGAAACCACCAGCAGCGCCCATTCTGAGCAGATCATCAAACAACAACATTCAGAGCAACCTGTCCCGGGCCGCACGGGCTGCGCCGCTGGAACTGCTTCTAGACGACGATTGGGGCACGTTCTCGCTGGCTCTGCCTTCTCCAGCGCCTGTTTCTGCGAGAACATCCACCCAGCTGCTTCCAGCTCAAACCAAACCACAGCCGCCAGCACCGGCGAAACAGCTCCAGGCCCACGAAACGGCGCCGGCAGTGCCACAGAAAAACGGCCGCACGGACCTCAAGAAGCTGATTTTGTCGCTCTACTCGCTGCCTTCTTCCTCGAACTCAAATGTGTCTCAATACTCCACCAGCCAGACATTCCAGCCCCCACAGGCCAGAGCCCCAGCGCAGAACTCCGGCTCGTTGAGTGATCTTGCTGGTCTCTACTCAAAAACCGCAGGGTCTCCTTCGCCTCCTGTGAACCAGCTTTCGAATTCTTTGCATGGCTTGAGCTTCTCTTCGCCCAGCATGAACCAACCCAAGCCCCGCCAAACCCACACCCCGCAGCCTGCTGCCGCTGCCGCCGCCAAATCGCCTTGGGAAAGCAGCAATAGCATTAATGAGTGGGCCTCGCCTGTTCCTTCGCTGAATCTGCCCCAGCCCGCCAACGAATGGGCCCAGCCAAGCGTACTTCCTGAGACACCTGCCAGCACAACTACAGGCCAGTTCAGCTCGTCGCTCGACGACGACTTGTTCAAAAACGTGTGGAGCTGAGTCTACTAGTTGAGCTGAGTCTACTAGTTTTCGGCTGGTACATTATCTAGTGGATCTAACCATGCATACATAAGACAACGGCTAGCGGCCGCTGCAGCCACTGCTTAGTGCCCGCCAGTGGTGGGCAAACCGACGTAGACCTTGAAGGAGTCATAGATCAACCACTGGAAGCCGGTCAAAGTACCGACCATCAAGATTCTCATGGGCAATCCGTTCCAAATACCCGTGAAGCCGATCTCGCCGTAGATTCTCTTCAAAGCGGGGCCCAAGCTCTCGTTTTTTTTTCCGCTGGTGCTGATTTTCGACACCATCACGTCGGCGGGATGGGAGATAACAGCACAGGCAATACCGGCAATGTAACCACCCACAAACGAAACTCCGGTCTGCTGCAATGAGGTGTAAGCAGAGGCGGGCTTTCCAAGGTACTGGTAGATCAATTCCACACACTTCTCGAAACTGCTGAACTTCACCATGGTGTAGGGAATCTGTCTAGCCCACAAAGGTCCAATTCCCTTGTACAAGCCGCCCATGCCTTCTGCCTTGACGATCTTGGAGAAACCCTGGAAAACGTTATTGGCATAAGGAGGCATGGAGGTCTGGGTCTTCACCTTGATGGTCTCAAAGGGACACAACATGATGTCAGCAAGAAATTCAGCCGAAGCCGAAGCAGCAAGAAAAACGGGAGTCTTGTACTGAGCAAATTTCTCCGGACCCACAGCGTCGCCAAAAGTCTTCTTGAAGTACTCGTAGAACCCGTATTTACCGGCACCCTGCAAAGAGTAACCAATAAAAGTGGCACCCACACCGGTCAACACGGAATCACCCTTCGTCTTGATGATTTGCTTCCATCCGTCCATATTGGACTTGTAGATGGAGGCGTCGACCTGACGACGGCACTTGACAAGATCAAGCGGAGTAACAGCAGAATGGGTGGGACCACAGGCCACAATTCCTCCCAAAGTGCAAGCAGCATAGTATTCTTTGGTGAAAAGCTGAATTCCCTTTTTGGGAGGCTCAGGCTCAGGAGTGGAGCCGGTGAGCTTGCTCAATTGGTCCTGGACGGGCTGGACAATGGTTTCGGTGATGGAATCTTTACCCATTGGAAGAAGATGTGGTTGGTGAAGATTGCTACCGGGGGCCCCGGATAAATAGTAGAGGCCTGTATGCCGGAGCAATTAGTATTTGCTCGGAGTTTGACGCGGGGGTGTGGGCTGGCGGGCTGGAAAAAAGGGGGAATTTGACGAGATGTTGGGGAATGGCAGATCTATATAGCTTGGGCTTTGAGTAATTCTGGGGGCTCCGAAACCAGCTTACTTGTTTGATGTGCACTTGACGTTCTTGTGCGGCGGCTTTTGCAGCCGATAAGGTGCGGCAGCCGCATGACAATAAGAGCCGGTTGCCGATGAGATTTTTTTGCAATTGGATGTTTGAGATCTGAGGGAATTGGATGATTAGGAAGAGTGAGTGTCTTTCATATCAATTGAGTGAAATCAGGAGGGAACTCTTGGTTTTCTTTGTCCGCTATCTTCCCAGAATGCTGGGCGGCTTTAGTGGCCAGGGTGAATTGGAGTTGCCTTTTTAAGCGACATCGATTATTGAAGATCTAGGGCTTAGAGTTCTCGGATCGTGAAGGCTCTGGACTGAAAACTCTTCCAGACTTTCACATTGTGGACCAGACTTCGCAAATTCGTCCTGAGGTTGCTCATCTGTTGGCATCTTTTAAGAGCTTGCACGACTGGCAGATTGTGATGGTCATTGCGGCCGCTGGACATATGCAAAGGAAGGTTCGAGTGCATATGAATCACTCTTCATGGCTTTGTGCTCGGAAATACGGGTAGTATCTGGAGAGAGTAGAGGTGGAATTCTCCCGTACAAGTAAAGCCACAGAAGGATGACATCACCTGCTTTTACTGGACGATGGATACGATAAATTTTGACTTTTCCAGTTCAACTTTTGTTGAGGACGAAATTGGTTCATTGAAATCTTTTCCGATTGAGATACCTGAATTCGTATGAAAGTGCCCAGTTTCATTTGCTCCTCCCGCAACAGTTCGGAGGATGTAGTCCAATCTATCAATGATCTGGGCGGATCCAAAATAAGCGACGGACATGACAAACCAGCGTTTGCTACAGGATCCAATCCATATAAGTATTTCTAAAGTTGAGGAGATGTTAAAACTTTCACTTCGAAAAGACCTTCACCAGCTTGTCAAAGGAGAAAAGATACCAACCACTGAGTCAATGAGTTTTTTTTACCTCCATCCACGCTTAGAGATCTTCCATCTGCATTCGTACTAATATTGCCAAATGAGTTAAGCGTCGTGTGTTTCTCCACACAAGTATTTGATTGCCGCTCAGCACGACTACAACGCTGAAAGATGTCCTTCAAGTAAACTAGCTGATTCATTTCTATACCTTTTCACTTCCAAGAGTGAAAGCCTCATCCAGGCTCTTCGAAAACAGACTTCTGGCATCCAAAGTCTTATTGCTCTTTTCAAGAAGAAAGTTGCTCACAAGACAGAGAGACGCAATAAACTCCATAGTCGTTGACAATACATACTCGTAAGCAACCAGCTTGTGGTTGGTCCCTGAGCCATCATAGTTTGAAAACTGGAAACAGTCCATATCTTTGATGTAAATAGCGAGAATCCCAAATACTCCTCGTACCACTAAGAAAGGAGACGCAAAGAGCACCGTGACAATGAAGTGATTCTGAATTTTCTCCTTTCGGAATGCATTCGAGGCCAACGAAATGACCACCAACGTCATCAATAGAAAAACGCTCTGTCCTGTGGCTCTAATAGCTTTAGAGGCGGCCACTTTATCCTTCACTGCATTGAGATCTTCAACACCAGCTAGCATAGTACCCCCAGCTATTACCAAAGAGTTAGCTGGAATCAATAGCAAGTGGAACAAGCCCGAGAAAGACTTACGAAAAGGCACCCACCATAAGTAGGGTCTGGGCTCATCGATCCAAGAATGGCCATACTCGTGTTTCTGAGAATGAATAATGAAAGTGAAGGCAGACATAATAAGCACAAAGTAGCCCTCGGCTCCGAGAACCAAGTATGCAATAAGCCAGTTATAGTGCTCGAATCCCACGATGGCGAAAATCATGCCGCATAACTGTGATCCAAATCGGATGACTGGAAACACCACAAGCCAGGTGTACACGGTTTTGAAGCCCTTTTTGTAAAGAACATAGATCATGAACACGGAGTAAAGGGAGTAGAGCGCAAGAAACACAGCTGCGGCTACTCCTGAATCTGTTTGTTTTAATGGCATTTTTTTGTTTGAAATGATGGGAAATGGGAGTTTTGATCGCCTTTATACCCAACGGGGTTTTTGAAGGGGAACGGCGCTTAGCTAAGAATCGGCTTTTGTTAGGTAAGCGCACTATGCCTGATTACCTAAGCGCAAAACTGACAGACATGGGACAAAGATATCGGGAGAAGTCCAGGCAGGTAATACAGAAGGCTGACTTATATGATACAATTTAAGGAGTCGTCTAATACAAGCCATAACAGATAATACCTAATGAACGTAAGTCTGGAGCCCCAAAAAGCTTGATCACCCATAGTCAAAACTCGTTCCTGCACATACCCCTTTGAGAACTCAGCCGTGTGGCTCTGCCAAAGTCACTACCTTACAATCCTGGCTTTATCTACATATTCCAAGCCCTGAATTGAATAGCACGCTTATGTAAGCGGCAAAGCGTCTTTAGGTATCTTTCTAAGATGCTATGTCACTGTTTTGAGAGCTGTCAGTATCTCATAGGTGCATTCAAGGACTACTAAGTGTGATCAGCTTGACGGTGGCTTGTTTTCTTTAAAGGACGTCAATGGGGTTTGTAGAAGATTGGATCGATTTCAATGCGTCTGGCTGTAGAGTGATCCTAAACATTTTTCTCATATTGCCTGGGTTTGTGTGGGCTATTTGTTCTCTATTTCACGATCTGAGAAACTTCACAAACATCACGACTATGTTATGTAGTGCAGATACATTGATGTTAGCGTATTGCACATACTACTTGGCATACTTATGGTTTGTTGACTGGTCGTTGTCAATTAGCAACTTGTGGCTGAGGCGGAGTGTGGACTATATGTGAATTCTATGTCTTTAAGCTCTGTCTTTATGCTCTCCCTACAAAAGTCAATGACCCTTTATCTTACGTGAGCTCTTATATTTTATAAGTCCTGAAAGAACTTGCAGTTTGTGTGTTAGGTTGGTTTTGGGATTCGGGGCATGAGGATCATTATTGATGAACTAAAGAGAAGACTTGAGGCTTCTAGAATGCAAATCGTGTCGTGTTCTCATAGTCTTCAAAAAAGTTTGGAAACCTAATGATTATGGATTCTATATGGATTCATCGATCGAGGCCACAAGGCAGGATGGTTCCACGATCTTTTCCCCAATTGACAGAAGGATCACAGTCCAAAGAACAGTGTGTTGCATTCCCATTACATACATGAGATCTCAACTCATACTTGTAAATGCTCTCATCTTGACTTTGGCAATTTTTGAGTTCATGTTTCCGAGTTGGGCCAACATGGGCAGCACGGAATTGGAGATGATCGTCATTGAGCTGGCTGAATTCAGTTGTTCACAATGAAGCTACTTTGATGGAAAGAATATATTTATGGGTAATCTCGCTCTTATTCTTTGGCTTGTAAACAGATCTGGATTGTTCGTTGTTTCTATATTCATTCTCCAGCTCAAAATAATCATAACCAGTATCATCTATAGTACCTTAGAAGACCACTTATGCTGTCAAAAAAGACAGTCTCAAGATTAATAACGAGATAATTCATCAAAGTCAATCACCAAGGACTCTTTGAGTCCATTGTCTAGAGACATACCGTCTTATCATTGCAATCTTCTGATTTGCTTACAATGAGTCATCTCCCTTCAATGTCACAATCTAGCTCAAAAGCCACAGCCATTATTCGAGTAGCTCTCCAACCATGGGAAGCTTTCTCATCCTGTAAATCATCTGAGTCGACAACTTTTCCTAGGTGATCTTATCAAATGGCTCACTATCCAATGATGTTTCATCAAATTTCAGGAACCGTCAAATTCTCGGTTTATCAGTGGTGATTAACCACAGGCGATTCTCTTACCAAACTTCAATCAATGTCGTTGACTCCATCTGTATCAGCCTTTGCGTATCTTGACTAATCTAAAATGCACACGATCCTACTTACCACTGTACCTAAGCTGAGAGTGAACTCCAACTACACCTTCAAATTCGGATTTCGAACAGAAAAGGTCAGGTACATCCCAGTCTTGAACGATTTAAGTCAAACTTTTTTCCCCATTTTTCCATTTCACTAGCCTCTTTTTGTCAGCTTTATCAACCTCCACTTCGCAGCCATCAACAAAGCCAGCACAATCACCACAGCACCAACTCAAGCAGCAAATCCAAAGCAGCCCCAAATTATCAAAACCTAAAGCCCCCCTTCCCAGGCACGGCCTCGAAAAGTATAAATACCCGCCGTTTCCCACCAGAACACTCCACCCTCCTCCAGTCCCAAAAGCACCCGTGCCCCACCGACCTCACCGACTACAACCACATCCTCTTTATGGGCGACGGCGACAACGACATCCTGGACGTTGTGCAAGGCGTGGATCTCGAACTCCGGCATGACCGGAACCTGTTTCCCATCAAACACAAGATCCAGGCGCTTGGCCAGGTGAAACCGCCGTTGATCACCAGAATGTCCGAGTATCAACTAGTCACATTGGCAGGAGCTGCCCTGGGCTTTTTGGCTGGTGTGGTGGTGTGTCCGTTGGACGTGGTGAAAACAAGGATCCAGGCCCAGGGCGTGCTGAATCGCTACGGTCTGTTTGTCCACGCTTTTGGCAAAATCATCCGGGAGGAGGGTCTCAAAGGATTATACCGGGGTGTAGTCCCCGTGACGATCGGCTACCTTCCCACATGGACAATCTATTTCACTGTATACGAGCGGGCCAAGGGGTTCTATCCTCGGTTTTTTAACCAGAATTTCGGCCTTAAGCTCGACTGGCTTAACCACCTTGCGGCGTCTTTAACAGCAGGCTCAGTCTCCTCCATAGCGGTTAATCCCATCTGGGTGGTCAAAACCCGCCTCATGCTTCAGACAGGTTCTGAAAAAGTCTACTACAAAAGCACTCTCGACGCTTTTCGGACCATGTACCGCGATGAAGGTATTCGAGTTTTCTACAGCGGGCTTTTGCCTTCGCTTTTTGGTTTGATCCACGTTGGTATCCATTTCCCCGTGTACGAGGCGTTGAAGCGGACTTTGCACGTAAGCGACTCGAGCCAGATCTCCCACGGAAGCTACCACAAGCTTTGGAGACTCATTGCGGCTTCCACCGTCTCTAAAGCGATTGCATCCACCGTGACGTACCCCCACGAAATCCTACGAACAAAAATGCAAATGCAGCAGAATTCCGAAGAGCCCTCGGTGTCGTTGCGTAACTGGATTAAGACTATTTACAAGAAAGAGGGCCTCGGCGGCTTCTACGCCGGGTACTTGACCAATTTGGCCAGAACCATGCCAGCGTCCGCAGTCACCCTTGTCAGTTTCGAGTACTTCAAGACGTATTTGTTGGAAATCAGCGGCAAGGTCTAGCCGCCCTAGCATTGCAGGGTCCGCCCTGAGTATATTCATTTTGTACGATCAACTCGTGCGATTAATAGGAGTACCGAAAGTGGATGTTCTTCATGTCGGTCAAATCCAAGAATTG
The DNA here is from genome assembly GCA_030579055.1 of Candidozyma chanthaburiensis. Lineage (NCBI taxonomy): Eukaryota > Fungi > Ascomycota > Pichiomycetes > Serinales > Metschnikowiaceae > Candidozyma > Candidozyma chanthaburiensis. The sequence goes on along the minus strand of JAKUAA010000007.1, from coordinate 152,990 downwards.
GTAGTAGGGGCCCTTCTCCGCCGCCCACTGCTCTTTCTCCTCCTTGGTGATGCTTTCCCGTTGCTTGTTCTCATTTTGCGAGATGTAACTCACCAAAAGAACAATCGGAATACAGACACACTCGATCACCAAAAGAGCGATTTTGGCCCGCATGTACCGAGGAGCATCACTCTCGCGGAAGAGCTGAGGTCCGATCAAACACCCCACGGCATAGAAAACCATGGTGATGCAATTTCTCACTACACGCTTGGTGTAGCCTGCGGTATTTGCCGAGTTCCACGAATAGATCATAGTGATCACGCAGGTTCCCACGTTGATTAGATAGACGGCCAAAAGCTGGCCGATTTTGTCGTGGCTGGCCACAAGCACGATGTAGCCGATGATGGCTGGCACGAGCATGGAGATGAAGATCAAGTTGCGGAAGCGGCCCCTGAAGTGGGCACACAAGTATGCGCCGATGACGATGGCCAATATCGTGGAGACTCCAAGTGGCATTTGCATAAGAGCAGCTTCTTTATTCGAGAATCCGATGTTGGCAATTATTTGGACAGAGAAGGTCAACACAGCGCCTGTGGGAATCATAGAAAGTAGCGTCAATGCAAGAAAGACGTATGTGTGCTTGTCGTAGAGAAAGAGCTCTTTGACCTGGCTCCATTTGAACGTGTACGTTTCCGTGCCGGTGTTGTTGGCTTTGATATTATCCAAAACGACAAGTTTCTCCTCCTGGGAAAGAAAATGGCATTTGACAGGCGAATCAGGCACAAACATCGCCACCAAAATGCCAAAAACCAGTGTAATCACACCCATCACCAAGTAGAAGATCTGCCACCCCTGAAAACTCTCTGATTTGACATGCTGAAACGCAAATGAAAGAAGTCCACCAATTATCGTGGATAACCCAGCCTGGCACGTCCACCAACACAATCTTGTGAGCTGCTGTTTTTGGTTATACCACATTCCCGTAATCAAAACACAACCTGGAGCCACACAGGCCTCGAAAAGACCCAAAAGCGTCCGAACCACCATCAACGAAGCATAGCTTTTCAGAAAGGCATGACCAATAATAATTATGCCCCAGCAGAAGATATTGAAGCTGAGGAGTTTAGCAGCAGGGAGTTTCTGGAAAAGATATGCGCTTATAGGCTCGCCAACGATGAAGCCCACGAAGAACATCGTTCCTAGGTTTGAGAACTGGTTCAGGTCCTTTTTCAAGTATTCCTTGATCCCCATCACTCCAGCATAGTTAAGCAACGACTTGTCGATGAACTGGAGAAAGTATATTCCGCATAGGAACCAGGAAACTCTGGGGTCGACCTTGCGGTAGACCTGACGAAGAGACGGTCTTTCCGAGTCCCCGCTATGTTTCGCTGCGGCAAGATCGTATGCAGCGTCCACCATGGCAAGGCTGAACAGCGGAAAACCAGGGCTATTTAACCTTTTGAAAATTTCCAAGATAATGCCTCGGACAGCGGCCCTGTAAGCGCATATGCGAGATCGAAGCCTACTATCGAGGACACCCGTACATCCCGACCCCTGGACCCTTGCCGCCACGGCTTTCCAGCAACTTCCAAAGGAGGGAAAAGTTGAGATTTTTATTGTTCAGGGCAACGGGGTGTGAATTCTTTTTTTTCGGTGGTGATTTTGCACTTTTTTTAGGCGCAGTGTTCACGGACCTTGGGGTCGTACATGCAATGCGACAAGCGGGCCGACCCTATTGTCGTATATTGGTTTCATTCATGTAGGTTTGTCCGTAAAAAGTCAGTAAAGTTTCCCTAAAAAGTCATGGAATCTCTTGAAGTGGATATTGAGAATTCCCGGTTTATTGTGTTAAATCTTCGGTTATGAGCTGGGCGGAATGCTCATTGGATTTGGGCTTTCCAATGTGAGAGGAGTCAAGAAGAGTTTTGACTCGTCTGACAAGTGGTCTGAAAGAAATGTCAGGGTCTAAGGAAGCTTTGACAGCATATGCTGTGGATTTCAAGGGTCCTTGAAAGTGAGCCGCGGAAATTACGCCAAAAGTGTCTTTAGTCCCTGGAAACTCTTTTGGGAAGCTTTTGCCGAGTCCATACTTTCAAACACTCAGAGTTCACGGGAAATTTCCGAAGCGTAGGGCGATTTTTTGCATGGATTGGCAAAAGCTAAAACCTGGAGGATCAATGTTCGGTCATAGAAGCGCGAGGTGTTTCTGTTTCCCATCACAGGATCGACAGTTCCCTAGCCTTGACATTGAGCTTCACCATTGTGTGCCATAGCTTTGTATATTGAAATTATCTCCTCCGAAGAACACTCTAGAAAAACCCAGTGCTTAGTTTGTCTATTGCCAACTTCGGAGGCTGCGTGGTGTGAAGCTTCATAGTCAAAACTTTAAAGCACCAGGCAGCATTGAGGCAAGACACTGTTGATGGATAAATCATTTCGAGCTTGCCTTGGCTTCTAGTCAGCATTAGACTCTCAATTTAGAAAGGATTGATCTCTGGTGAAAAAGTCTGGCACGGCGTGTTGTCTAGATCGACCAACAAAGACTTGAAGAGACCTTTCAGTTGGAATGTAGTCTATGGAAAAGAATATGACTTGCTGATTGCCTCGAGTTGGGTGGATGAAGCCAATACTTAGAATTCCAACATTGAGCTCAAAGGAAACTGTTCATTGAGTAAGCCTCGCGTTTTCACTGAAGGGTCATCGCCAAACTTTGCACTAGATGAGTATTTCAAGATCAAAGATATAATGTTATTTGTGAACATGAGCTGACTTGATGTCGCCAAGAGGCACATCTTTTGTATCCAGCGTCCTGATTTCACTCATAATTGTTTCAAGCCAAGGCCGAGGTAATTCAAGAAGCTGGACCTTTCTAGCTGAAAAGATCATCCAAAAAGAGTAGCGGCCGTTGGGAGTGATAATATCTCGCTGAAGTCCATTGTGTGTCTCGTTGGAGAGACATTGTCGAACGGGGACGCTTTCTTCGTTGAAGGACATTCGAAGGGTAAATCAAAGGCGCCACAGAAGGGCATTCCCTGCCTCCAGACTCCATCGATTCGATAACAGAAGGCTTTGATCTTGGGCAGCGGGGTGGTGTGGAAAGCTTTTGAACGTTGAGTGTTGAAGGTACGAAACCAAAAAAAAAGTGGCTCTTTTTTCGTGGCCCTGGTGACACTAAAGTCACCCTTGGTTTAGGAAAACTTGGAAATCTCTAAATGCCAATAGGTAGCTTATAATGCCCCGTATCAAACTTTCATCAAACGGAGTCCAACAAGGCCAAATGAAGATTTTTACTCGTTTGATGAACCAGCCCTCTGTGGCTTTGACTGGAAAATTTTAGTGCTTCGGAGTGTCTGGGAGCTTTTTTGTCAATCAACTTAGTCATTCTAAAAAGGCTAATCAATTTCAGTGAACGATTGTCTTCCAATTGAGGGGAACCAGCCTCAGCTCTCTCTTGTTGACATTACAATTTGTAATCGTTTAGTCATCAAGCTAAAGCTCGTGTGTACATTAAAACAAACATTCAGAAACGAAACGGCAAAAGTTGTATAGTCAAATGACTTATGTGTCGTGTTCATGTATTATTCAATATTCAACGAACCCATAGCTTCTTCACGAATGGCTCATCGATGGAAGCTTCTTTCTTCGAGGTTTCGTAAAAAGTATTCTGCAAGCCTTGTGTAGACATATGCACTTTCCTTGGGATCGGTAGAGCTAGAAGTATTTCCACAGTATCTCCGGCACTATCTCCTGCCAGCACAACCCACTCCCCAAGTCCGAAATAAAGAACTTCACATGAAGACTTCACATAGCCTCCACAGATCGAGAACATCAAACAGATTATTCAAGCTCTTAACTATAGAATATGCTCCACTTCTAGACTTCTATAGACTTCTTCTTCCAGAACCGGAAAACCGGGGGCTTGTTTCCGGCCTAGCATGGAGCCCTCGCCGCGCCACGATCGACAATACATTGAAGGAGGGGCGAGGAAGGGGCCATGTAAGTGGACCTGAAACATTTGAATGAACAAAAAAGCTTCTGTTGTAAACGAGAGCGAACATGCGGAATCCTTGAATGCATCTGAGTACATTTGCCTGCTGCAGTGTCGACAGGGGCTCCACCAGCCTCACGCAAGGGTGGTCGGGGAATTGCGGTAGATTGGCCGAGGCAGTGAAGGTGAGGGTGGTGGGGCAAGTTGCGGCTAGAGTGTGGGGTCAGGAGTCCGAAGAGACTCGGGAGGGGCGCCTCGATGTTAGAAGCTACGCTTTAAATAACCAGGAGGTCTCATACAGTAGCGAAGGTGAACTTCTCTGTTCATGCCGCCGAAGCTTCGAATGGCAACCGGCCTGAGATTGAGTAGGTGCGCCATGCACACGCGCCCTAGCTGAGGAGCGAGGCCACACAATCTCAACTGTGCGTGGCCTTGCATGACCACCTTGCATGTTGCATTCGCGGCCTTGTTGCCAAGGGTTGCAACCCGCAACACCGCTTACATTCCTGCCGGCCATTCGTAAAACCACCTACAAACAGCAACTGTGCGTGAGGATCTTGCCCCGTGATCATGCACCACGCAACTTGTGCGTCTACAAGCCTTGCCTCCCACCATCCGCCGTGCATATGCTGCGACGCTACATCGGCGCCATGTCGCAGCACTCCACTTGCCTCGATAGCCCATGTACAACCTGTGTCGAGCCGTCCCCTGACACTACTTATAAGATATATTATCCAGCCTTCTCAAAATATATCTTCGTTAATCGCTAATATTTCTTATCCACTTCATAATCCAGGTAATATAATCTACGTGCCGGTGCGAGAAACAGAGCATCAGATCAGGCAGGTTGAGGTACTTCGCTGACTGGTCACCCAAATACAATTCAAAATAGAAAGAGATCCATTTCGGCATTCTTCAAAAAGGCATTTTTGCCACCGCCGGTTTTGCAAGCTTAAATACATAAAACCACCTGGTCCGCTGTTTTCCATTGCCCCAGAAAGTCTCATCCCGTTTCTTCACCTGACTAGGAACGATCTGCAGAAACAAAGCAGAAAAAGTCAATCCAACGCAAACACAAACGCAGAAACACCATCACCAACTCTCTGCTTGAACAGCTTTGCCACAACTGCTACTGCATCTTTTGTGTTCCTGATTCTGCTTAGCCACAATATACACGTCTTACGATCTTAGACATCAACAGACGTTTGGTCCACCATCGGTGAAGTTACGTGCACCGTCGATTACTTCAGTTTTGGGCAAGATTTACCGCAACGGCTAGTCAACAGACTTACACAAACTCATTGATTGGCTTTTCATTGAACTAGCCTCATCAGCTTCAATTCCAACGCAGCATTTTTCCTAAGACACATCCCCGTTCTAGCATTGGCTTCAATTCGTCCGCTTGTTCCACCAAAGCCTTCTGCTCCAACGAATCACAAACTCTGAGGTGACCCTGCAATAGCCTACCACTCAGCATCGCCCCAGCATGACTCAGTCAACAAGACCACTAATGTTCACAGAAGAGTGGCTTCCTCCAGATAACAGAAGACAGTACTATCAGGAGCCTCGCCAGCTCAGTTACCTGGCTCCACTGCCTACTCCGGGGTATCTCCAATACCAGCCACCGCTTCCAATGCAGCCGTACACCTACGACGATGGGATGTGGAGAGCCGAGCTTGAGGAGCCCGTCAAAAGAGAAACCAAAAAGGAAACTGACTCCACCATCATCGAGCGCATCCAGCTTCTTCTACCAGCACCTCCATTGTCCCGGGCTCCGCTCCGACCGGAGCCACTTTCAGCACAATCGGCCCGCCGAACAAAACGGAAGCTGAAATTCACCCGAGAACAAGATCAGCTCATTTTCTCGCTCAAGCGGCAGGGCCGGCTGTGGGTGGAGATCGCCAACATCGCCAACGTCGGGTCCTACTTGACCGCACGTAATCGTTATCAGGTCATTGTGGGCCAGCAGGGCCTGAACCACCTACTGCTGTGGTCGCCAGAAAGCAAGCAGTATCTCCAGCGGCTTCTTGATGCTGGCGAGCTCTGCAAATGGGAGTATATTGCCCAGCGACTCTCGCGGTCTTCTGGGAAACACTTTACTTCGAAAATGTGCCGTGACTTTGCTCGGTACTTGTTGTTCAGCGATCCTGAGTCTTTGGGAGTCACACTCAAGACGGTAGAGGAGCTAGAGAAGGAACACGAGCTCACGAATAAGTTGCTTCGGCAGTCTGTTCTCTGATGGCTCTGATGGTCTAGTTTTGCATTGCACCGACGGTGCCTCATGTTGTTCTGATTTATGTACGATAGTGTTGGGTTTAGGATGTAGTTTCATGGTTGAAAGACGTGCTTCAAATTTGGCAATTGAGTCCACTGCTTCTTGGGTAGAGAAGAGATTTCACTGCTTGGGCATTTGTGTCGATTCTTGTTAATCTCGTGGTATTGTCAGTTAGATGGTATTGTAAGCAAATAGCGAAAGTTCGGTCGTTCAAAAGAACGGGGATGATATGGAGAATTTTCTTCTCTGACCCTTGAAACGACGCCTTGCAAGGCTCTTAAGATGGTCAAGTAGCTGTAGGTGTATTGTTCATTTATGTCTAAATAGAAAGTTACTTTCAGTGGAGTCACTGTGGTGAGTCTTTACAGTGAGTAGCGTCATTTGACAGGTTCAGCTCCTTCGTGTTCAACAAGACCTTCGAATACAAAGACCATTGATGGCAGTAATATGCATTGATCGCACCGATTACTACCTCATGATCTCGGGCATCTGAACTTACACATGACGGGGTATCATTTTTCAAACTCCTAATACTTTCAGTATGTGGGATGAGATACTCTGGTCGGAATTTTGGGGCGTTATAAGAGCCTTTGCAGCTAAATGTCCTACATTACGAGAGCTTCTGGACTTTGGAAGCAGCATTTGGTAGGCTGTCCAAGATGGATCAATCAGGAAACCCACCAATTCAAGAATAATGAATCCCTTGCCCTACAGTTTACAAGTCAAAAATAGCTTCAAGAAAAACCCCGGATCATTGGAAAAGAGCATTAATTCATTAATCAACAGTTGGACGCTTCTTAGCTTGACAGTGCTCCTGTTCGCCGCTAACAAAACCGTGGAATTAAAAAAGTACTGGCAAGCCTCAATCAATGAAATTCAATATTTTCCAGCAGAGCTAGAAGCAACAAGGAGTCAAATTCGTAAGCAATACAAGAGCATTATCCAGAGCGATTACCTCCCGTTCCTCCCATAGCATTGTCACTATCTCTACAACGGCATCAAATCATCGATCTTCTTAAACGCTAAAGAATCCAGAATAAAAATCTACTGACCGGCTCGGAGCTTCTTCTCCACGATATCCACCTTATCCTGAGGCAGCTGGTCCTTATCAGTTCTCGAGCCGACTCTGATATCCAGCTGGATTCTCACAACACCCTTGGCGTGCAAGGCCTCATGAAAACGGCCAATAAGATCCATCACTTCGTTCCATGGCCCGGCGATCGTGGTTCCAGCAGAATGGAGCGTGGTGTGGAGATTCAGTTCTCTGGCCATTTTCGTGATCACGGCGACTTCGTCCAGCACAGACGCCTGGCCCGTGCCAATGGGAATAAGGCAGACATCGGCAAGACAGTGAATTGAGACGGGCATGTTTGGGAAGAAGTGAAGTAGGAACTAGTTGATATAACTTCGCGTAGTGTGTGAAGGACCCTGGAAGAGAGGGAGGGATTGATGTGGATTTAACGGTGGTGGGTTGTGATTGGCCAGGGACGTGGGATGAGTCGATTTGTTGCTATGGAAGCTGAGTCTGTGTGATTCAGGGGTTTTTTCAACAGAGTCAGACTCGCAATGGCACGTCGATGAATAAGGTTTGGCGAGGCAAGAGGGGAGTGGAGTAAGAGGGATGGAAAGGTGGTGAATTTGAGTTGGTTAAGGATTCTGAAGGTTTGCTGGGAAGGTTTGTTGAAGGCTTCCTGAAATGGCTTATCATTGCTACAGGGTTCCCATATTAGTGTATCGAACCACTGGGAATGGGGAAACGGAGAAGTAGAACTAGGCCACTGAAGCTCCAGAGTGCTTCTAAAAAGGTGGATATTTTCTAGTTCTTTAATATCTATTGAATGGGGATTGAAGAAAATCTAGGATTTGGCTTCGTCAAACCCTTCAGCTGACTATGAGTAACGATTACTTGGGCTTTCTAGATGTCACTGGTTTTCCAATAATAAGAGCCAATTACACGGGCCCACGGAAGGCCCCCTAAAGCCAAAATATTGCTTTAAAATCCTCTGACAAATGAAAATTCAGTGTATTCTCCAAAGTTTCTAAAGAATGAGAACTCCAGGGTGCCAACACTGTGAGCCATCTACACCAGGTATCACAATTTTAATTACACCTCTTCATATTGCTCGGCCCTTGAGCTCAATTGCAATCTGTCTCGACTCTTTGGGCATTTTCAACGGATTCAGTGACGCCTGGTACCCTCAATTTCTCGACTGGACCGTTACAGTGGTGTCGATAAGACGTTCTGAAGTCTGTGTCACTCATTGAATGAACACAATACATAGAATGAATCAAAGCTGAGTCCACCTTCAAGCTGTCCTTACCATGAGTTATCTTCAATCGGTATCACAAGAATTGGCCAGATCAGCGGTTGCCGATCCCTGATACCAGACTCAAAGGACGTATTTTCAATTTCAATGTTCCTTTCTCCACGTCGCCAAAGCTCTCGAGCTCTTTGGATTGGAAACTCGCATTCAACAGAACAGCTCAAACTTCTGAGACGCTGCCTTCCCCAAACTCAGATCTGCAAGGTTTTCAAAAAGCTTCAATGGATTTAGGAAATTGGATTTCAAGTTGTTCCACCAATTAACAATCTTCAAGTGTCCTCCAGAGTTGCCAGCAGATAATCACTCCTCCCTTTCTAGTCCGCCAAACGGAAACACCCTACTATAAAGCTCGATACTTCATCTCCCTGCAGACTGACTTGGCTGATTTGATTCAACAGGGCCACTGTCCACTGCCACTTTCGAAATCACCGGCTGCATTTCGGCTGCGTATCTGTTGACTTCTCCATTTGATGGATCTAGAAGTTTCAATTTGGTGACTGGGAACTTTCCGAACTGACGCCCCGAAGCAAGAGGGGAAGGTACGTCTGATCTTCCATGTCCCATTGACGTGAGTCCAAAACGATAAACCCTGGATCTTGCCGGCAATAGTTGCACATCTGCATTAGTGACACCTGTCAACCGAGATACTTACAACACAAGAGAATCCATAATCTTCACTGGTAGCAAAATACCATATAATATCTTCCATCAAAGAATGGATCGCCGGTGCGGGTTGCATTGATTCCTTGGAGGCTGCAACATCCTGCCTGCAAATGCAGCCTCTTCAATATGCGTGTAGCTGCAATACCCTGAAACTGGCATAAGAATTATACGACGGTAATTTTTTCTTTGATCTACTGTCTGCATTGCAGCCAGGATCTCGGAACTCCAGTGGGGCTTTACTTTGGGTATCTTCCTCGGCTCAAGCAGCCGAGCGGGCCGCATTCGAGAAACCGCCGTAAAGAGATTTTTAGACCGGTGTAAAGGAGGTGCTCACAAGCCCATCGCATGATGCGTCGCCTCTCGCCAGATTCTTTTGGTCATCTATCGCGGAGAATCTTGGCTCTCAGGAAGCACATTAGGGTACCAATTTCAAAAAATACGCCAATGCGGCCCGACGCATGGCCGCCTTTTGGTCTGCGCTAGCTGCACATTCGTTGCATCGGGGCTTTTGGGGCTTGTTTCAATGCACGCGGCTTCTATGCACGGAACATGGGGTACTCGTTCAAGACCAGGGCGGCTGGTCATCCAGGGTCTTTGAGTGTAAATTTCATCACTGTCCTTTGCAGTAATCTACAGCTTCTCAAAACTTGACTGCACTGAAATTCACAGCACATACAGAATTGTCCGAGCTGCTTGAACTAAAGATCTGGTCTAGGTTTCTCTCGGTGAACATCGGGTTTCACTTAAAAGTTGGCAGCCTCCAGAAACTTGCCAAATTCTTGGTTCATACGATGCTTGAGCATAGCCTCCTGGAATTATGCAATACACTCAAGGTGTGCTGCGGCTTGATGGAAGGATTAGATCTAGTAATGGATCGTGCGCTTCAGCCAATAGAGTTATCAAGTTGGCGAAATTGTGGGGAGGAAAGGATGGCGTGAAAAGGGGAAATTAATAAAGTTGTAATTGGTCGAGAGATACATTGTTGGTTATCTGACAGCGGCAGAATTGGGGTGAGTGTTTGATCAAGTAATAGAGTTCGATGAAGACGGGAATGGCAAACAATGGGACTTTGGTACGCAACTGGCTGCAACTAATTAAATGCGGCAGTGGTAGATCCATCTGATCAAAACTGGCTTGCATCGGTCAATGACATCACATTTGATGGAGCACAACCAAAAGATACGAGACGTCAGTGGCAAGAAACGATAAACGTCGACTCATAGCTGAAGCTGGCCGATTGGTCTATCTTCCATGGCACGCCAGTTGGATCGTTGGACCAGACTCATAGAGAGATACTCGATTGAGAAAGTGATCAACAGACCAAACCGTCAACGATCTTCGTGGCCTGTCGAAGAAATGCAGGCCACATTCCACAAAATGTATTGCCACAAACCATCCCATCTCAAAGCCTCGACCTTCACCAGCCCATAATTTGATAATCTCAAACTCCAACTTTCACCAGAGCCCTCCTCACTTGGCCTCCTTCGACTCGTCCTTCTTCTTCTTGGCCAAAAACATCAACGGCATCTTCGATACCTCTTCCAAGGATTTGTCTGGATTAAACCGCAGCTCGTCGTTGAATTGGTTGCTGGCTCTACGTAAAGACCTGCCTGTTCCCACCAGCAGGACCTTTGCCTCGGTGCCTTCCAAAGAGACTCGTCTTTCTCTAGATTTGGGGTACTCTGTGCCATAATCCACTGGCTCCCAAACACGGGTCGCAGAGACTCTCTCTCTTTCTTCCCATGGAAACACTTTCTTCGGAGGCTTGGGATCCTCAATGGCTAACTCCTCCAACGCTGGGGTTTCCGGTTTATCCCAGACGTTCTCCAACTTGTTGAATCGCAAAGTGTGGGCCTCGCCTGGCCTCAGCAAAATGTGTATTCTGTCAGACTCGTCCGGATAAAACTTGTCAAACTTCGACCACCAAAGCTGTCTAAACTGGTCGTCACTTTCATAGCGAGCCTGCCAAGGTTTCCCGGCTCCAATAAAGTGTACCAACTTTACATTGTCCTTGAAACGCTCCAATGCCGGAACATATTGGTAATGAGGAGTGGGGGTCACGTTGTAGAGGTACGGAAGCCTTGTCCACGAGTATTTCCCATTGGAAAGGGTGAAGAACTCATTGAGGAGGCCCTGATCGGCACCGTCAAACGAGGAGTGTTCTTTGGCAAATTCCAGAAGCTCGCTAAAAACTGCCTCCAGAGGCTTTATCAAAAACACCCCCAGATTGAACAAATCAGGCCACCCAACGTCGGGAGAAGCCACAATCTCATGGACACTGATATCTTTGAACTCCTCGAAAAGCCCGTCTAACGGCTTCAATGGCAAAGTGTCCAGATCGAGAAAAACAACATGGTCATACTTCAACTTCCAAAGAAGAATTTTGGAGAAAGTAATGGCCAATTCGTCCCGCCCTAACTTCAGAGCCACGTGCTCCACTGGTGCCTGCACCAGAGAGTCACTGATATCAATAATATCGGTGTAAACAGCATTAATGAGAGATACCAGCTTTTCGGTCAAACTGGCCTTGTCAAGCAAAATAGCCAATGCGGCGTCGGTTCCCAAATCTTTAATTGTATTACCAAGCGTAAGGGCCCCTGCCACATAGTCTTCGCCATGAAGCAAAGTGGCGTAGGCAAAAGTCATAAAAAAGGGTGTGGTAGATAAAATACCAGAATCTACAGGTGCTGCGATAACAACCTAAAATGGGCACCCCAAGGGGTGCCCAATAAGCCGCGGCGCACGAAAACCCACATCTTTGTTTCCATATCCTCATTCTTTATTTTATACCTAAGGCCTACCGTGGGTCGGTCTTGCCGTCCACGAGGCTCAGCACCATACTGCGAGAATTGCCCATGCCTTGCTGGTAAACTGTGTTGTTGGTGTTGGCTGCTCCCTCAGTCAGCCCGTTGTTGTTGGTGGCTTCCCCAGGGCCCATGGAGGCGTGACCAGGAGCCGTACCAGGCACGTTCCGGATCACGTTGGACTGCCTGTTGGGGTTGGCGGCGTTCTCTTTCAATGCAATCAATTGCTTCGTTCTGAAGCCCTCGTAGTGAACCAACGACGTGGTCTCGATCAAATCCTGCAAGTGTGTTCTCGTCAAGAAGTCCCGCAAGAAGGTGAATTCACACTGCAGCACGTCTTCGATGTTCAAGGCACCCCATCTGGACTTTCTTCCTCTCACGAGCTCGCCGTTGAGCTCGATCTCACGCTCTGATCCAGAGATGGCGAACGGAATGAGCGACTTGATGTCAGCGTTCAACTGCTTTTCGTCCTCGAGCAAATCCTCCGAGTCGTAGGGGTAAATGTTGAACTTGTGCTTGACAAAGTCGTTCTGCAACTGCCTCTTAAACGCCGCTCTCTCGCTAAACGTCATCGAGTCGCTCTTGGCGATGACAGGCACCACGTTGGCAATTTCACTCAAACGCTTGAGCGCTTGCACGTCCAAGGCCTTCAATTTGGTGCCTGAGGGAGGAATGAAGTACAAGATACAGTGGACCCTTGTGTCGGGGATAAAACGTTCTCTCTGGGCGGTCAACTCCTTCCTCAAGTACTGCGAGTGCTGCTCCTTGATATACTTGACGAGCGGCTCCCAGCACTTGTCGTTGTTGACCTGGTCGCCAAAACCAGGGGTGTCAATGACATTCACATTCAAGCGGACGTTGTTCTCATTCAAAGTATGCGAGTGGACCTTGATTTCGGTAGTTTTCTCCACAGGAACCTCGGCCGAACGGCGGCCCTGTGTCGTGGCCAATTTCAGCAGAAACAACGTGTTCACCAAGGTGGTTTTGCCCAATCCAGACTTTCCCACCACCATGATGTTGAACGCAAAACCACGCTTCAACAATCTGTTTTCGATCTGCAGAGTGATTGTGTCAAAACCGACATACTTGATTGGCTGGGTCACGTTTTCCTCCACTGCGGACATTCTCGGTTTGTGCTTTGTGTTGGTGTTGGTGTTGATGTTGGTGTTGATATTAGTGTTTTTGAGGCTACGCGTTCGGTGCGCGCACGTCTTTCAAGCCTGGGTGGGAAGATTGGAGGTTTAAAAAGTTTGAGTTTTGTTTGAAACATTGTGCTTTCTCTTTGAAAAACCCCTTTTGCTTGAAGGACCCCTTTTGCTTGAAGGACCCCTGACATTGGTAGTTGTCGTTGGGTGTGAGCGGCTGAAAGGTGAACAGAAGGGAAGAACCAAATCGGCTTTGGGCGGTGATTTCCTAGTTTAATTGGTGATCTTGGGTACTCCTTGGATCTAATTCAGAATCTTCAGCTTCATTCTTATTGCCGATTGGTTTGGGTACCAAAGTTGACCTTTGACCTTTGACGTCTGACTTCTGACGTTTCGCAGCCATTATAGCATTTAAAGATGAAACTCAATCCCCGAACCTAGCTTGTCTACTCACCGGCTGGTAATTTTTTTTTTTTTTTTTTGTCCTTCAATAAAATGCAATTGAGCTGTCACTGGTTGAGTTGCACTCTATTTTGGTCTCATTCATCTTTTCAAACAAAGTGCTTTTGTCTTTTCGGATGACACAAAACGGATCAGTTTCAATTTATCTAAATTGGTTCAATCCTTCGTCAAAAATCGCTAGATGTTAGATGGTCACTGGGCAACGGTCGCTCGTAATGAGGCTAGTGAATCAATGTCTGGTCTTGAATGTGACCTAAACACTTTAACGAAGCCACCAAGCGTTCTCAGAAAACAGCGTCAGCGTCCTGTTGTAGTTTAAGAAAATTCATTAAAACAAGAGCAGAGTGCTCCACAAACGATCGAGCTTTCTGGATATATCCATCCCGAAATCACGTTTCCTGCCTCCATCTAAAGCCATACCAACTAAACTACGAAACAGACCTGCTTCAGCAGCAAATCGTAACAGAAGATTCGGAGATTTGAAGATGTCCGAAAGCGTTAAATCTGCAACCCAATCGCAACTAATGTAATCTCCTAGTAACTCGACACCAAGCTGCTCTAATTTGCTCTAAATGGTCTGCACTTTTAGTTGAAGATCGTCAGACTGAAGAGTCTTTACTGATTCTTCAGTTTTGGCTTATAAATTAAAACTTGCATTGGTTTCGCCTTTTCATCTTTTCGACAAATTTTTTCAGTTTTTAAGACCCACTCTTATTCACAGTTTTCGCAGCCAAATATCAAACCCATGTAAAACTAAAAATCACCAAACAAGACGACAGAAGGAACGAAAAGTTCGATTTCTTCATTAAAAAATAAGAATTTAGGGCAAAAAGAGGAACAAGAAGGGAAACCCTTGGGGGCCTTTCCCTTCAACCACACAGTTCTCTTCCACTACCATCCTCCATCAACACCACCACGACAACACGAATTGAAACCAGGCCAGACACTTCTGCCCATAAACGCCCTCAAACTTTCCTCTAAATAAGACTACCACCCCTGTCCAGTCGCCCACTTAACCATACACCCAAATCACTAGGGTGCGCACGTGACTGAAAACTCTTCTAGTTCAAACTTTTCGAGCTTGCATCCTCCTCCAACATGTCTTTGTGTTTAAGATTCGGGGCCACGGCGCTCGTGGCGCCCCCTTCACTCGGCCTCATGCTTCCACGCCTACCTTCGTTGAGGCTGCTTTTTCCACAAAAACCACAGATTTCCATAGACCCCAGACTCGAAGAGTTGAAGAAGCAGATTGAAGACGACGGAGAAGCACCTTTTTTGATCGACAACGGCATGATTTTGCGGGCCGCTCCCAAGAAGAGAACGTCCCACCGCAGGAGAAGAGAGAAATTGTACGCCTCCGGCGACAAGAAGATCAAGCCTTTGGAAAACTTGGTGAGATGCCCAGCTTGTGGGCACGTCAAGCGGTCCCATTTCATGTGCATGCACTGTTTTGCCGAAATCAAAACGTTTTTGAAGGAGAAGAAGAAAGCGTTGTTCCCCGAGCCCAAGAACCCACAACAGGACTTGGATCCTGTGGACGAGAGACTCGTCTACCCTGCTAGAAAGCTCAAGAGAGACGAGTTGGAGGTCAAGAAGAAGGACTGGGTGCCCCAGAGAGAGGAGCCCTTGATGTACGACAGAGAGCACACGAGGAAGCGGTACTAACTTGTATATATGGCTGGCAAGCCAATGAACGAATGGGCCAAGCGCTGGGCGAGGTCTGTGAGTGAATAAAGGAAAACAATGAGAATTTGTAGAGGGAGAATTGGGGTTTGAGTGGGTGGTGAGGTGAAGTTTGATGGTCAGAGAAGCGGGTGTGTGTTAGAATGAAGAAGAGGGATTTCTTGGGAATAAACTACAGTCAGGAAACAAAAAGAGGCTGGCATTGTATTTGTGAATTAAATTGGAGTTTGAATTCCATTGGACGGTCTAGTATTTGAATGCAGACATCATCTCTTCATATTCAACAACGGCTTCTAGATTTTCTAACGGAGAGAACTAAACAAAATTCCTGGATTGGAATGAACACAATGAATTAAGAGTACACCAGCTTTAATCAATTGAGTGAAGACATTAGAAGCCTTGCTCACTCAGAGTCAGTGCAACCTTATGTCAATGTGCTTTGTTCAAACACCACCATGATCTAATTTCATGATAGGTCCCATGAGCACAAATTGATGAGCTCTAAAACTGAGAATCAATTCAGGAGCTAATCAATTACACCGCCAATATCTTATGAGATTCATCAGAGGCTTTCCACCTTGAGGAGTCATTCCAGCTACGTTGTCAACCGAGAAAAGTAAACAGTGCCTCTGAGACCAGTGGATTGCCATTGACAATTTGACTATAGGGTTCAATTTTCAACCGAGACAACTTGGAAATGATTCCTGAGCGTTGATACATTTGAGCCCCATTTCACTCAGTTCACCAATCCTTTTTTTCTTCAAGAGCTACTAGAGAATCAATCAAACTAGCTTTTATCGTTTTAGAATCAAAATCTCAACCCTTCATTAAATCTCGTCCCCTTCACTTCCGTTTCTATTCCATCACTCTAGCCTTTTTCGCAGCCATTTCGTCCCCTCCAACTACCCAAGCTGATGCGTTTCCAAAAAGCCTCGCCTCTGCAAAACCCCAAATTCTCTTACATGATTGGCCTAGACTCCCCTCGTTATTCAGCCACCGCCAGAGCCTCACTGCAATGTAGAGGAGAGACGTAAAAATACGAGTCCATATTGTGCGGTGCGATGATGTTAGTCTTATCTACTCCATCGCAGAAATAAGCTCTTCACCATGCCCGAATCCAAGAGAAGAAAAACATACCCCAACAACCCCCGGAACGCAAACATTTCCACGGTAGCATCTCAGCATCCGCTTAATGTTCGGCCCCTGGGAAACAGATACCTAGAAAACGGGCCGAATGGAGAATTTTCCATACAGCAGCTCTTGGGTGATTTTGCCATATTTCCAGAGGAGCTTCTTTTGGAGCTTTTGGGGTTTGTGGACGAAGCCGAGGCGCTTAAAAACCTCAGCCACACGTCCCGGGCTCTCTACGCCTATTTGTACGACGAAGAGCTCTGGAAGAAATACTACACGATGAGATCTCAGGCTCTTGAAAAACGGGGTCTTGAACCGCCCAAAAATCGCTGGAGAGGTCTGTGGAGACGCTCGATTTTGGGAATCGACACCCAGTACGAAGCTAAACCGAAAATGCCCGGAAACTTGCTCTGTTCAGATACCCTTTTTAGGCCTTTTCAATGTTCGCAGGTAGACTACACCTCCATCTTCTGGAGGGTCATAAAGGAGGAGGAGCTTTACCACAGAGATAGCTTGGCCACACAGGTTCCGCTCGATAAGGATCTTCCGCCCGGACGGATCTCCAGGCTCCCAGAGTCGTCAATGACCCAGGAATTGTTTGATAGCACCTGGAGCAACAGACCGTTTATTTTGACAAATAGCGATTCCGCCAGGTGGCCCCATTGGGACCTAGCAGCGCTTCTAGAGCGTTTTGCCGATGTGAAGTTTCGCCAGGAGGCTGTGCAATGGCCTTTATCGTTGTACTCGCAGTATCTTGCTAGTAACCAGGACGAAAGCCCTTTGTACCTTTTCGACTGCAACTCTAAAGCAATGCAAACGCTCAAGAGCGAGTACGTAGTTCCGGAGGTTTTCCAGAAAGACGCCTTTAAGGTTTTTGGCAAGTGCAGACCGGACCATGCCTGGCTTATTATAGGATCCCAGCGTTCAGGGTCCACTTTCCACAAAGACCCTAATTGCACCCTGGCCTGGAACGCGGCACTTGTTGGTCGGAAGCTCTGGGTTATGCTTCCTCCTGAAATTACTCCTCCGGGTGTCAGCACAGATGACGAAGAAAGTGAAGTTACCAGTCCCGTGGGTATAGCCGAATGGGTTCTTTCTGGATTTTACAACGACTGTGTGAACAACATGCTGGCGCAAATTGGCATCACATTTCCTGGCGAGTGCATGTATGTGCCTTGTGGTTGGTGGCATATGGTGATCAACTTAGATGACAGTGTAGCGCTTACACAGAACTTTGTTCCGCTGGTTCGTCTTGGTAACGCCATGAATTTTATGAAAAACAAGAAAAAGCAGGTTTCGGGTTTTCGTCCCGCTGAAGTCAAATCTGCGTTGGAGGAGATTTTGGCAAATTGCCAGGATGAGGAGGATGCCGAGGCAATTCGTCAGTGGATCCGCAAGTTCAACGAGCTCAATCTCCAGGAGAATTTGCAAAATGAGGATTGCGGCGAGTTGATGGAGTGTGAGCTCCCGGCAATGCCCATTCTCGAGCTTTTTAAGTTGTTGCTTGCAAAAAGTGGAAGAACGAAAGAATTGGCGCTAGGCCTTGCGGATTTGGCGAAATTAGAGAAGGCAGAATTGGCCAGAGTCACCGGCAAGAGCGAGACGTGGACGAAACTCACCGAGGCTCCGCTGTTCAGCTTTGGTTTTGCCGTGGACGAGTAGAGTGTCTACAGCTAGAGACCATGAATTACGAAGAAAAAAATTGGGGGAAAGATGAACGACTTTATAATTGTAGGATGTGGGAATATTGATTCCAAATCAAGGTCAAAGATCACCAGGATGGAGCTTGGGTAATACATGGTGAATATATGGACACTACCCGATCAAGTACTACTGTTCGATCATGTACATCTACAGAATGTGGAGAATAAGAGACTACCGTATCTCTAGAACCTATCCCACGGATTGATATGAAGGAGCTGTTAACAAAGGTTATGAATCAGTGGATCGTATTACAGCTATGTTGAGGCGATGAGCTTATATATCTCAGCAGGCCATTCAAACTCACTCTGTAATTAGTTGAACAGTAGAAATTACGAGGACCTCAATTGAGTGAATTTGATTGATGTTTAGAAATGGCGACACATTGTTGTTGCATCGACCCTATGAGCGAGTCAATTAAGGAAACTGATAAGAGGCAACATTCCCTCATTCCTCCCAGAACCATATAATAAATGATAACCATGAAGGTTTGAAGCTGCAACAAAGGCTGATGATCAAAAATCGATAACCACATTTGGTTAATTAGTCTTGACAGTTTTTTCGCAGCCAAAAGTACCGTTACTAGCAGTGCTACGCTGAGATAGTTCCACACAGAAACTCCTCCAACCTTCCACTTCAAACCTTCCAGCACCAGCCGTCATCTTCCAAGCAAAGAATCCCAAATATCTAGCTCGAAAGCGGAGTCACAGCTTCGGTGACTCTGATTCTCTGACTCCGACCCACTGAACATCTATCTCCAGCACCCATCCTTCTTCAAAGTCGAGAATGATTTGGATCCGTAACTTCCCCGCCTACTATCCTACTCACCGCTCAACCCCATTTCACATTAAATCAGTCACCAGTGTGAATCACCCCACTCCTGTACCGCGCAATCAACTATCACCACTTTATGTTACGAAACCTCCTCTTAAGAACTAGACCTTTTTCCTCGACACGGGCCTTTTCCACCTCTAGAATGACCCAGACAGAAAAACCAATCATCTTTGCTCCCCCCACATACCAATACACCAAAGGGCACCTCAACGAAATGGAAATCGATCCGAATCCTATAGAACAGTTCCACAAGTGGTTTGACGAGGCCAAGGCCGGCGTGCCGGAAGGTCTGTCCATTATTCCCGAAAGCGTGACCTTTTCTACGGCCAGGCTTCCCCTGGGTCGTGTTTCGCTGCGTGTGGTGTTGTTGAAAGAATTGGACACTCACGGGTTCATTGTATACTCGAACTGGGAGACTTCCAAAAAGCTGAAGGATTTCGAGCTGAACAAGTGGGCGGCTCTCACCTTTTTCTGGCCGTATGCCCAGAGGCAGGTTCGGGTGGAAGGAAAAATGGAGAGGGTAGATAGAGACACTTCGCAGAGATACTACGATACCAGACCCAGGGGGTCCAAAATTGGTGCTTGGGCGTCACCTCAGTCTCAGACTATCAAGAACAGAGACGAGCTAGACGGATATTATAAGAAGTTCGAGGAGCATTTCAAGAGTACCGAGGACAACGGAATTGAGTGTCCTGAATTCTGGGGCGGTATGAGAATTGTGCCTTACGAGATGGAGTTTTGGCAGGGTGGTGTTTCACGTTTGCATGATCGTCTTGTGTACGAGCGTGAAGACCCCGAGGGTGAGTGGAAGGTGAAGCGTGTGGCTCCCTGAGGATGGAAGCGAGGATACAGACTAGGCGGAGAAGCTTGGTTTTCTTGAGTCTATCGAGCATTTGGTAATCATAGAGGGCCTAGAACGGGGCTAGAGACATTCGCTCGGGCTTCACTAACTGATTGGCGTTCTGCAGCTTTAGGCATCGTGGTGAACGTCAGACAGTGTGAAGTGTTGGCTTGAGTGTCGACGCAGTGTTGAAGTGGACTACCGGGAAGTCTGATGAGAATGAGAGCGAACTCTAATGGAAAGCGCTGAAGCTATTCTTTGATTTGAAAGATGATCATTTCACGAAGGGGCGCGACCAAGAGCTGCAACCGAGGCAAGACACCTACGTCTATCTTGAGATGAAGGAAGGCCGGCCACCATTTTTTTGTGAAGGAACGTTTGAGTGCTTAGAATGGAAAACAATGCTCGACAACCACCAATGTGCAGCATGAATCCTAGATGAAATTGAAACAATGAGCTGGGGAAACTGATTATCTGGAAACGGACCAGGATGACAAAGTTCTGAAGAGGTGCACTCATATACAATCAGAGAAACCGTTAAAAATATCATAGATAACTTTGCTTAGTGAAGCCCCACATCAGTAGGGATCACAAAATGCCTGTTGTATAGAAATAGAAACGAAGAAAGTAAAATGTATCCTATTTTATGAATCCTAGCCCTCAAGAAAGTCTACTTTTAAAAACGCGAGCCAGTTAAAGTGCCCGAAGGTGGATCTTATGTGTGGGGAGAGAGCCCTGAGAGCGATCGATACAATAACAGAAAAATGAATTTCACAGGTTGATTCAGGGAGATAGTCTGCTTCTACTGTATCTTTGCAATTAAGGCCCAACACTCCTACCTGCAAAGATGGCTCTATAATTCACCCATTGTCATGCATGGTCTGCAAGAGAATCATTCTTCTCTTGCTGCGATTGCAGAAATCCTTTGTGTATCCAATCCATTGTCACTCCGTTCTATGTGCTTTGTAGGAGTAAAATTTCCACCAGCGTACTTCGAAGTCATCGAACCGTCTTGGAATTGACCCTCCAGGCTTCTTAAGCTGCCATTGAGGCAGTATCAACCTTTGCAACTACTGACAGTACAATACAACCCCGGGGATAGCCAAATGCTACAGAGTCAAAGCAGCCAACGTCAATCGTTTCCGCGAACAACTACCGTCTACATCCACCACATGAGGCATATCCATCAAGACTCATAGCATTTTGCGCACTCTCTAAGCTAGCTACTGCTCATAAAATCAATCGACTTGGCCCTTCCAGTGGGCATCCAATGAATCAAAGTATCCACCGAGACACATCTAAGCATCTACTTGAACCTCTTCACCGTCTCGGCAAAATACTCACCCTGGTAATGGGCAATCTTCTTCTCCAATTCGGTGGGTTGTCTAGAGCCGTCGGCACCAGCGAATGTACCAGCGCCCCAAGGACTCGAGCCGTGAACTTCTTCCAAATTCGTGAGCAAGGGAAAAGCCTTTCCGTAACCCAATGGCACGTAGATGATTCCGTGGTGCGTCAAGGTCGAGAGAGCGTTGATGGCAGTGGTTTCCTGTCCACCACCAGGAGTACCAGTGGAGACAAAGAGAGAGGCAACTTTGCCCTGCAAAGCACCTCTGGCCCACAAACCGCCAGTGGAATCCCAGAAAGCCTTCCACTGGGCCGGGAAGTTACCATATCTGGTAGGAATCCCGAAAATGAAATAATCGTAATCGGTCAAAGTATCCAAAGTTGCGACGGGAAAGTCAGGCTTGGGAGGAGCATGCATTTTGGTCAAAACCTCCTCTGGCAAGGTTTCAGGGACCTGGAAGATGCTGGCTTCGAGTCCGCCAGCAACCACACCTTTTTGGATTTCTTTGGCAAGAGTGGCCACATGGTGGTACAAGGAGTAAACGATCACAGCGACTTTGGGCATTTTCAGTAAAAGTTATAAAACTATCCAGAATGGTGACATCCGGTGGCTTTTATATAACGGCGAACGTTAGTGTGGCGTGGCTGAAGCATGGGGGTCAAAATACTACAAATTGACTGATAGAGCAATTTAATTTTTTAGTCAGGTTGACAAAACCCTCACTACAACGGGCATTTAAGCAGACTGTCAAAAACTCGTAGAACAAAGAGATCTACTCAACCCTATTCATTGATATTCCATGGCGGCATGTCACGAGAATGGCAGGATTCCTCTGTTTCTTCCGATTTGCATTTCCCTCCTTTCTTCATTGCCCTCTTCGAATAAGGGGTAGGCCGATTCGGAGGCACAGGTGAGAAACTCCAAGCAAGCCACAGGTTTCAGGACATGCAAGCAACCTTCAGCTATAGAGAAATCTCCGAGTTTTTAAAATGCACTACTGTTTCTTCTATTGTTCGTTGGCGAAGGAATAAAAAAAGCAGATCATCGAAGTTGATTTGGCACATTTTGACTCTACTGATCGTGCCCATTGCTAGAGTACAATCCAGAGGCTGACCTCTCAACATTCAGTACACTTACTTCGGTAAATGTCACTTGCCGGCCATTGGTAAAACATATCCACCAGCCCATTTTCTGAACTTTTTATGGTTTTGACATGGCCAAAGGTGAAGTTCTCACCCTCTTTTCATTCCTATCCCGACATTGTGTAGGCACTGGTCGACTGGTATTTTCAACAGTGCTGTCTTTGGAAGTCGATGTTCTCTCGTTCTACAATTCAGTTTCTCTGAGGCTCCGTTTCCAATTCTGGCCATTCATTTTCTCATTTCGCTGTGTTAAACTCGATTCTGAAATCCCAAGACGGCTTTCTGGATGTCCAGAATTCTACGCGTCGTGAGCTGGCTATGGAATCTCCTGAATCATTATCCACGTGTTACTCAATTTCCGTACCCAACTATGCTCATACGATGGGCTGGTCTGCTTGATTCAACTTTTATGCATTCAGCAACTTCTAGGCCTTCAACCTCTAACAAATGTTTGCCCAAGAAGCCCCGTATCCAGAGATTCAAGCCACACCTATAAGATTCACAATTATTGCTTATTGTGTCTGGCTAAGGGCCAATTGGCCTTTGACTCATAAACTATTATTTCGACGCTGCTTCCTAACTTGCATCTCCTTTGTTCCTATCATGTGTCATTACTGACAAATCCATACCTCCTTCCTACTATCTTGGCAAATGTTGACAAATTGTGCAGTCAATCAAGTGTTCTTCTTTGACCTACTGGCCAATCATGCCCACTGTCTTTGCCGACGGTCATCTACACGTTTTTTTACCAACCGTCTTGTCCACTTCTCAGAAACTCTATTCTTCTACATCATCTGTTCTTCACATCGTGTTATTGAAAATGTATCTAAAAAGTCGCTTAGGGCGATTGATCAGCAAACGAGTAGCAAACGAGTAGCAAAACTGATTCGCTTAGAACTTTTGCACAGTCTCGTAAAAAGACTTACCCTGGATCTGGGCAATCTCCAACTCCAACGCAGATGGCTGTCTGGAGCCATCGGCGCCGGCGAATGAACCAGCACCGTAAGGGGAGGAGCCGTGGACCTGGTCCAAGTTGGTGATCTGGCCGAAAGCCTTGGCGTAACCCAATGGCACGAAGATTATACCGTGGTGGACCAACACAGACAAGGCGTTGACGATGGTGGTCTCCTGTCCACCGCCGGGGGTACCCGTGGAAACGAAGAAACCAGCAGCCTTACCGTAAAGGGCACCAGAAGCCCACAAGCCACCCGTGGAGTCCCAGAAAGTCTTCCACTGAGCTGGGTAGTTGCCGAATCTGGTTGGAACACCGAACAAGAAAGCGTCGTAGCCGGTCAAGGTGTCCAAGGTAGCGATTGGGTATTTGGGCTTCTCTGGAGCGTGAAGCATGGCCAAAACGTCCGAGGAAAGGGTCTCTGGGATCTGGTAGATGTCTGCCTGACCACCAGCGGCCTCGACACCCTTTTTGACCGACTCGGCCATGGTAGCGATGTGGTGGTACATGGTGTAGATAATGATAGCAACTTTGGGAGCCATTGTATGAGTTTTGTTCTTAAAAATGATGAAAAATGAAACGAGTCGGAGTTGGGTTGCCTTTTATCTGAAGCGCTGTTGACTTGGAGAAAATGCTCCATGCCGGTCTTGCATACTAAGCCTCCTAATTTGGTATCGTGCAGTTAGTAACGCTTAGTCAAATGACAAAGATGCGTTAAAAGTTTGTGAATATGCCTCCGAGAAGCGTGTTCAAAAGCCGATGTGCTGCACACAAGCACCCATTACATACTCACTAGTCAATAATTTGTCATAGCTGCATTACAAATGCTAACTCGTGTGTCCTTGAGCGTATTTGGTGAATAAGCCAAGCCGCTGCACGAGTTCTTTTTAAATCCTGATCAGCCCTACCCCCATAAACTAAGTTGATTAATTGTCACTCCTTATTTTTTTGAACAAATCTCCAATGAAAGTCGCCATCGTCTACTACTCCACGTACGGCCACGTCCTCACATTGGCTAAGTCTGTTAAAAAGGGCCTTGAGGACTCTGGCAAAGTTGAACAGGTGGACATTTTGCAAGTCCCGGAGACCCTCTCTAAGAACATTTTGAGCCAGTTGCACGCTCCAGAAAAGCCAAACTACCCTGTTGCAAATGCTGAAAATATCACCCAGTACGATGCTTTGATTTTTGGTTACCCTACCCGTTTCGGTAACTTGCCAGCTCAGTTAGTTGAGTTCTTTGGTCAGACGGGAGGTCTTTGGGTTTCCGGTGGTTTATACCGTAAACCGGTTGCTGTCTTCACCTCACTGAGCTCTACTGCCGGCGGTCAGGAAGTCACCTTGAGGAATTTCTTCTCATACGTCGCCCACCACGGTATGGTCTACATCCCATTGGGCTACGGCAAGGCCTTCCCAGACATCACTAACTTGGAAGAAGTCCACGGAGGTACTCCGTACGGTGCTTCCACATTTGCTGGCGCCGACGGTAGCAGACAGCCCTCTGCATTGGAGTTGAGAATCGCCCACACTCAAGGCGAGACCTTTGCCATCAGTGCTCAAAAGATTGTCGCTGCTTCTAAGTCTCCTGCTACCACAGGTGCTGCTGTTGCCTCAACCAAGAAACAGGCTGCTAACAAGACTTCTCCTCAAGAGAAGACTCCCTCCAAGAATCAAGGTAGCACTTCCCTTCAAGATAAAACTGCCGCCACCGAGGAAAAGACTGCTGAGAGTAAAACTCCACAGAGAGTCCAGCACAACACGCCGCCTGTCAAGGAGGAAAGCAGTTGTTCCAAGTGCGCAATCGTGTAAGATAGTCTGAATTAATCAACCCTAGAGAAGCACCACAAGAGCGGTGTTTAGTTAGTAATAGCCATTGACTCCATCTCAGTATACATACGTGAAAAAAAATACTCCCCATTGCTGCCTCTGAAGCCTTCAAACAAGCCCTACGTGTTGCATCCAGCACCTGCTGTAGAAATGCCTTTCCAGAGAGACCAAGCTTCCGTAGACTTCTGAACCCAGACCTACCATCGCTGCTGCTTTCATGCTTGCGTACAATTATGTGTGTACTGATCCGTCCATCAGATTGGACGGTGAAGTCTACTCACACAGAATGGGGTCCTGAACGAGCCTCCTCCAATCATGGCTTGGTGTTTCGCTTGTTCAACTCGGATTTGCTCTGTTTGACATTCACTTCCCTCTTTCGTAAAGCCCTGGAGAGCAACTTGGAAAAACTGGGAGGCATGGACCTGTTCGAGACCCGTGGAGAGCCTATTTTGCCTAGAAAACAAACAGGCCAAAGCAAAAGTTCTGGACACAGAAATAGGAATTTGCAACTGTAGCAGTTAAAACCAGCCGAAGGCTGAAGAGATAACAAAGACTGTTGCCTCCAGGAGACGGGAGGATTACACTTGAGGGCAAATTCTGTTTGGCTCGTCATAGGTGCTTATGAGTACTAGAACAATGCAGAACGCATTTGAACAAGAACATACAGCCAGTGAGGACACTCCAGAGCCGGAAAGCCAGAACAGCAAAAGCAGAAAAACCAGGTTTCTCTTCAGGTGGGCTGTCATGCCTCTCTATGGAAGTCTACGCCTGCTATCCAGTATCAGGCAGTCAGGAAGATATGCTCCTTGTCCACGCTTTTCTACACCACTCTAGGCGCCACAATCCTCAGATAACAAGTTTTAGCCCACAGCCACCTAGAAGCGCCTTTATTACCCCCATGGGTTTTCTTAGGGATGTCTGGGTTTAAGAAACCTGGTGCCTATACCCAGACAGGGTCCAAGAGGCTCTGGAGCGTATTCCTGGCGTAGCCAACAATACTGCGTCCAGGCCGTTGGTTCAAACCAAAAAAAGCAAATATCAAAAAAGAAGCAAATTTTCCTCGAAGATCACAAGTAAAACACGCCTGCCAGATCGTCAGATCAGATTCGTCTAGTCCCGGTCGTTGAACGCTCCAGGGCTCTCTGCTAACAGATTAGCGTGCTTTCCGCCACATAGAGGCCGAATTGAGTCCAGCGCCAAACGAAAACCGCACAGCAAGCAGCAAGTGGGAAGAAAGGGCGAACCTTTTGGGTTGGAATTTGTTGAGTCCGAAGAATATATACTGTTGACACCCGTACACCAGAGAGAAGAAGTCCTTGGAGGAGATGCTTTGGAATAATATTTATTAAATCAGCTGAAGGGTACATTGTATCGATTTGGTTCAACCTGAGTTTGATATCGGTGTGTGGATAGTGACGGGTGGGGGGGTGAAATACAATGATAAGAGAATGGCTGCAAAGTGCGTAGTTGGGCTTTTAAGAGAGACGTTCAATGGGCTATATTGGGAATTGATTTGGAAAGGTGAAAAACGAGTAATTAGCTTTGACAAGTGATGAATATGGGAACCATTTCAAATGACCATTTAGGCAGGTGAGTCGTGGAATACTGGTTAATGATTTATCACCCCATTGATTTAGAATTCTATCCTAAATAAGGAAAGCCACTTTTGCTGATAAATGCTTTTTCATCTAGAGACTGTTAATGATATACTAGCCGATTCCGGTGCTTTGATTTGACAAAAGAAAGAAACGCATCATGATAATCACGATCTGACTAATCGAGCTTATTTAGTATGAATTAGGCTGGCCACTTCATTAGTAGGCATGAGAAATTCTGAAGCTCTCCAGCCACAAGTGGCTTGTTAATCTAAAAAAAGACTGAGTCGATGTACGAAGCAGATTGATGCCTATGAGTGCTCCATAATGCCGAAATGACTTCTCCACAAGAAAGTGACTAGAATGGGTTGAACATAGATTTTTAGTCTCCTAGCGAGTTTAGCTCTCTTGCCCAGTCCTTTGACCGAGGGTCTCCCCATTCTTCAAACTCAACAAAGTAAGACCCAGGGAGGCGGTACTCTCTGGTTAGACGATACTAAAAGAATATACACTTTTCTTTCTCCAAGCTCTACAATCCCCAGATCACGAGTACTTTTTTGACATCTCCAATTTGAGATTTTAAAGTTCTGAATACTTGCTTTTAGAGAACAGAACATCCACATCTGCCAGGCGTACATCCACTTCACACTCAGTTCACCCTCACGCTACTTTTCCACAAACTCATATACTCATCATACACTAACCTTTATCATACACTAACCCCAAAGGTCTTGATGTAATCAATTCCTCCCACACACTGGGGCACGGTCATCTGGTCCAGCCCGATGGCCCGGTGAATCTTGACTCCCACATCCACAGTGCGTCTTGCTGAATCGTGCTCCAAAACAAGCCCTCTGCCGTTGTTCCGCTTGTACAGCAAAATGCCGTTTATCACGTCCCGTTCGTGCTTGTTTTCGTCGGCAGCTAGCAGCCAGTCCACGGTATCGTAGTCCCAAAGCACCAGTTGCATTCCAAATTGGCAAACAATCGCACGAACTCTGTTGTCGATTCCCCCGTACGGTGGCCTGAACCATTTGGGCAAATGGCCGTATGTGGCGTTCATGGCCCAAATGGACCATTGAATCTGAGCAACTATTTGCTCGTTGCTGAGCAGCGGGAGAAATGGATGAGACCAGGTATGGGAGCCCATTATATGGCCCATGTTGGCGGTATCCTTGTAGATCTGGGGAAACCGGACCACATTGACGCCGATGGTGAAGAAGGTTGTTTTGGAGCGGAGTCTGGAGGTTAATGCCGGCGTGAATGGGGTGGGCCCGTCGTCAAAGGTTTGGCTGAGTTTGGGGCAAGTGTAGACATCGTCAGAAGCCACGCAATTTGCACAGTCAAAGGAACAAACGTCGCTGCCAGTGACGTGATGGGGACATTCGCCTAGGCCCCTTTTCCAGGCCTCCAGGCCCACTGGCAAGTTTTCAAACAGAATGAAGTTCATGGGGATGTACGGTGGATCCAAACCTGGCCATTCTGTGATTCCAGTGAAGTCCGTGAGCCATTGTGGTACGGGCAAGGGGGCTGAGGCTGGTGCCATCTGCGGTTGAAAGAGATTGAGAGACAGACGGAAGGAGAGGGCCGCTGCTGGCGCCCAGAGGAAAAGGAACATTGTGGTTGTAATGCGATAAGAACCTGAGGGTTTGAGAAAAGAGGAAGTCAAGCCAACTTTTTGAGGAGGAGGCGAGAGATGAGAATGGGAACGGAATTTTACGGTGGGTATTGAGGGGGCTGTGGGTGTGGAATTGCGTTAGATTGCTTGTGTTGGTGATTCCAGAATGGCTGCAAATTCTATGGACTCAGTGGGATATCGAAAGATACAGGCAGTTTGGAAAAAAAAAGGAAGATAAGGCGAGGTTTTGTAGCTTCGTTAATCTTATTTATTTCCTCTGGTCGCTTTTGTCTATCTGAATCTTGTTTCATTTACTTGGGCCATCGCTCAAACTTACCTTTGAAGAAGTAGCCGAAGCAGAACAGGTATTCATGGAGTACTTAGATAAAAGAAAGAAAGACAAAGGCAATCTTCTTGTGTAGACTTGTGGTCTGGTACACTTTTTATCAATATGTCCAACACTTAGATGGTTTTACTGCCTAAGGTGAGAGCGCTCCCCAAAGTTGGTGGAGATATTCCGTTGGCGAATGTAGAATCTAGATACATTTGAGTTTGCTGTGAAAGAAACAGAGACTCTTTAGGACCTGACTCACGACCACGGATGAAAGGCAAGGTACTCTTTGTGTGTGAAGACTCGTTGTGTGTTTCGAATGAATTGAGGAATATTCAAAAGTACGAGGCGGTCGGTGAACAATTTCTGCTGTAGACAGAATGTCTTAATTAGTCACAGATGTTGACTGGTAGATCGAATTACCTTTCCTAAGCTTATAAGGGCAGCTGAACTTGGAAAGACTCGGGTAGCAGAATTGATACAACGAACGGACACTGAAATGATTCAACACCGTGGGCCTACTATCGCTTCTGACAATTTAAAAAATCTTCCTACCCAAAGCGGGCCTCTTCTCGGTTGTCCTTTCTCGTGGAAGCTTGTCCATAGTGTTTTATCATGAGAACTACACTGTACTCTGGCATAGAACATATATCGCACTTCGCGTTGTAAACGTTGAAGCCAGACAAGGAAAGGTGCCCAAAACTCAGAGTTATAAAATCAATGGTACGGTATAGGCCTCA
The DNA here is from genome assembly GCA_030579055.1 of Candidozyma chanthaburiensis. NCBI lineage: Eukaryota > Fungi > Ascomycota > Pichiomycetes > Serinales > Metschnikowiaceae > Candidozyma > Candidozyma chanthaburiensis. The sequence goes on along the minus strand of JAKUAA010000007.1, from coordinate 123,613 downwards.
ATTTAAATCTTATAAAGCCTGAGCAAGCGGTAGCGGTGGGCGTCGGTGTCTACAACTACTCCACAATGTAGGATGTGCTAACCCAGCCAGCAATTGCGTCACATCAACCTCTCCAACACCATGAAATGTAATCAAGAAGTGCAAAATCCAGCTTCGCGACTTAGATGATCTGGCTCACATGAAGTGGACACATGATCCACCACTATTGAAAACATCAAAGTGAGGCTCCCTCAAGTCAGCATCTTCGGATTTCTTCACACTCAGTCGCCCAATCAGAGGAACCCAATTTCCTGAAATAGAGTTCAAGATCATTAAGAAACGCCTCTGAACCTTCGTAGATAACATCGATTGTACCCCGCCAAATCTCCACTACCCCTCCTGCAGCCATAGCTCCGCCTGTGATGTCAGTAAACAAACTTCATTGCACAAAACGGCCCCACAAATTCGCCCTTCAGTTTACAACAATTCAATTATATCAAGCATATCCTGTAATTTAAATTTTCAATTTTTTGTTTTTGGCTGCTCGAAGTGGCTCCTGTCACTGGGAGCAGGGCAGTGAGGTGCGGCACAGATCAACCGCTCACCCAGAAGATGACCTCTGCGCATCGGCATACCACGGTGTTACACCCCTAGCACAGTCCCAGCGCATGGTTAAAATCTGGGGCCAAAAATGGGCATTGCGTGTCGATTGCACTTTTTTCGGCAAAATTTGGACGAAAATTGCGCCAGCAAGCAGTGCCCCACAGATGGTTAAGACTGCGCCTATGCGTGATTTTTTGGGGCCAGGAAAAGACGGAGCATGAACACCGAGCAGAGATAAGCTGAGGGGAATCGAGATTATGCTGTCGACGTGGGGAAGCAGAGATTTTGTTGATGCTGGCGAGGTCTTCACATGATCAATTGACCGGTAGTCTCAAGCGTAGTAGCGTAGTCTCAAGTGTAGTGAAGGCACAGTGAAGGTACAGTGAAGGTACAGTGAAGGCACAGTAAAGGCACAGCGAAAAGCGGATAGCTGTTTCAGCTTCACCAAATTTCTCACTTCCACTCCGGCATCCGTATAAATTTTTCCAGAGATGCCTCTCTTCCCTCCTCTCCTTAAAAACTCACGCTTTCGTACCGCCGGCGACACTTCTCCGCCCGGAGAAGTACCATCGTCTTCTCCAAACGACTCTCCATCGCCGCCTGCTCGCCCTGCATTTCCACGGCGATCTGGGTGCTGTTCATCTCACCAAAGTTCATTTTCCTGGGCTTGGACTCATCGTTTGCAGCCATTTCTGCGGGCTCCAGTCGGGGCCTCTTGCGGGGCATGGCAATCTGCCAATTACCTTTGTCACTCAATCGGCTGATTTCTCTAACATACTTCATCACTGCTGCCTCCTGGCGCCGCTCCATGAGGTCTATCGTTTGTTCTTTGGTGAGAGTCCAGGGCTTGACTCTGTCTGCGTCTCCGGCCGAAAAGCGTCTTGTTCGAACTGACATAGTAATTTTCACAAAGAAGCGAATTGAAGATTTTTTGATTGAAATAAAAAGTGTAGTTGATACTGTGGATGCCCGCAGCCTTTTATCTTATCGCACTGCGCATGCCTTGGTCTCCTATTGCAGGGAAGATGACTATACATACTCCGACAGGAGCGATTGATTTTGAGTTTTCCGACAATGCCGGGATGATTTTTGTTTTTGGTGGCTTTTGACGTTTTGCTGTAAAAAAGCTTTGGCAAATGTTAACCGGCTCGGAGTTTCGGCATCACCGGCAGTTCTCCACATTTGGGTCGGCTGAGTTTAACGGTCCGTCTACGACAATTAAGGTTTGCAATTCCTCGTCGATCCTCAGAAATCTGCGGTGAACTATCAGCTTCCTCAAACTTGGACTGTTCTCGTTCTTGTTACGGTTTTGGATTTCCCTGACATCGACAGTTTTGTCGTATGACGTAACTGGTCCATGGTTTGTAGGAATTGATATCTACCTCTTTCGAAGCAAATAACCCAAGGACATTCCGATCAAATTGTGGCCCGTCAAAATACAAGCCTCAACGATCACAGACTCTCAACAATAGACCCTCAAGATCGATGCTTGGAAGATCGGAATGTTCCTTTCTCGTATGCTTTTTCAAGCACATCCTTCGAAGGAGATGGCCCAAATTCTCCATTAGTGCTCCTATATCACATTACTGGGGCCTTTTGATTGACTTGCTAGATCTACCAATTGCTTGTCGAAAGATGAATCACCGACTACAGCTGTACTCCCGCAAAAGACTTAATTTTTGCTGAAGGCCGCAGACCTTACTTATGGGAAACTTTACTTTGTCTCTCAAGCTCACATATGGCCACTTTACGACTCTCTGTGCCATTGAATAATTCCCCTCCACCCAATGGTTCTCAACACATCAAAACTGCGGTAGTCGCTATCTTATACCCACCGTTGCTCCAGCAGCTTCCTCATGCATATTATTCCGTCTATTTTTCTATGCTATGGCCTTCTCGGCCTCGGACGAAGCCCGGGCAATCAACTCGATCTGCTCCTTCACCGCTCTCGTCAAAAACTCAATCATCACTATGTCCTGGTTGTGCAACTGGAAGTGCTCCTTTAACAGCGTCAAGTCCGACAAGCTTGTGGGTTTGTTGACCAACGTGTTGCTCAAAGCACGCAACAAGTCCACGTCCAGGTCAGACCCACTGATGTTCTCGAGGTACTGCAACAACTGATCCACGTCATGGGTCACAGCGCCAATTTCGGCCTGCAAAGTATCCAAGCTTTGCTCGTTTCCTTGCAAAGTGACGGCATTATCTCTGGAACGGTGGAGCATGTTCAAGGCCAACTTTTCAGACACAGTGTGGGCAATCACTTGGTGGGGCACAGGGCTGAAAATGTAGGAATTAGTGGTGGCTGTGGTTTTCCAGCCGATCTTCTGGACAGGCTTACCAATGGCAGCGCCAATGTAAGTGGTTAATTGGGGTATGTGGATCTGCTGGTCCTTCAAGTACGACACATTCAAGTAGATGGCAGCAAATGGGTACGCTCTGTCGGCACCCTTGGAGTAGAAGTCGTGAATGAGGCCCGTGGATCCGTCAATGGCAGAAGACAGGTCGAACCATCCGAGCACAAACTCCTTAGGGTGAGCTTTTTTGTACAACTGATAGAGCGTTTTGTGAGTGTGTTCTTCGATGGAGATGGAGTCGCCTGTTTCCTGACAAGGCACCATAAAGGCATCTCTGACTTCGACGGTGCTGCCGTCGTCAGAACGCACACCGAGCAAAGTACCGATGATTCTCTTGTTCTTGTTCTCATCAAGCACCTGTTTGGACACAATTTCGAGAATCTTGAAAAGCGCCGGGTTGTGGATTTTCACCGCCACGGTCGAGGGCCCGGACGACGCAGCAGGCGCCGCCACGGTCGGCCTGAACAAGTGCATATACGAGTCAGTCATTGGTGGAGTTGTAGATGGATTTGGTTCGATGATGTCGAATTTTTTTCTTCAGTGGGTCACGTGATGAGTGGTTGGTGAACAATCTTGGGAGTGGGAGAGATTTCGATCCAAATTTTTAAATTGTTGAAATGTGACGTTGCTTTAAGTCGTGGGTTTCTTTGGATTCTAAACTAAGGTCGGTTTCGGTGCTGTGGGCGTGAGTTTGTAGTTGGTAGAACTGTGCCTTGAGGTTGTGGGTTTCGAGGTATGAAGGGCTGGGTCTGGAAGGGACTCTGGAGGAATAAATTTTGAAAAACAGCAAAAAGTTGAAGATGAATGGGTTTTTAAAGTTTATGCCTTCTCAATTATGGCGAGAGGTCTTTGGGCCTTCGAATTGGTTTCGAAAGGCAGTCCTCACCGAGCTGGTTTACGATACTTTCTCTCTCTTCTTGATTTCATCTCCAAATATAAGTTGCGTAGCTTCTGAATTAGCCAGAAGTGGAAGAACCTTTATTTACGGTCTTCTGCAGTCTGTTTCACTCACTGGATGATTGTCCAAAACGTAGGCAAAGTTACGCCTCTCTTTCTCTTCTTCTTCCCTCTTTTTTTCTTTTCGTTTATCTTCTGTCCGTGATAATTCTCCTTCGCTTTGACTCGTCGACCATTACAATCATCAGCTCTGACTTTGCGACATACTCTTGAGTATCAGTGGAACCTTCATCACAGTACGGTTTAGGTTTTCGCAGCCAAAGTGGAAACAGCAGAAACAAACCAACATCGTGAACCTCCATCCGAACATCTAAGAGCTATTCGGTTTTCTCTCCCACTGATCCGATTCAGGCTCTTAACGAAGAAGAAGGATTTTGGGGTAGACGCAGGCGAACTTCCATTCCTCAAACGGTGAGTAGTAAGGTCCAAGCTATAAGAAGCTAAATCTCCGTTGGACTTAATGAGCCATTTGAGCCCACCTGAATGACTCAGTAATAGCGAAAGGATAAAAGAAAAAGAAAACTAAGGCCTCCAGGGTGCCAGCATACTTCCCACAACCTGAGCTAAGAACCTCACCATTTCCCATGCCAAAACTCACCCTAAAGAAGAATAGGAAAACAAGGAGGTAAACCCACTCCAAGCGATACAGTTCCAAAGATAAAAGCTTTCTACGCCTAATTCAGCCATACCAACCCGTTTCTCCAAACTAGTCCAATTCGCGGTGGGTGCAAACCTTCAACTATCAAATATCAACTACTCACTCATCCATGGCCGAACACGCCAAGCCCAACACATGGCTCTTTTCCGGCGATGACGTGTTGAGCCGTCTGCCCTCACGCAAGCAAATGCTGCTTTCCCAGATTCTCAAGGTCTACGAGCTGATCTATGACTTTCTTGTCAGACTAGCGTCTGTACTAAAACTCGATGGAAGAACCATTCTTGCTGCCACCATCTACATCCATCGGTTTTATATGCGAATGCCGATCACAACATCCAAATACTTTGTGGCTTGTGCTGCCGTGGCCATTTCATGCAAACTTCACGATACTTACAGAGCCCCAGATAAGATTGCCTTGACGGGGTGCCAGATAAAGCATCTTGGCAAGCATGTGGACCAGCACTCCAGCACGTTCTGGAGTTGGAGAGACCAGCTTTTGTATCGAGAGGAGGTGATTCTCAAAAATCTCAACTTCGAGGTTTCTGTGGACCTCCCGTACGAGATCACCGACGAACTTCTAAAACAGCTGCCGAAAGACCTGCTAGGCAACGGCTTCTTCGAAAAACTACCCGACATTCTCAAAATCACCACCTCAAAAATAGAGCTTCTCAGCGCCTTGCCCGTGTTGGTCGTTTATGATATATACACCTTGTATGGCGCGATGTTGGTTCTCACAGTCAACGAGGCCAAGCTGAAGTTTGACGACATTGACGATATCCAATTGCCCAAGGGCTACTTAGACCTCATTGGCGTTTCTGTTGACGAGTGCTTCGAGTGCTACCAATTTGTTCTCAAGCTCCGAAGTTACTGTGAGGACCCCAAGCTTCCCAGCCATAGGATCTTGGTAAAAAAGATCACCGATATAGGCCAGAATACCTTTTATAGCATTGCCAACGGCCACTAACATTGCATGCCCACCCATTTAAGTTGCACCCTCCTCGACATCTGTAGCTTTGCTTTCTTCGGCAGGTTTAGAAGTTTTGATTGATGAGTCCTCGATGTCGTCCAGTTGTGACGGCTCTTCCTTGGCAACATTATCAACCTGCTCGGGACCCTTCTCAACGTGTTCCTCGGTTTCTTTCTTCTCTTCTGGTTGTTCAGCCTCGGCAGCTTCAACGCCCTCTTCTTTCTGAGGCTCTTCGGCCTTCTCTTCTTTGGCCCCCTGTTCATTGTCAGCCAATTCCTCTTCAGCCTTATCTTCATGAGCCTCCACATTGTTGTCCAGCTCCTTCGTTGCCTCGGAACTCTCTGGTTCCTTGTCTTTCACGTTTGGCACTTTCACGGTAGTTGGGTCAGTTTCTCCATCCTGCGATTCTTCATCCTGCTTGTCCATACCATTCTGAGACTGCGTGGAATCCACCTCCATTGGTTCAGGCGAAACACTATTTCTTGGAGTGGCAGGGAAACCATGCTTTTCAGCATACTCGATGTACTGCTGAAGATCATCGCTGAGCAACGAATCTTCGTATTTCACATTGTAGGGCAAGGCGTCCTTGAGCTTCTGGGATGGCTGTATCCTCTCCACATTTGACTCATCTTCGCCCTCGGCATCTTGGATATTTAGGAGAATGTGGTCGTTTCTCACGTTATTGTGAGCATGCGAAAGAAACTTCAGGTAGGCGTCTTCTCCATCTTTGGAAGGATGATATTTGCTGTTTTTGTGAATTGGCAAAGCCATGTCGTGGAGCACGGTGTTGACATATTGGAGATTGTGGCCCAACTTGACGTCTTTCTCAGCCAAATACGCTAGCCACGAAAGCTTATCATTTTCTGTGACTTCCGCTTCTTCTAGATCATCGCCAATACCGCTAAATTGGGCATTCGCTGGGTTTTCTCCCAGCTTGAGCTGGTTATAGTACTCCTGTCTCTCCCGCAATCTTCTTTTCTTCTTTTCCTGGTCCGTCTCAGACAGGGTATCGATTTTTCTTTTTTCCATCAAGTTCCTCAACTGAGAGCTGGGAACATCGCTCAACCGCTTGGAAAGACTGAAGCTATCGCTGAATTGTAACCACTTAACAAAAGATTCTAGTGATTTAACGTTGTACTCAGTCTCTGGCTCATTAGGAGCATCCGTTACTTCCAATATGCTATCACCAGTCAGCGGTTTAATCAATTGTACGTCTATTAGAGCACGAAGTAAGTCGGGAGCTTCAAGCACGTTGGTACGTCTTGTACGAGCATGGCCAAACTTCAAGGCGCTATTTAGCACAAGCTCAAGGTGTTTGATATATATATCTGTAATTGTGTTGAGGGTCAGGGGTTTGCATTTATCGAAGCCTTGAGCTTTGAGAAGCTGTGCTATGGATATTCGGAGCACGGCATAGTAGAACAGTTCTTCCATCGTGTGTTTGTGGAGTAGTAAGAAATTCTGAAGTTGTTGATGTTAGTGTGTGTGCAGTGCGTTTTGGATGCCAGTATAGGCGAAATGGGAATGGGGGAAATATAAATATGATTTACACTGTGATAACTCAATCTTTGGAAAACCGATTGAAAATACTTTTATTGAGATTGAGTCCGTTGTGTCGAGTTAAGGTGCCTAATTTGAGTCTAGTCGGTCACAGTTGCAAGACCAACAAAGCCATGCCCCATTCTTTTGGTATTGGGGCCTGTCATTTTCGGCTTTCAGCAGCATCCAATAATTTACATGTCTATTCATATTTGGCGCATTGTTCTCGGGAATACATTTTGGAGGAGATCAAAAGACCTGGTAACTGGGGCTACCCTGCTCGGCTAATTTCTACTACAATTTCTCTTGTCTTCTCTTTATCTATCTCCTCTTCTCTTTATAGTCTTCTGCTATCATTCGATTCCTTAATCACTGAGCATACTGTTTGAGGTGTGTCTAAGAGACCTCCCTGTTGAAAGCTACTCTGGCTGGAGCCAACACCGATATGCCAATATCAAGTTGAGTTAAAACAAACGCCCCGAGCCACAAAAAACACACAGTTAGACATTGCCTCAAAATGAGCGCATTCAGAGAAACCTCGTCCAATTTCCATAACTCATCGTGTCCATGATTGATCCTCCAAAATGACTCCAATACCATCTAGTCAAAAGACCAAGCCAGACATCGCCTCCACAGCCATCGATAATTAACGCTTTCCGGCTTCACCGGCCACCAACTACACTTCCCGGCCGATACTTTTTCATTAATCTAGAAACACCACGTGCTCCGCCAACGTCCTACAAACCCTGCTGTAATCTCTCCTGGATCTTCTTCGATGCAAAGGAAAAGGCATTGAATACGCCCGACTCCATGTTGACGCCCACAGGGTTGCTGTTCACGGGCGGTTTGGTCACTCTGCTGACGATGATCGCTGGGTCAATCTCCAAAATTATGCCGTCGTCCACCGCCTCGTCGAAGCACAAACACACCATGTCGTATTTCAGCAAAACCGTCGTTTTGTCCAAGGAGTTGTCCAAGAGAATCAGCAATGCCTCATTGATGTTGTTAGTCAACGAGTAAAGCATGGACTCATTTTCGTTCACGCTACCCACGAGAACCACAATAATGTCGTTGGTTTGCTTGTATGTGACCAAGTGGTTGTCGTACAAAATCACGTCTTGGTGTTGTTTATTTATCTTGGAGTAGATGGCTTTCTCGAAAGCAGCCTGTTCTGCAGCCGTCTTGTATGTTTGGGTTTCGTCATTAGGACGGTAGTACTTGGCAAATAGCCTTTGGCCTTCGTTACCCAATATTAAAGCGGCCGAGACTGTGTATAGCGAGATGTTGAGGGACATGGTGGAAGAGCTCTGGATTTAGCCTTGTGGAAATGTGTATCTTTTGGTGAACTCGCGTTATATACAGGATATACAAGTTGACTACGCCTTATGGAAGCGATTACTTTTGAATTGAATGCGGTAGCGGCGGGATTAAGCTCCCACAATGTAGAAAACAGCGTCGAGAATCTTCTTCTGCAAGGGATTGCGGTCGTAGAAGTCCTCGGTCAAGCCGGCAACAGTGAAATTATTGGCGTTCTGCAGGGCAATGGCTCGGAATCCATAGACAAAGTTCACCACAAGGCCAACTACGAGCCCCAAGGCAACGACCAAGGGACCAATCACGTTGTCCAAATGGCGAGAAGACCTCTCCATGATGATGCCTCTTCTCTGCATGAAGATGTAGTAGCCCCAAATGCCAGAAAACACCGTCAAGCCAAAGTAGATGTAGGCCAAAAACTCCGCCAATTTCGTAGAATTGGCACGGCCTGTGGACGAGTAAATGATAAAGGTCAAAGACGACAACAACGTCGTCACGTGGAGCCATCTGTTGAAGGTACGCTCATTGGCCAACCACACCTTGGGCTCGATCTTCAAGGGGCCAGCGTTTTTGATGTACTGGTCGGGTTTCACCACGCCAGCGGGTAAATCGATTTCCTCTTCTTCGGAGTCAACATCGAGTAGCTTGCCGAATGTGTTGGGCAATCTCAAGAGTTTTTGCATGGGGGTCTTGCGGCGGTCTTCCTCGTCAAAATCGTCGTCTGAGGACTGGTCCAAATCTCCACCAGAAACAGGCGCTTGGTCAGGCTCGTCAAGGGCATTGTCTGTGTATGGCTTCGATTGCGCCGAATCTTCAGCACCACCAAACGGTGGTTTAGAGTCGTCATTGAGGTCTCCTGAGGCTAAAAGCGAGCCAGAGAACGACTTGGAACGGGCTGAAATGTCTGGCGATGAGGAATGGGCTAACATCGACTTGAACTTCCTCAAGTTGTCCTCGTCATTCTGCAATTTGGCCAACTTCTCTCTTGTGTCCTTGTAAGCCTGCTGCGGATCAAGCTTCAAGTCTGACTCCAACTCATTGAACCAAAATGGGATGTTGTCAAGCTTGTCGTCTTCCAAAAACAACGAGGCAATGCCGTGTATGAACTTGGAGAAGTTTGGAATTTCCTTCACCAAGTGCGAGTGCACCAAATCGTCGACCCAGAGAAGCCTTCTGCCTTTCTTCTTGTTTTTGATCTTGAGCTCGAGTTCGGCGTAAGGAAACCTCACAAACTCGCCCTTTCTCAAGAGGGACAAAGGGTTGCTTACTTTTGAGTCGATATCAGTTCGGTGCCACTTCTTAGGATCTCTGATGGGTCTCTGCTCGTCAAAGGCGTCTTCTCTGATGAAGTAAATATCCGAATCAATTACAACTCGCACTCTGTCATCACCAGGGATCTGGAAAGCGGTACGCTTGTACTGAGTTCGAAGACAAGGCTGCACGTGGTTGTCCTTTATGAAGTTACTCAAGGAGTCGATCTGCTTTTCAGCTTCGTTCACGAGTTCAGGAGAGTCGCCCTTCTTGCGGAGCTTACGCAAGTACTTCTCCTTGTCGAAATTGCCCTGGATGAAACCATCCAAATGCTTCTCTTTGAGCACCATTTTCTCGTCGACGTCGTATGTTTCCAGGCTCTTCTCAAAACTCTTTTTCTCCAAAGAAATCTGGGGCTTGTTGCTCAACTTACCCATCCATTTGATCCTAAGCGTGTGAGCATTGGGACTCTTTACCAATTTGTTGTTGTACAAGTCAAAGTTGTCATTGTCGAAGTACAAGCAGTTGATGGTGGGGTCATTCTTGGAGAACTTGAAGTCGTCATCGTCATCGTCGTCATCGTCGTCATCATCATCGTTTTGGTAGTTGTAAGCACTTTCGTTGTTCTTGTTGTTGTAAACAAGCACAGGAAGATGACGCAAAATTATGGCCTTCACTTCCATCAAGTTGTCTGGATGGACCCAGAACTTGTAGGAGTTGTAATCAGCCGTAGACTCGTCTGTGAATGAGCTCAACTTCGAAAGAGACTGGTCAACGTCGTAGTTATCACGCAAAAACTGGAACAAAGCTGAAATCTTGAACAAAAGAGGCAGGTAGTCCTCGGAATGGAAGGGCAACAGCTTCAAGCGCACGTTCAACATGGGCTTGACTGAGTACTTGGAGTGCAAGCGGTCATGCTTTTTCACGATCTTGATGAAACCCGTGTAGTTCAATCTCTGGAACCGGGAGAGTTCCTGAGCCAAATTCAACACCAGCTCTAATTTGCTGCTGAACGATTGCACATCGAAATTGGCGGTTGGTGACTCTGTCGCTTTCTGTAGATCGTCGAGGTACTCGTTCAATTCGTCGTGCTTATTGGCCTGGAATGAGTAGACCTTCTCTAAGTCCGAGTCCAATGCACTGACAAAGTCCTTCTCGTCCTGTTCAGACCAGGCATCCTGGAGAATCACACCTTCCTTCAAAAGCTTCTTCAAACGAAGATAGTTGATGTAGTGCTCCTTCCAGGGCTGGTAGATCTCCAGTTCTAGTTTGCTGCCAAATAACATTTTGGAAGAAGAGGATTCCATAGCGATTGAGCGTATAAGTACCGGACAGGAAGAGGATTGGCGTTGATGTAATAAACTTCAACTAATGAGCTGCGAGGAATGTAGTGCATAGGAGCGGTATAGATAACGCCCACGTGGGAGAAATCGCCAGGCAAAGGGTGGAGAGAAAAGCGTAGAATTGAATCAAGAGAGAGAAAGCAGAGGGAATCGCCTCATATTTATAGTTTTTGGTTTGTAGAAAAAGGAGGTGACTTTGTGTGTCCCACTGGAGTGCACAAGCGAGTATATACTACTGGGACAATATGGGATCCCTGCATTGGGCCATTCGTAGATAAGGCGGGATTTTTAGTTTTAAGTCGATTTAGTCGAAGAGGGCCAATTTGGAGGAAGTCAATGCTCTCTTTGTTTTTGACGTTTTGTTGAATTGGGCATTTGACTCGACGTTTGCAGCCAATCGATCATGACATTCATTAACAATAGGCAAATCCGACCTAATGCGGTTTGTGATATTTGGGTTGGCCAAACTGCCCCCATTTAGGGTTCTGAGATGGAATGTCTAGTTTTCAATTATGAATGCTGAAGAGAGGCTCTCAGGGACTCTGGATCTTGCTTTTGCTATGTGTCAAGGTAAGGTTTGGAATTTCGATATATCTTTGCTCATGAATAAATCTGTCTTTTGAACTCATGAAGAAGACGTTTGTCATGATTTCGTGGTAACAGAAAGTAGGTAGCCGGACCCTATGAGCTCTTATATGTTTTGACTAAAAATTCCTTGTCATATTGGTATATTGATAGTTACAACTGATGCACGGGTTGATTTTGGTCAGATGAATCTTGTCATGGAAAACCTTTCTGTCGAACTTGTAGTCGAGCCTTATCCTTTGGTTGGGTATGTCCTGCTCTCCTCTTTGGAAAGTGGCAGCGACTCTAAAGCACTAGGTTCTCATACAAGAAATAGGAACGACCTTGGAAAGTTCCAACCCCAATAATAAGCTTTTAGAACGAGTCTTGAAAGAGCACCTTTTAGAAGAAGATATATGAAGGATATTAGTATTTCGACCACTGAAGAGGATTTCGAGCTGTTTCCTCAAGGGCACATGGTCAATGGTGGAGGGATCAGTTCGATTGAAGAAGTCTTCAAAAGAGATAATCCCCTCTTTATAGGCAAGGATGCCATCTTTTGGAAGTCTATGCTATAATCATACATGGCTCGCATTATTTGAGCACAACTCTGCCCTTCAAGCTTGAAGCTTTTGCCCTTGAATCTTGCTAGGTTCACTTTCTCGCTCTTAGCATCCTTTTTCGATCTCTCTAGATTAAATCCGGCCAACACAGGCAAGATTCGCCCAGAGATTTGATGCATATAATATCATCCGATCAACGGAATATACGATTGAGCCAAGGTGGGCAACGTGGGAAATGTCCCAAAGAGGGTGGTTCTATTTCGACGAAGGATCTTTAGTCTCGATACATCAACAGAAAAAATGCCCATGGCGCTCGTCCGTATTGGGAAGCCTCTGACAAGTTCCCAATCATCGGTTTCATCTGTCGAAGTTCGTATCCACATTCGTGTCAGGAAAGTTGTAAATCTAGCGTTTGTCTTAATTTCGGCGAAGGCAATTAAGGGAAGATTCTCAACTATTGAGCAGCTTCAAAGCACAAATTCGAGTGCCCTCAAACCCGAAACTGTAGTGAAGGCTACCACCTTTAATGGCTGCAAAACGCACAGAAATCACATCCACACGTCCTCCTCGCCTCACCAAAAACATCCCATTCTCTCAAAAGATCGCCTTCATTCAAATAAAACCGAATATCTCAGGTCCAAAAAATGGCAAATGTTCCCTTTTATCAACACTTCAACAACTACTGTAATGCGCGCTGCAACTCATCTACAACTCTTCTTCATGGATCCGGGAAACCCGCTATCTACGCGAAATCGGGACCACTATGCCCCGCCTTCAAGACCCCACTATGACCAGGAGATCACAGTCGATTTGCTTTCCGAACCAGAACTGCCTTCTCCGCCGAAACCACAGAAGTTCTCAAAAGACGCAATATACCACCTCATATCAACCACGTACTCCCTCCTTATAATTGCCTTTTTCAAGACGCTTGTGGATAAGGTGAAGCGAAAGAGTGAACCTGAAGTAGAGGTGATAAGCATCTCAGACGAGACGGTGAAGGAGGAACCGAAAATCATAGAACCTCCAGTTGTACCGTTAACCTTCGCTGCAGCAAGAAACCCAGATCCTTATGCGTCGTTGTTCCTGGTAGATTCGGACGAGGAGCTTGAGGAAACTAGCCAATACGGTACTTCTCTTGCTATCAGCAGACATTCTTTCAAACCCAGGTCTGAGGAGGACCATGCCAATCACATTCTGAACTCGACTTCTATCTTGAATAACCGGTTGCAGTATCCAGATATCCTAAACGACACAACGTCTGACTTCTTTTCATCCTCCAGACCAACAGACGAGTACGATGCCGCCGTTTCCAAGTTCTATAAACCGTTTAAACCTTTACCCAGCCAAAAAAGAACACTCACTGAAACCATCTTGGCTGGCTTCCCCCTGGTAACAAGCACACTACGAGAGGAACAAAAGAAAATCCAGGATCTCATCACCAGTGAGCGCAAAACGCTGCGTTCGGTAATCCCTCCGTTGCCCAAGGACCAACTAAAAGTGGTCCAAAGCTATTGGGGTTCTCGGAATCCTGCTGGCCCCGTCGCCTCTGCATACTCCATAGATTTGACCGTCAGGGATCTCTCCACCTTGGCTGATGGCCAGTGGCTCAACGATAATATCATTGATTTCTACTTGAGCATGGTCACGGACCAGAATAAGCTGGTTTATTGTTGGACCACTCATTTCTTTTCCACCTTGAAACAGAAGGGCTACCAGGGTGTGGCTCGTTGGGCTAAAAGAAGGAAAATCAATCTCTTTGAAAAAGATAAGGTTGTTGTGCCTATCAACATCATGAGCACCCACTGGGCTTTAGCTGTGGTGGACAACAAAAAACACACAATCGGGTACTTCGATTCCCTAGCATCCCGTGGCAACATAGCAGCGGTTGAGCTTTTACAAACGTATATGGCAAAGGAGGCCGAAAGGCTCCTGCTTCCTCCCATCAACTACAATCTCATAGCAGGTGAAAAGACGCCCCAGCAACAAAACGGCTTTGATTGTGGCGTATTTACATGTACAGTTGCTAAGTTTGTGTCAAGAGACCAGCCTCTTAGTTTTGGTCAACAAGACATGCGCAACATTCGCAGAAGAATGGCGTATGAGATCATTATGAAGACTTTGTTGGACACAAGTCTGGCACCCAGCGCTCACCTCTGAGCAAATAGAAAATGCATTAAAAACCGAAAAGACTTTTCTTTTGTTGCGCCCCAATGTTCAGAACGTCTTTGATCTGACTCTCATACTGACGAACCTTTTGCGTGCTAGCATTGATCTTCAGCTCAATGAAGGTAAGTCTATCTTTAAGCCAGTCTGAGGCAACAGCCTCGCCAACCTTACTGATCTCATCTTCGAGCTTCGAAATTTTGGCATTTTCTAGCTTGATCAAACTGCTGATGAGACGAGTCTCGTAAAGCTTGAAGATGCACCTGTCCTCAACCAAGTTCTTGAATGCAGCCTTGTACAACGGCCTGCCGGTCTTGATGCTGCTAACAATGCCCTTGTCCCTCTGAAGCAAAATCAAGTCGTTCTTCTCCAAAGCCAACAACGTGCTCACGGTATCGGCACTATCACTGAATAGTGGAGAGCGGATCAACTCCTCAAAAGATACCTGATCCGTCTTGGCAAGAAGTCTCATAAGCGCCCAGATTTGGTCTGTACTCCAATTGTTTTCGTCAGTTGGTGCCACATTCAAAAAGAATGTGGTGATTTGCTCTGCGGCCTGAGTGACCATTTGGTTCAAAGCGTCCTCAGCTTGTTCACCTGACCTCACACGCCTCACAAACGCCTGAAGATCAAGCATTCTGCCTCCAATTGGAGCCAAATAGCTCTCTATCGAGGTTTTAATCTCCATATCACGCAACTGACTCATGACATATTGCTTTGCACTTTGCATGGTGGCATCAGCCAAAGAGACCGTCTTGAAGACCTGGTTGGGGAGAGCAGCTGTCAAGTGTGTTGTGCTGCTGGCGTCCGCGGTGACAAAAATGACATGGGCGGTATTACTCTGAATGAGTCCCGCTGCCCATTCGGCAATCAGTTTGTAGATGAAGTCGTTTGGAGATTCTGCTTTCCTCAAAAAGTTCTCAACAACAATCACGGGCTTTGCCCTAGGGTGCAGTTGAAGATAGTCATCCTCTCTTATGTCGTGAGTGGAAGAATCGAAGGGCTCGCCGTTGTTCTTCTTTGCCATGCGTTGCTTCGACACTTCGGCTCTGTAAGAATCGAAGTCGGAAAGCGCAACCTTTCTGATTGCAGAGGCAGTCAACAGCAACATGTTCTTAAACTGTGCTTCTTTAGATTCGGACAAACCTGATTTCTGGCCGGTCAATCCCTGAACACCCAAGTCAACAAACTGAGAAATAGAGTTGGTCCATGTGAAGATGGGGAAGTATCCAAGCTGGGAAGCGACATTCTTAAGGAAAGCGTTGTCATTTCTTGCTTTGATCATCAAGTCACAGTCGAGTTCAAGCATTCTCTTACCTACTTGTTGATCATTTTGGAAGGCACTTTCAACAACAAACTCTCTCTTTCCTGAGCCCCTGGGACCCCGGACAATGATGAAAGTGTTCGCGTTCTCATAAATCCACATCTTCAAATCATTGGCCTTTTCAGTGCGCTCCTGTAAGAACATGTTAGGCTGAAGGTCTACCAAGGGTTCTTCCTCGGCTTTCTTCTTGCAATCGCCAGTGATGGAAACTATCGAATCGTCAATGAACGAAGTCGTCTCGTTGACCCATGAAACAAGTGTCTTGTAGGGAATGTAAAATGCCTTGACAATCCATCTATCGTTCTGGCTATCCCAGCTGTATCTATGCCTTATACGCATTTGAATGAAGTGCTCACGAATCGGTTCGAAGATCAAAACGGCAGTGGTCGCCAAGATAGCAAGAATAAGAGGAATTGCAATTCTTTGGTGGCTGTTGATGGCATTGGCAATGTAGTTGACACGCTCCACCGGAATATACTGCAAATGCAACGTCAGCAGGTTGTCATTATAGGTGATACCGGTGACACAATTCTTAGCACGAATACAAGCATCGGTGTATTTGAAGATCACGGTAGCGTATGGGGTGCTTGACGTGGCAGGGTGGATATCCTTGATTTGACCGTAGCGCCTGAATAAGAGGTACAATTCTTCTTCGGTCAAAGCTTCACCTTGAAACTTGACTTTAAGCATTGGCGACGGGAATCTGCTCATATCCTCGATCCATGGAGTGCCCTTCACCTGGAAAGCACTAGTAGGGTGTTTGAAAAAGGAAAGAAAAGAGGTGATAAGATTCAGGTTTTTCTTCTTGTACTCCCTGATGTTCAGTTCAAGCAACTTCGTGAGGTTCTTAGCTGTGGAAGAAGGAGGAACTTCGAATTTGATGAAAGCACCGCCGTCTCTTCTCATTGGAATAAACTGCTGAGCTACCGTTCCCTCAGGAAGCGGCTTCTTGCCGTTATCAACCATGTTGAACAACCGCTGCTTAAGTTGGTCATCTCCTCCTTTCAGGAACCACTTACTTGGCTGCAAGTAGCTCTGGAACTTGATTCTCGTAATCCACCGGGGATACACGTTATCGAAGAAAATGAGCACCTCCCGCTGTTTCTCAAAGTCAATCACACCGGTAGATTCGTAGGAGATATCCAGGTCATTCTGGGACGTCTCCAGTTTGAGGTTTTCGACATCCGAGGCGTGTCTAGAAAAACAAGCCTGTTTGCTCCATCCTAATTTAGGCCTAGCATTGAGGGCAATTGGCCTCAATCTGGAAAGACTCATGGGGGTTGGAAGTACCTGGGGTTATGTGTTGCTATTACTGCACAATTTGGCTGCGAAAGCAAGGGGATAGATAGGGTTGGGGTGATTTTTCTTTTCGGTTAGGTTTGGAGATTGGAGGGGGATCTGATAAAATTGGTGTGAAGAGTTGGTTTGACATAAGTTTTGGAGTTTTTGTCAAGAGTTGGTTTGTGAGTTTTCAAAAATGTTGTAGATATGAGGTATTCTCATAAAGGGTGAAACAAAATACAAAAAGATTGAAAAGTTACAGAATTCTGCTTCGAAAAAAAAATGAAGGAAGACTAGAAAAGTTGGCTTGATCATTCAATTCGAGTTGCAGGAATAGTTACGATATCGAAGAAAGTGTCTATCGTTTGTCCTTAGTGTCTGCTGGATTTTTCACGACAGGGTCTTTTACGGAGGTGTCTCAAACACAGAGCTTGCCAATCCACATAGTTCGCTCCCAAATTGAGAACTTGGAGGTTGGGCTGGAATCATATCCAGTAGACGAAAGCTATGACCTGTTTCTAGATCAAATATTGAATAGTGATTGAAGAAAGACAGATACTCTGAGAGTGCAAACACCTATTCCAGACCCCACTCCCAGTAACCATTCAATCAGGAGTAGACCCTTGGACAGGAGCCACCGAAAAACTTCTCCATCTGGATTCTCTAGTTTGAATGGAATGTCCCTTTAGCCCCTCAAATCAACCATCTAGTCACAAGCTGGGAGTTGTACTTCCTGATGTTCAGAAACCGCAACTACACAAGGGACTTTGTCAATAAACGATCCCGCCTAATTGGATCTCCCGCCAAGGAAGCAGTGCTAGCAGTGCTCAAAGAGCTCCAAATTTCATCTTTCAACGGGAACCCGAAAACTTACCTCTTTTACTCACAATGGATCGGCCAGACCTTGCCCATCAAATCGAAGTCTCAGAGCCCTTCTAGATTCTTAACCAGAGGTCGTGAGCTTTTGGGCGTAGATCGAATCCAAGAACCCTTGAAGACCCACACCTCCTTTCTCTTCCCTCACTTACAAAACGTGCCTACAATCCATCAATCTCTTCGATCGACATCTCCAAAACAACATCTGGTCATATGTCTCAGCACGACGGGGCTTCACAGAAACTGCAAAGCGCAATTGAGCCTTTTGCTGGCTTTCGCCGGCGCTGATTGTTGATCTGGGCTTTCTTTTGAATCGCTATGCCACAGGGCAAAAGGCATAGAGATCTTCGAAAAAGCCGGGCTTAGCAAACGGCACCGCTGTGAGTTTCTGAAAAGCAAAAGGCACCTTTGGATTCCAGAATCCCGAAGCGGTGCCAGGAAGAAAAAAAATGGTAGGTAAAGAAGAAGTGGTGTTGGTTGAAAAAAAAAATCGCATCGCGCATATACCTCTATAATACACTGACCTCTATACTGGTGAGGATTCATATAGACAGTCCTCATGAGTCTGGGGAACTAATCCAAATCATGCTCGCATTCCACAAAATCACGAGTTTGTAGGGGACGTACCTTGCCCTCCGTGTTTCTTTTCCCGCCCCGCTTGTAATTATCCTTGAGGTACTCTTTCATTGACTTCAATGCCGCTTCTCTGCACAACTCTCTTAAGTCAGAGCCGCTGAATCCCTTGGTTTGGTCCACGATTCTTGCAAGGTCAAAAGACTCGTCGAGCGTGGCGTCCTTCAAAATTTTCTGTAAAATCGCTTTTCTTTGCTCTTGATTAGGTCTACCCACAGCGAACCGCTTAGGCAAACGACGCATGAAAGCCAGGTCAATGTCGTTCATTCTGTTGGTGGCGCCCATGACCATGATACGACCGTTCAGGAGAAGCCCGTCCCAGAGAGTCATGAACTCCGCTTTGAGCAAAGCAGACACCTCATGGTCAGTCAGCTGCCTGTCCCTCAAAAACGAGTCAATCTCGTCAATGAAGATAATGCACGGCTGCAACTTGTTTGCAAGCGAGAATATGGCATCCACGATCTTGTTCAGTTCTCCGTACCATTTGTCCATGAGTGTGGACATGCGAATCAGAAGGAAGAACGCTCCACTTTCTTTGGCGATCGCTTTCGCCAACATGGTTTTTCCACAACCCGGAGGACCGTGGAACAAAACGCCTTTAGGCAGCAGCACAAGCGACAGGTGTGCTTCGAAGAGCTCGGGTTCTGTCAATGGCAAAATGACTGATTCGTGAAGCTCGTCTATAATCGACTCAAGGCCGCCAATGTCGTCAAAACCAGTGGTTATGTCGTCGGGCGTTACCAAGGAATTAAGCAACATTTTCTCGTGCTCGTTTAAAACAAGCTTCTTGAGCTCGGGATTCGCTGCCTGGATCTTCTTAAGGATGTTGGCACTCCCTTCTTTAGACTGCTTCAGTCTCACCGAGCTATAGTCTGAGAGCAAATGGCTGATCATGTAGTACATGGAAAGCCCTGCTCCTGTGAGGAAGAATAGGTCGCCCAATAGTTTGAGGTCGACCTTGAGGCCCCATATATCAACCTTGAACCTGTTCATGGTAGTTTGTGAGTGTGATTTTAGTCTCAAGGCTTTGAGAGATATGGGTGCACGGGTGCGAGCGGGTATTACTCTTGGTAGAATTGCAGTCGAAGTGAAAACGGGTTGGGGTTGAAAATGTATCAGTGGAGCTCATTGGTGGAATAATGGACAATGAAAAGGGTGACTTTTAATTTCAGGCTGCATTTTTCGGTTTTGACTTGGGAACTCCCCACGTCGATATAGTGGGGCTGGACGACTGCTTACGATAAAGAGCCCTTTTTTGTTATTCACTTAAGGCCATAGCTTTTCATCAGCTAGACTCCAGTCATAAAAGCCTTCTTTTTCAATTTTACCTACTCTGTATATGTCATCTCTTTCGTAGTTGTGTAGGCGATTTCGCAGCCATCTCCCAATGGCCGGATCAAATCCATCTACACAAAACTACAAAGAGACAAGCGGAAAACTTACCCTTCCTTATCCTCCAATGACCCTGAATCGGACCCCCACGATGACCACAACATGCTAAAGTGTAGATCAAAATTCTGGTCACGTGACCGCATGCACAGTTGCAAAACCAGAGATGCCTTGATGCTTCAATCTTAAACAGATGGCCAGGACCGAACAGGAACGTCATGGTATACGCATACCGGGCCAGGTTCTCGACCAAATTCGAGAGAATGAGGGCATAGACGGAGAAGACAGCAGGTTCAAAAATAAGCGGAAGCACCAGGCAAAACCTGTTTCTCGTAAAGAGAAGAGAAAGGAAGAGAGAAAAGTCAAGAAGCAGAAGCGCCAGAAACAGCCAGTCAATCATCACCAAAATTATCACAACCAAAACAAAGGAGGGCCTTTGGCAGCGGCCAAACAGAAACTCCAGGAAAAGAAAAATGCACAAAGGCCACAAGAAGACCCTCTAGCTGCTCTTAAAGCACTCAAAGCTAAGAAAGGTTCACAGAAGACGCCACAGAAGGAGGTCCGAGTCGTCAAGGAGGATGAGATTGAAAATGACGATGAGTCTGAAAATTCTGATATGAGTGACGATTTTGGTGGTTTTGACGAAGAGGAGGAAAGCGATCCTCTAGCTGCTCTAGCTGCACTCAAAGCAAAGAAGAATGGGAAGCACGAGGAAGTCAAGATTGTGAAGGAAGATGAACTTGATGACGAGCTATCCGAAGGTGATCTCGATGGTTCGGATGATTTCGAGGTTGAGAGCGCAGAGGACTTTGGAGATGCTGATGATTTTGATGCTGACGATTTTGATGAAGACGAACCTCTCGAAGAAGAAGAGGACCAAGAAGAAGAGGACCCGCTAGCCAAGCTCAAAGCGCTTAAGGAAAAGAAGAAGGGTGCAGCGAAAGACACCAAGGTCGCTCCAGAAGCAAACCTCGTGGACCCCATGGACAACGACATAGACTACTATGCCAAGAAGCTAGGGCTCAAGGATTGCAGAGCGGCGAAACTCCCAAACGAAGACGATGGTCTAGACGACTTGTTTGAGGGGCTTGAGTTCATGGACCAGGCAGGCAGCGAGGAAGACCAATCTGACGGGTTTTCAGTCTCCGACGATTTTGACTCAGAGGGCTCTGATTCTGAAGATGAGCCTCGCCAGCGTGAAAACCCCTTTGTGGCTCCCACGGAGGCTGCCTCAGAATCTGAGAGTGAACACGAAGAGAAACAATCCAAG
The DNA here is from genome assembly GCA_030579055.1 of Candidozyma chanthaburiensis. NCBI lineage: Eukaryota > Fungi > Ascomycota > Pichiomycetes > Serinales > Metschnikowiaceae > Candidozyma > Candidozyma chanthaburiensis. Next base: position 102,585 of record JAKUAA010000007.1, on the reverse strand, counting down.
TATATCCCGCCAGCACTTCGAAGAAAAATGGCACTCGAAAAATCGAAGGTGTCTCCAGAATCCCTAGCATTGCAGAAATCGTTGAAAAGCGCTGTCAACAAATTGTCTGAAACAAACATCGGCAGTATTGCCAACGACATCAACGGTCTTTTCCTTAACAACCCCAGACAAGAGGTGACCGAGAATCTCGTCAGCATCCTACTCACTAGTGTGGTCCAGCAGGAGAGGCTTCTCGACACTTTTGTCTATTTGCATTCCGCTCTTGTGGTTGCTCTCTACAGATCCCAGGGAGTCGATTTCGGCGCATACTTCATCCAGACGCTTATAGAGAAGTATGATAGCTACAAGGCCGAGGGAAGAAAGAACAAGGAGGTGCTCAACGTGATCTCGCTTCTTTCTTCCGTTTACACATTCCACTTGGTCTCTTCCAAACTTCTTTATGATCTCATCAAGGAGCTCATTCGGGATTTGTCAGAAGAGACTGCTGAACATTTGCTCAAGATAATACGTACTTCAGGCAACCAAATGCGGTCCGATGACCCCACATCCTTGAAGGAGATTGTTTTGGAGGTGACCAAAAATGCCGGCTCGTTGCCCAAGGAGCAGGTTTCCACTAGAATGCAATTTTTGCTCGAGACCATTACTTCCCTCAAAAACAACAAGTTGAAGAACAACAATGAAGCTACCGTTGAGCTTTCGCTTCGGTTGAAGAAGTTCTTGGGCACATACTCCTCCAGCAGACTCACAGACCCATTGCAGGTCTCTCTTGATGATATCAGAAATGTGCGTACTAAAGGAAAATGGTGGCTTGTGGGTTCCGCCTGGAAAGGAAACGAGGGCAATGACCAGGGTGATATCGTCAACAAGGAAGTGATGAATGACTTTTTGGACAGTGCCGAGCCAAACTGGCTAGAACTCGCTAGGGCTCAGCGAATGAACACGGATATCAGAAGAGCCGTTTTCATTTCGATCATGTCTGCAAATGACTATGTTGATGCCATGACGAAGTTGGACAAACTTGCATTGAAAAGAGCCCAGGAGAGAGAAATTCCTCGTATTCTTATCCACTGTGCTGTGGTGGAACCTGCCTGGAATCCGTACTATGGTGTTTTGGCGTCCAAACTCTGTGACAATCATTCTTACAGAAAAACGTTCCAGTTCATGCTTTGGGATTTGGTGAAGGGTTTCGACGGTGCTGGCGACGAAGAAGATGATATGGACGTTTTCTCTGGCTTTGATGATGACATGGAGGATGACGAGAAACTCAAGAAGATACTCAACTTGGGAAGGCTTTTCGGCTTCCTTTTCGCCGAAGGTTCGTTGGCGTTGCATCTCTTGCGTACGGTGAATTTTGTGACCGCCAGCAACGACACCAAGCTTTTCATGGAGGTATTGTTGATAACTTTTGTCGATCATGTCGCCAGGAAGTCTCAGGTCAACGCAATTGGTATGGGAATCAAGAAGAGTTCACAAGAGCAGAAATTTGACGATAAGATTTTGATTGAGCGGATCCTTAAAGCCAAAGAGCAGCCTGCTCTTCTACGGGGCATTCAGTGGTTCGTTGGAAAGAGGTTGAGAAACAGCGACTTCGTCACCGGCAAGAAGCAACGCAAGAGGGTGGATTGGGGCGTCAATGCCATGAACGACATTATTGAAGAATTCGCCAGGGAGGCAGATTTCTAAAAATGACGATTTCTATGTACATAGCGGGAATGCAAACTTACTCCACAAGTTCGAGGATCGCAACAGACTCGACGTGCTTCGTTTGTGGGTAAAAGTCGAAGCCCGTGAGCGTTTTGATGCGATATTTTGTAGACGAACGGCGCTGGAACGCTTCGAAATCAGCCAAGTCCCGGGCTTGGGTGAATGGGTTGCAGCTGATGTAGACGATAGCTTTGGGACGGAATTCAAGAAGCTGCTTCATGAACGCAGGTGTGGACCCTTTTCGTGAAGGGTTCATCAAGACTAGTGCTTCTTCGCCAACAGCCCCACTCTCGGAGAACTCGTCCATTTTGAAGATATCGTCCGAGTTTCCCTCCACGAAAACAGCCTTGGTGGGAATGTGCAAGCCGTTGATTTTGGCATTGTGTGCCGCATACTTGATCGCCTTCAGGGCTATTTCAACACCAAAGAGCTTTCCATTGTCAGGGAGCGTGGAGGAAAGGCTTATACCGAGGAAGCCACAGCCGCAGTATGCATCGACAATGTAGTTGTAGTTGATGTTCTGGACGTTGTATTTAATGAAGTCAAGGAGGGTGGGAAGAATACTGCGGTTGTTCTGAAAGAACTCGTTAGCTTCCAATTGGAAGACGTATTCATCGACTTTCTCAGTGATCACGTTTGTTCTTCTAGTGAGACAAACTTCCTCAAACTCGCCGGTGTTGTGGTCGATTCGAATACTCAGCCGAAGAACGAAAGTAGGGTCAACCTTCTTCTTTGTCCCGTCAATAACACCCTTCAAATCTTCGTGAAAACGGATCTTTTCAGCCGGAAGTGCCATGTTAATCTCTGGGGACGCAACCGCACAAGACTCAACATCAACAACTGGCTGCATCGCCCTGACATCTAGAAATCCGACGGGGAGCGGTAAGTCCTCGGGTTTGAGACCTCTAGGTACCAGGGCATGAGGAGTGAGTTTCGTCCGGTAGGCCAATTGCATGGGAGAAGGTACAACGTTTGCAAAGTCCGGCGGAAGATCATCGAAAATCTGGGGAAAGAAATAGCGGTAGGCTTTTTCGATGGTTCTCTTCTTGAAAAGAAGCTGATCCTCGTAACTTAACATCTGGAGTTGGCAGCCGGAACAGTTGCTAAAATGCTTGCACACAACAAGACGGTCGTTCCTTCGACTCTGTTTTCGGGACTTTCTCGAAATCAGTATGAGCTCGGCCTCTGCAAAGAACATATGATGTCTTCTCAACGATATGGTGGCAATGTCTCCAGGAACAGTTTTTGGAACTGTGACCACAGTATAGGCATCTTCTGAGGCCTCGTTATCGTACCTTTTCCTTGGAATAAGAGCTAGTCCGTCACCCTCATTAGTGACATCTAGAACCTTCACTTCATCAAGGTGGACATCCTCGTAGTTCTTCATAAATAAATACTTGTGGATTAAGTGCTCGGGGATTCGGATATTCTCGAGCAGTATATCATGCTGGGATTTCAAAAGATCGTGTATTTCTCGCTGGCGGATATTATCTCGGGAGGTCTTATCGGTGGTGCCTCGCTTGGTGTTTTTCTGAAGAATCGACTTGTACAGCTTATATCGTATCGTGGCAAGCGATGCCAGAATGCATTGCAGGGACCTGGTCCGAAGAATCGCGAGCTGATTGAATCGGAACATCTCATATCCTGCTTTTTGTGGAGAAGTGCGATGAGTTGAAAAACTGCTTACTTTATCGCGAGTAATCAATTTTCTGCAGCCGCGATTTGATGAGCCCCAGGAATCGCGATCGTTTCGTGCTCTTCAGGGTACTGTCTCAAATCAAGGCCTATTGTCTTCGAACAATTCTCTCTTTGGTCTCTGTAAATTCCAACAAGCGCATCTGAATTCTCGAACATAGTGCTTTTCAATGAGATCACGATAAATTGGAATCCGGGTCCCGCATTCTCCTTGATGTACCTGGCTATTTTCTTGACGTTGCTGTTGTCCAAGGCGGCATCGATCTCGTCGAGCACAAAGAAAGGCGACGGCTGAAAAGAATGAATGGCAAAGAGCAACGCCAAGGCTGCCATTGTTTTCTCTCCACCAGACAACAACTCCATATCTCTAAATCGCTTTAGGGGCGGCATGGCATGATACTTTACACCAGCTGCAAATGGCACCTCGTCGTCTTCCAAGGTGAGATCTGCAGAACCGCCAAGTGGCGAGTTGCTGGACTTTGTGAGCGACTTATAGACGCTGTCAATCTTTCCGGATATGTGGTTGAAAGCGTCCATAAACAACTCCTTTCTCCTGTCTCTTACTTCGTTGAACTTGGCGGTGACTCTATTCACCTCGTGCTTGGCTTTATTGAATTCTCTGTCGAACTCCTTGAGCTTCTGATCGACTTCCTGAAGCCTTTCTAGGGCCTTTGCATTTGGCGTAAGCGCGTGTAACTCATTATCAATTGCTTCAATTCTAGCCTTGATTTCTGCCTCCAACCTGACCGAATAGCTCTCGTGGAACTTCGATTCTAACAAGCTGTAATCGATGTGCACATGGTAGGCAGCTTCTGAGATATTCACAACGTCTAGGGAAATAGCATCCAAGAAACCATCTTCCAATGGGAGGTCAACATCTTCAATTTTGCAGTTCTTGAGCATGTTAAATCTTTCGGCATCAACTTTTACAAGCTGTTCTTCCAAGTGAGTAACTTCTCGAGTCAAACTCTTGACTTCATAGTCAAGATCTTTTAATTCGGATTCTTTAGCGGCAGCTGTCCTCAATTTGGATTGCAAAGACTCTGTCATTGCTGACTTCGCAGTATTGTTGACATCAACCTCCTCCTCAATATTCTCCAACAAAGATTTGGCGTTGGCTAAATCATCAACAACCCTGGCAAGCTCTTCTTTTGTAGTGTTGTTGTCGAGTTCAAGTTTGGCTTTCCTGGATTCTGTTTCATGAAGCCTATCACGCTGAAAGGCGACTTGGTTTTTCAACGAGGCAATCGTTTTCTCGAATCCAGATCTCTCTCGCGATCTCGCCCGAACAGCTGCGCCATGTAAAAGCTCGTAGTCGTTGATACTGGCAAGCCCAAATTTGTTGCAGAATGTGGAGTAGATTTGTTCTTGAAGGCTGGTGATCTTGACCTCAAGCTGGTTTATTTCAATCTGGCAACTTTCGAGGTCTTTGAATTTTCTTTCGTGAAGTTCGATGGTTTCTCGACCTGACTCCTTCAAAAATTGGATCTCCTGGTTTCTTTCGAAAATTTGACGCTCCAAGATTGCGATTTGACTCGAGATAGTGGGCTTTTGTGCGTCAAGCAGCGAGAGCTCCTCAGAAAGCGAGTTGAAGTCGATTGCAGATGGCGTCTCTGCAGCGGCTTTCTCCAATTCGGCAGTGATTTGGTCCTTTTTCTTGAGAAGTCTGTTCGTTTCCTCCTTGCTCCAACGACCAGTAGCGCTAGATCGCTTATCTTGTTGACCACCTGTCATGAGTCCAGACTTGTGAATGACGGATCCATCTAGCGAAACAACTTTACAATGAAGCTCATTTTGTGGGCTCCACTTAATGCTCCGGGCTGTCTCCAAGTTATCAACGATCATGGTGTTTCCAACAACATACTGAACTGCTCTTTCAATAGCAGGTTCATCATATCTGACCACATCGATAGCAGGACGAGCCTCTTCATGAAGAGATCTGAGAAAGTTCAAGTTAGTCGATTCATTGATGACCGAGTTTAATGGGATGAAAGAGGCGAGACCAGCACGCCTTTCCTTCAAAGTTTCAATACACTTGTGAGCAGTTGCAGTAGTATCGACCACAATGGAGTCAAAGTCAGCTCCTAAAACTGTCAGAAGTGCCAACTCATACTTTCTTTGGCTAGCATGAACAAGTTCGTAAACAAGACCCTTGATCGACCCCTCAGGTAACAAAGCTTTGAGCATGGCCACATTATCGCGTAGTTGTCTCTGTTTCTTCGACTCTTTCTGCTCAGAAGATAAATCTTCAAGTTTGGATAAGACGTCCCTAAGCTCAGAGTTCAACTCGAGCATCCTAAACGAAACCCTTTCTTGCCGCTCCTTCAAACTCTCTTGCTCTTTCTGTTTCGTAGATCTCATTTGCTCCAATTCCTGTAATTTGGCATTGAGATCATGCAAGGCCAGTCCGAGTTTAACCTGAACGTAGGACTCCAATTCGGTGATTCGAGCGTCGTACTGCTCTTTCTGCAGCTCGAGATCTTTGAGTGACACGTCGAATGTCGTTCTGTCAGCCTGAAGTACAGCTAAATCGCGCTCTAGCTGGGACCCAGAGTCAGCTAAAAAGGCATTTCGAAGAGCCTCATACTCCTTCACACCTTCAGGAGAAATGTTTACCTGCTGCTCCAATTCGGCGATCTTTTGGTTGAATGCTTGGTATTGGAGTTCTGTGCTGTCGAGCTTCTTCTGAAGGGCCTGTTCCTGGTCAGCTTGAACACGAATATCAGCCTCAAGGTCATGAATTTTTCTCTCTGTGAATGCAATTTTGTTTTCTAGAAGCTTTTGATTAGACAGAAGAGGTAGGATCGAGCGTTTTGCGATTTCAGCCTTTTGTCGAAGCTCTTCGATTAGTGACTCTTGCTGTTTGACCTCGAGTTCTTGAGCGGTGCTTTGGGCGACCAAATCTTTGAATTCTTCTTCAGACGATGCGAATTTCCGTCTGGAAGCAAGCGCTTTTTCTGACGTTGATCTGACATCAGTCTTGAGCTTGAAATGCTTGCGCTCATTGTGGAAAAGCTTGTACAAATGTGACATTTTGGTGTACTTGTTCTTTTCCCTGAGCTTCTCTTCGAAGATCTCACGCTCCCGCATTTGTTCTTTGTACTGCTTGGACTCGGTGGTAAGGTTACGTTTCCTCGAAAATACCTCAGCATGGAGCTCAATCGCTTTCTCCCTTTCCTCTTTAAGACGGTCGTATTCCCTGGCGTGCTCAGCTGAGCCTGAAATGGTCTCTATCAAGCTCGCGAGCTGTTTTGGCTCCTGCGAAGCTATATTCTCGATGTCGCCTTGAAAGACGAGGAAGTTTCTCGCTTTGACCAATATATTTTCTTCTTTAAGCATCATCGTATACTGAAGCGCTGTGACGCTTTTGTCGTTAATCTTGTACTCGCTAGTGCCGGCTGAGTTGATGCTTCTCTGCAACACCATTTGTTCACCAAATTCCTTCTCATAGATGGCTTTCACATAAGCTGAATCACAGGTCTGTTGAGGTTGCAACTCGTCCATTCTACCTCTGTATATCAAGTCTTTGAGACCGGAGGATCTTATATGGTAGGACTGAACCCCCAAAACGAAGGACATGGCGTCCATCATATTCGATTTTCCTGCGCCATTTGGGCCGATAATGGACGTAAACGCCGAATCTCCGAGACCGACTACGGCGGTGCCTTTATAAGATTTGAAATTGTGCAATTCTAGCCCCACAAGTCTTCCCATAGTGTGTTTTGTATTGGGGTGGATTTGATGGAGGTTTATTTTGATGCGATCTGGTACGCGTTGTTGATGTTCAGTGGTGCACGGGTGTGCATGTCTACTAGTTTAAACCAGCTTCGATCTGAGCTGAGAAAATGATTTTTAAATTTGATAAACTTGTTGATCAGGCGTGTATTTTTCACCGTGAAACTTGGAAAAATGCTTCCTGTCCAATTTGAACCTTTTCGACTATGCAACATACAGATGGTTGCAAAGTGACCCGTACACGTTCAACTTGATGCCATAGTTCTTCAATTTAGATCTTTTCTTCTTCATAAAAGTAATAGGTTTTTGATTGATCGATGGAATGAGTCGTTTGACCTACCTTATGTGATAATGTTTGGTGAAGTCAAAGTGGAAGACTAAGCAATCGTGAGTTTCCCTTCGAATTAGCCCAAGTGACCAGATCTAGGTCCTCAGGGCTTTTTCGAAATTCCGATTCAAAACCGGTCTTTGAATTGCGCAAGCGGTACCCTGTATGAAACTGGCTAAAATGGCTGCAAATCTAACTCTTTGCTGGGTAACCCATATCAAACACTACTCGAATAAAACCATCTGAACCGCTACAGACGGAACTTATGTTGGATCATGAAGAATGAAGAGATGTCTAGCTCCAAGCTTCAATACCTGAAAGTTGCCATTCTGTATTTCGACAATCTAAAGCTGAAAATACGGTCAGCATCAACTTCTGCTTGAGCCGGTCGATTCTCAAAAAATAACCAATTCACAAATACTCACACACTTAACTCACTGATTTATGAAATCCGACCTTGCCAGTATCAGGGTTCGAGATAATTGTTACCCTTTGACTACTTGAACGCTGTGCGTATTCAGACCTGAAGCCCCAGCCAAAGATCAACTCTGGCAAACAAATAAACTTCTGATAAGCGACAAAATCTCAACTCTTCCTCCATTCCCAAAAAATCACAGATTCCAGCCCAGAGCCGTACCATCACGTGAAGCACCTTCCTTATCTCACCACGCATCCACACTTTTCATCACCATGGAGAAACAACCTTTGCTTCCAAAAAACTCAAAAAAGCCGTGGTCCTTCCGGGAGTGGATCACGAGCTGTGTGCCTTCTTCGGTCCAACTCGCCAATGACGAGTTGTCCGAAATGCTCGTCTCGGAAAGTCCTCTGGACCTAGACCCTCTTCCAGAGCTTCCTGTTCCCGAATACTTTGTTTCTCAATTGGACGCCGGAGAAAAGCTCAGGAGACTCAGGAAACTCATGAAAAAGCACAATATTGCTGTCTACATTGTGCCCTCAGAGGACCAGCACCAGTCTGAATATACATCCGTGACAGATCGAAGAAGAGAGTTTATCTCTGGGTTCAAAGGGAGCGCTGGAGTCGCTGTTATTACTTTGGACGATTCAGAAACGTTAAGTGGACAAGCTGCGCTATCGACAGATGGCAGGTACTTCTTGCAAGCGGAGAAAGAGCTCGACAAGAAATACTGGAGATTGTTGAAACAGGGCCAGGTTGGGTACCCCAGTTGGCAGGAGTTTGCGCTTGAGGCGGCATCCAAGAGCAAATTTTCCAATGTCATTTCCGTAGACCCAAAGCTTTTGAGTCTTTCGGTTGGCCAATACTTCAGCAGCACTCTGAGATACAGAGGAGTGACTTTCAGGCCGTTCATAGACTACAACTTGGTTGACGAGGTTTGGGGCGACGAAAAGCCGCCTTGGCCCCGGGCTTCTGCGTATGTGCTCCCTCCAAAATACTCGGGAGAATCTGCAAACGATAAGATACTGAGGGTTAGAAAGATCATCAAGGAGAAAGAAGCGTCGCATCTAGTGATCACGGCTTTGGACGATATTGGATGGTTGTTCAATTTGCGTGCAGACGACTCAATTCCATTCTCTCCGTTCCTTTTTGCCTTTGCGGTGGTGACCTTGAAAGATGTGTACTTGTATGCTGCAGACTTTCTGCTTGAGGCTGTGAAACCTTACCTTTCCTCCATCGATACGCTTACCGTCAAACCCTACGACTCCTTTTACCCGGACTTGGCCTCCATTAAGGCCACCATTCACAACCAGTCTGTTAGTGTCATTCTACCCTCCAAAGGTGTATGCAGCTATGCTCTCTTTTCGTCATTACCACTGTCTGTCTCCAGACAAACAGTCATTTTTGATTCCGTCGTGACTGTGCTCAAATTGACAAAGAACAAGACTGAGCTTTTCAATGCCAAAATCGCTCAGGCCAAGGATTCGCTCGCATTCATCATATTTTTCTCCTGGTTGGAGAACGAATTGATACACAAAAAGAACGAGGTTTCCGAGTACCAGGCCGCTCAGAAGATATACGCTATTCGTTCCAAGCTTCCCCACTTCAAGGGCTTGTCTTATGAGACCATCTCCTCGACAGGCCCCAACGCTGCCATTATCCACTATGCTCCTACGAAGGAAGACAACGCTATAATCGACCCCACGACACCGTACCTTATTGATTCAGGCGCTCAATATCTCGAGGGAACCACGGATATCACTAGAACCTTCAAGTTTGGCCATGAGGGAATTACGCCTGAGATAAAGAAATACTTCACTCTTGTGCTTAAGGGCCACATAGCAGTGGCCACCGCTCAATTCCCAGAAAGCCCTGCTGCCGGCACTATTCTAGACTCTTACGCAAGACAGGCGCTCTGGAATGAGAATTTGGATTTCAACCACGGAACTGGTCACGGTGTTGGAGCTTTTGGAAATGTCCATGAGGGTCCCTTATATATACCGCTGGGGGGCGGTGACGTCAATTATTTCAAAGAAGGTGCCATTGTCACAGACGAACCCGGCTACTATGTTGATGGGAAATTTGGTTTCAGAGTGGAAAGCGAGCTCGAGATTATCAATGCTGAACCGGTGAACCCACACAGAGGCTCGAACTTTTTGGCTTTCAACTACTTGACCAAAATTCCGCTCGGCATCAATCTTGTTAATCCGGACTACCTCAGCGCCGTCGAAAAGCGCTGGATAAACAGCTATCACAAGTCTATTGTTGCTGACTTTGGTTCTAAGTTGCTTGACCTCGGCGAGTATCGTGCTTATGCCTGGCTACAAAAAGAAACTGTCCCTATTGTGTAAATTATACCCTCCTGAAACGATATTAATGATACATAAGCGAAGTAAATGTTCGTTATTTCAGCTCGAATGATGCTGAGTAGAGTTGAGGAAAACCAAGGTTCTTTCCACGATTCTGAGGTTTGGAAAACGCTGGTCTCTGAAAACTGCCCGGCTTTCTCAAAGCTGAACGAGAACCATAGTTAGTGCTTTCACCGCTGGTACCGACTTTGTTTGAGATAAAAGGCAGTGGAATCTTGGGTAAGGGCCCAGCGTTTTCTTCCTTCACAGCCACTGTGCTTCGATACAGCGGCATTTTCAAACCTGCGTTGAGATAGCTTCCTGTTGTGGCATTAGATATAGAGCTTCTCAACTGGTATATCTCCGATTGGATGCGGGAAATGGAGCTCTTATCCTTCTCTAAGAAGTTGCTGCTTTCTCCAAGTTTCGTCTTCTTGTTGTCGCTGTTGACAAAATCAAGACCGAGCCTCTTTTGTGAGTTTCTGAGAATTTCCAATGCTGATGAGCCCTTTATACCAGATGAGCCGCCAGTCAATGCAGAGATTCTGCTGAGAATGTCTTTGGTGTCTGTCGGTTGAGATGCAGAAGAATCTTCGGTCTTGAGCAAGAAAGACAACCTCGAGAAGTCTCCGGTTTTGTCAGTCGAGTCAAGTATGGAGTTCAAGACCAGAGTAATAGCGTTGGTAATCGCTTTTCTGTCGGTGATGTTCAAAGTTATTGCGTATGAGCTGGACACCACGGCAATATAAGCCGAAACTGCTGTCATTATCGATTTTGGATCTTCACGAGCTCCGACCTCCGTAACCAAATTAAATGCCGTTGTTAGACGCTTGATGAACACGCTGTCATGGGCCAAAGCGCTCGGATGCTTCGCCGTCTTCTCAATGAGCTCCTCCGTGAATGCTTGGTTCTCAGGCGATTTGTTGCCCTCTTTCTTTTGCTTGGCCAAACGCTTTTCACGCCTCACATGAAATTCCTCCTCGATCCAGGCCTTCTTCTCAGCTGTGTTTTCCTCACCAAACATCACATTGGCTCTCTTTATAACGCGAGAGCGAAGATCATTATCCTTGTTTCGTTCGATGTTTCCTTCTCTCCACTTCTTTTTCCGCTCTCTGTTGTCAATGCGGATGCGTTCTTTGTACTCGTCAGACTCCGTATCTGGCTTAACGCCTAACATAGAATTCTTGCCCCGGAGACTGCCGAAAGAAGTCAAACTGTTGAAGACGGAGCTATGGTAGTCTAACAAGCTGTTTGGCTCCGGTTTAGGAATCTGCACGGTGCTGACAATCTGCGGTGTGTTGTCTTTGGTCTGGAGTATTTCCAAGATGCTGTCCAATATGGCAGACGCCTTCTGAGAAGAGTCGAGTTCACCTAGCGCAAGAGATTCTTTGGCATTATTCAAGCTCTCAATATGAAAGTGGTGCAGTTCAGGGTCCTCTCGGAGAGAAGTTGTGATCTCTTGGAAGACGGCACTGGTATGTAGGCTGCTTTTGTTGAGCATTAAGGCATTGGTCATCTGCCGTATGAGCAGCATGAGATTTTGGGACTGGCTTCCCGACTGAATGTGCTGTGACAAGGAGGAGAGAATGTTAGACAAATGGGGGTTTGTCAGAATCTTCTCAGGCTCGGCTGGCCTTTCAGTTTCAGGCTTTTTTGTGCCCATGCTAGACCTATGCAATGCCAAAGTTTCAGCGATCGAGAGATGTTTCTTAGGCTCTTCTGCTGGTTGGACATCCTTTTTGTTGAGAGCATCTTTGACAGAAAGGGCAGCAATAGCAGCTGCAGTGGAAACTGTCAGGTCCTTCGCTGTTTCTGTGGCTTCCTTCACCTCTTGAGGAAGAGCAAGCTCTGGCTCGCCTTCGAATGACGTTAATAGCTCCTGAGGATTCTGCATCGCCATGTTGAATGCATTCCGGAAGATTTCGTTCATTTGCAAATTTTCCAAATTGGGCTCCTCGGGCTCCTGGTCAGGACCCTTGTGAGGCACCTTACGAATGGCTGTTCTTACGGCATTGGCAAGGGCACTGGAGATAGCTGACTCCTGCTGATTTTCTTCTTCCTTGTCGGCCTCTTTCTGGAAATGCATCAACACATTGTCGTCGAGCAGCGGAACATCCACTTTTCTATTGTGCTCCTCACTTCCCTCCACCTGGTTGGTGATCTCGGCAGCCAACTCTTGAAGAACATCTTTGGGAATGACGCTATCGGAGTGCTCAGACTCTCCCTCACCTGCTATTTGCTGTACCACATTCGAGACTAGGCCAGCTAGGTCGATACTGTGATCCTTCTTTTCTGAAACAGACTCACGGCGAGCGTCTGCAAATGACGAAAGCGCGGCGTGTAGTTCGTGGTCGGACGATTTTCTTTCCTGTTTCGAGTCATTTCCTTCAACAAGCGATTGAAAGGCAGCACCAATAGCATCTTCGAGATTGACGTCATCATCTGCGTCATCTCGTTCTTGCTGCTCCTGTTCTTGATTTTCCTGGTTCGCTTCTTTGGCTTGATCTTGCACTTCATGATTATCCTCGTGATTATGGGAGTCCAGCTCTCGGGTGTCATCTTTCTCGTGGCCCAAATCTTCAGCTATGCTCTTGAAAGCATCGCCTATTACGTCTTCTAAGTTGAGTTCCTCGGCCTCCTCCTTGATTTTCTCATGCTCTTTGTCCACTGTCTCCTTGGTTTCACCAATTGAGGCAAACGCTTGGGACACAGACTTCTCCAAATCGAAGTCATCTTGATTTTCAGGCTCGGGCTCACGGTGATCTTGTGATTGGTCTTCGTGACCTTCTTGTTGCTCCTGTTCCTCTTCTTCCTTGGTATCATTGATGAAACCAAACTGTTTAAAGGCATCACCAATTGCATTTTCTAAGGCCAAATTATCGTGGCCACCCGGGTCCCCCTCATGATTTTTGGGCAGGTTGGACCCAGAAGCAGGCCTGCTATCGTGTTGAGACATTTGATAGTATGGGGTACGGCTTATCGGTCACAAGGGCTCTGTGACTGTTTTTTTTATCGTTCTCATCGCAGGTGTTGATACTTGAGCAGTATATGCAGGGGAGTTGGTTTATTTCATTAAAGGTCGACTGTTCGCTGGGATTTAGGTTGAGTGTTGGAGCAATTCGGTGGGATTAAGTCCCTCGCCTTTCTCGAATTGTCTGGAAGTGTCCTTGGATGTAAAATTTCGGTTGCAGTGCCGTCTGGCTTGAGGGTGTTCTGTAGTTAGTGAATCAGAACATGGGAGAGAGAAAATAAGAATAAAATTCAGACAAATCGGCATTCGTCTAAAAATTTTGCTTTCGTTGTAGTGGATTTGTAACATCAGATCCTACTTGAGCAGTTAATATGATAGCCTTGAAATGGCTGCAAAAAAGCTCATGAGGCTCAGCGCACTATTTCAGTTAGCACCACAATGTACCAAGAAGAGCCATCACTGAATTTAACTTCCAATCAATACTGAACTTCTGTTTCGACTCATAGGTGGGCATTTACTGTTCAAATTATTTGCCGCAAGACAATGAATACCTTAACGAACTGACGCTTGTGGAGAAGTATAAACACCTCGATACTCAGGAATCTTTACATACTATGACAGGTTTACTTATTGAAGTCGATGTGCTTGGGAGGACTATCGGGCTATGCAAAGTCAGGACCCTCTCGATCGTACATAGCAATTGCATCTATTTCACTATCGGTATATTCCTAACTTGGCTATGTTAGTCGTTTCAATTTGCACTGCTGCTTCTATGAATCGAAAGTAGTAGCAAGAAATCGCATCGCAGGTGTGGAAGGCTTATTGGTCATGTCAACGGTTCAATTGGAAATACAGCTAGTCTGCTTTTTTTCTTTTTGGTGATACCGGCGAAGGGCTTTCTCTTTCTTCGTATACCCCCCACCCATTGGCTTGCAGAAAACAGCCATCAACCTTTTCATAAGTCCTCTACGTAGCTGAGTGATGCAAAATAGCGGTGATCCAATTCAATTCCTTATTTTTTTTTTTCGACAATTATCAAAGAAGAAAACGCCAAATATCCTCGAACCCATCTTTCAAGCTCTTCCTTTCTCAAGTGTATTTAAATATGTGCATTAACTGTACCCTCCAGATCGCACCATTAGGCAGCACCTGTGAAAATATAATTTGGTCCACCCAGCGAATTCCCCGATTAGTTTTCTTCCTCTTACGTCTTTGAAAAATTTGTAGTTCTTTTCTGATCTCATCATGGAATAGTTGCCATCTACAAACCATCTTCACACCACAAAAGCTAACAACTCGCCACCATTTGTCGCATTTCGCAGCCAAATCCCTCCATTTCCCAACCGTCCAAAACTCAAAAAAATAAAAGTCAAACAATAAAACACCACATCTGTATGCCAGAAACAGCCCAAAGCATACACAGATCAAAACTCAAAACCGTGCCGCCCCGTTAATTACTCAGCCCTTCGTGCCCAGGTAGCATGTACTGCACACACGGCCAGTGTAGACATGATTCTCAACCCACAAGCACGTACCACAACCACAATGCAAGTGACCTTCAGAGACTTGAAGAAGCAAACAGTGCAGGTTGATGTCGAACCCTCCGACTTGGTATGTACACGCCAGCCACTAAAAATTGAAGTTTCCCACTAACATCAGGTGCTGCTGGCCAAAGAGAAAGTTGCCGCCGCCAAGGACGTCGATCCACTGCAATTGAAGTTCGTGTATTCGGGTAAAGTGCTTCAGGATGAGAAGCCGTTGCTGGACTTCAAAATCAAGGAGGGAGATTCCATCATTTATATGGTGAGCAGGAAGAAAACGCCCACTCCCAAGCCTGCGGAAAACAAACCAGAGGCAAAGGCCACTGAGCCCCAAGCGGCTCCAGCTGCTTCTTCTTCAGCACCAGAGGCGCCCGCTCCCGCTACTGAGGGAGGCTCTTCCGCCTCGGATTTCAGCTCGGGCTCGCAAAGAGAGGCTGCCATCCAAAACATGATGGAAATGGGCTACGAACGTCCACAGATCGAACAGGCTTTGCGTGCTGCGTTCAACAACCCTCACAGAGCGGTGGAGTACTTGCTTACAGGTATTCCAGAGCTGTTGGCGGCTCCTCCGGCTGCTCTGGGCGAACTGGCCCTTCCAGCAGCTTCTGAAGCTGCCCCTGCCTCTGGTGAGGCTGATGTCTCAAGAGAAGAGGAACCGCAAGCTCACGAGAACATGTTTGAGGCCGCCGAAGCCGCTGCTGCGGGTGAAGCCGGAGCCGAGGCCCCGGAAGAGGCCAATCTCGACGACCACAGCAGCCAATTGGCCACGATCCGTGCTGCTCTTCAAAGCAACCCCGAGTTGATCCAGCCCATGTTGGACCAGCTCGCGGCATCCAACCCCCAGATTGCGGAGATGATCGAGCAAGACCCCGAGGGATTCATGAGACACTTTTTGGGCACTGGCGGTGAAGACGACGACTTGGGCTTCGAAGTGGAGGGAGAAGGAGAAGGCGAGCAGGAGCCCGGCACCGTCCGCATAGCATTGACAGAGCAGGACGAAAGCGCCATCAACCGCTTGTGCGAGTTGGGTTTCGAGCGCAACTTGGTGATCCAAGTCTACATGGCGTGTGATAAGAACGAGGAGGTGGCTGCCGACATCTTGTTCCGTGACACATAGACGACAAAGCGACGACGTTGCTGACCGATGTATACTATATTCGCATTACTGCGGGCCTAAGCTAAAGCTAGTGATGATGTTGTACTTGTGGGGCTCGGCGATGGGAAGGTTTCCAACACGCAGCACCACCACGGCATTGAGCCCTGCTGCTTTGGCGGCGTCGATCTCTCCGGCTACGTCCGAATAGAAGGTCAAGTTCTTTGGGTCCTGGCCGATCTCTCTGGCGATCTTCTCGTACGATGTCTTTTCCTGCTTGTGTCCCGCAGTGCTGATATCGAAGTAGCCACTAATGTACGGCGTCAAGTCCTTCAGCCGGCCGCCGATGTCCACGTGCTTAAACAAGAGGATCTGGGCATCGATAGAGCCGGAAGAATATATGTAGATCCGTCTGCCCGACGCAATTAGCTCAATAGCGTCTGAGTACACTGGTGCCTTGATTTCGCCTTTTTCGTAGCCTTCCTTCCAAACGATGCCCTGGAGAGCCTTCAAGGTGACATCCTTGATGTCACTGTATACGAGGTGTTGGATATACTCCAAAAGAGCCTCTTTATCTTGGGTGACATTGTCTGGAAATCCCAGAAGTGTGGAGGACAACCCTCCAGTGGGTTTGATCGGATATTCCACAGAATCCAAATACTCCGGTACTTTTTTGATGAAGTAGGGAAACAACGTTCCGTGAACAAAGCTAATTGGACACACAGTGCCCTCGATATCAAGAATGAACGTGGCCATGAGTAATAAGTAGGTGTTTCATATCTGTGTAGGATTCTCATGAGCCACACGCCAAATACGAGGTACCACTCTGATTGGAAGATCCTGTAGAAACGAAATTACCTAGGAGCTCAGAGAATGTCCGGGTTTTGGTCGCTTTTGGGGCGCTTTTCCCGGGGCGGCTTTGCTGTGTGGATCCAAGGAGGCCGTGTTCCGGGAGGCCGAAAAGTGACAATCAAGATGCAATTGACGATTGCAATGGAGGAGGTCCAGAAGGAAATTGCCAGCGGAAAGGGGGTTGCTAAAAGAACTACAAGACAGGTTAAGGAAATTCACGGATAGGAGTGTGGGCCTGGTTTGGTTGATCATATGGATGAGCTCATGAGCCTACGTTTTCTCGACCAATGTTAACTGATCGGAATGAGCCTTATTGGGATAGATTGAGCATCACAATTACGCGATTCTAATGCTGATGAATTTAAGGTTTTCTGTTTGGGAGGCTGGTGACTGAAAGTATGTGGCTTGAAGGATCGCTTGGGGCTTTATCGGCATTGATTATTACACCAGCACATTTCCCAAAAGGCTTCTAGCGATGTTCAAAGCAGTGACATCAACCATTGATTAGTCCAGAGGCACTGCTGGCTTCGTTGACCTGAGTCTTAATGATACTAAAGATCGACAAGTGAGTCACCAGTGCATAGCCTATGGATTGAAACATCTGAGATTCCTGAAGCCTTGCCTATGCTGGATATGCTTAAAATTCTCATTGTCTGGCCGTTTCCATATTCCACTCGTTTCTACACCTGGGCATATGACCAACAAACTGTCGAGCATAACCAGCGGATTATCATCCAGGGACTTTAACAAACGCCCAAACCTTTGTTTTGTAAATTTTATTTTGTAATATTTGCAATTCCCCACAAGGAACTTCAAGACCCGGGTAATAAGCAATGATGGTTGAAGCCTCCCAGACCAGCTCGACCGACTTTTCGAGCAAAATGGGCCACCTGATTCTTCTAGCAGTATAATTGCAGAGCCAGCTTGGTCCGAGTAGAACAGGTATACCATTCGTGTCCCAATTGGTCAATATCGTTCACATTTTCTACCCCAAAGCCCGATTGCATAGATACGATACAAGTACCCTGGGTATTGCTCTCTCGCTTTTTAAGAAAGCAGGTCTGAGCTCTAGTGGTCAAAGCAAGCTGAATATTCTGTCTGCCTTCTGTCTGCCCTCTGTCTGCCCTCTTGTCGGGGTTTTTCAATTCTATGAGCTTCTTCATCCCGCTTCACTCTCTTTCAACACCTGATGTGCTTTCCATGTCAATTGCTATTTACATATGTTTTCATGATTTTCTCAGAACTTCGATGTGATCTGTTTTTCTCAAAGAGCTATGGCACATATATAATAATCACTACCTAACCCCGTCTCGAGTTCATTTTCGGAGCAAAGTGATGAAAAATGACTCGCAAAAGATAACTCGTCAATCCAGAAGAGCCTTTTTCAAATCATCCTCACTTTACAAAACGGTTATTTTACTCCATAGCACCCAGTCAGCTAGTCTTCGACCATTTTGCAGCCAGTCTAAAAACGTCTGACAGGTACCAACGTTAAAAAACCGTCTTCAGTAACTCGCAGGAGACACTCGATTCAAGGCATCCCAAAGTCTCAACTATTCAATGTCTTCGATTTGTTCATGGAGAAGACACCCAAGTTATACCCCCAAACAGAGAACACGGTGATCCACCCACAACCAATTCAAAATAACTTCAAGTACTCCTTAATTATCATAAAGTCCGCTTCTTGAAAGCCCCAGTCTCAAAAATAAACCGCATCCACCTTCCCCAACCATTTGATCTCATTCCTGAGCCCCACGTCATGGCTGCGAAGGAACTTCGGTGCATGCTCGTCAATGCACTCACGCATGACAGCCAATGTCGTTTCTCTGACTTTGGACCATTAACTTAATTTATGATCATCAAAACACCACCGGATTTTCACCCACTCAACTTCACCATCTACCCAACTCAGACGTCATGCCAGCCCAAAAGTGCGGAACGCACATGACAGATCTGATATCTTGCTCAACGCTCACAACCAGCAATTTCTGATCAACACTCTCCTCTTTTCCTTCCTTCAGCTGTCCTTTTTTTCCAGCACCCATGGGTCTTCCGGATGAAACGGTGAACTACGCCAATAGTGGAGACATTCACTCATTTGCCAAGGCCTTGGTGTGGGACGAAGATGACTTCCTATCTTCGGCGAAGTACTCCGATGTCAAGAAAGAGGCGGAAGCAATTGATGCCAACAATTTCGAGCAGAACGCCTCAGTGGCTAACCTTCCCAAAACGAGAAGCAATCTCCTGGATAGCAAAAGCTCCAAACCTACAATGATCACTTCGGCTTCCGACTGGTTTCCAATTACTGGAAATAACGGTAAGAAAAAGAAGTCACTGTCTACAAGAGACCACTTTACCAACGAGTTCCGCTACTCGGCCTCATACACGTTCCTCCGCTGGCCCGTGCTCGTGTTTATTATCATTTGGGTGGTTTTTCTCTGCGTTTTATACGCTATAGTGAGAGGTTACGTTGCCTTGTCTGAATACCTATTTACCTGGACTGGCGAGCGCAGAATACTCAGGCAGAAACTCCGGCAGTCAAAAACGTACGAGGAATGGGTTGAAAACGCTAAAGCCTTGGATAGCTTTCTTGGCCTCGACGAGTGGTCGTCCCACCCGAGATTCTCGTACTACGACTATAAAACCGTCCAGAAAACCATTGCCAAGATCCGCGTTCTACGCAAAAAGAATGACGTTTCCAACTTAATGGTCTTTTTGCAGGGCTGTCTCAAAAAAAACTTTGCTGGCATCGAAAACAAGCAGCTTTACAGCCACCGGTACTTCGGCACCAAGGATCTCGTGCACGAGTACGTGGAGGAGGTCATCAAATGCATTGACTGTGTCACCAACGCCAGCACGCGGGTCGTGCTGGCCAAGAAGAAACGTCAGTTTTTTAAGGTTGTTCTGAAGAACTATGGTAAGTCTGCTTTGTGTCTCAGTGGAGGCGCCTGCTTCGCTTACACCCATTTTGGCATCGTGAAAGCACTTCTAGACAATGATGTTCTCCCGCTGATCATTTCTGGTACCTCGGGAGGCGGGCTTATCGCTGCTTTGACATGTACCAGAACAGACGAAGAGCTCAAGCAGCTTTTGGTGCCTGAGCTTGCCAAAAAGATCACCGCTTGTGAAGATCCCTGGTACGTCTGGGTGCCACGTCTTCTTCGAACTGGTGCTCGATTCGATGCTGTCAGCTGGGCCAAGAAGTCCTGTTACTTCACCAAAGGATCACTCACATTCCTGGAGGCTTACAAGGCGACAGGGAGGCGCCTCAATATCTCCACGGTGCCGGCTGAGCCACATTCTCCTGTCATTCTTTGCAACTCTATCACCTCGCCCAATTGCATTATTTGGTCGTCGCTTTTGGCGTCGTCTGCTGTCCCTGGCATTCTCAATCCGGTGGTTCTAATGACAAAGAATAAGGACGGAGAGGTGGTGCCTTTCAGCATGGGGAACAAATGGAAAGACGGCTCTTTGCGTACAGACATCCCCATCAATGCCCTCAACACGTACTACAACGTGAACTTCTCCATTGTGTCGCAAGTGAACCCCCACATCTCCTTGTTCTTCTTCGCTCCTAAGGGCACAGTCGGGCGCCCAGTTGCGCTGTCGATGAGAAGGACAAAAAGACAGAAATTTGCATCGCTTAGAGGCGGTTTTATCGCCACGGGCTTAGAGCAGCTCTTCAAACTTGAGATCAAGAAGTGGCTCGAAATCGTCAAAACGCTTGATTTGCTTCCTATGTGGCGTGAGCAGGACTGGCTGAATGTCTGGCTTCAGCGTTTTACAGGCTCAATCACCATTTGGCCACGCAATAAACTCAAGGATTACTGGTACATTCTTCTGGATCCTTCTGAGGCCCAGATGGAAGAATATTTGCTCAAAGGCGAGCGCAGCATGTGGCCACGTCTTTTGTTCGTGAAGCATCGCCTTGGAATCGAGCGTGCTATTGAAAGAGGAAGAAAGAAATCACTCACCGAAAAATCTCTCGATCCCACACAGCTATCCCCAAGCAGCTCCAATGCGGTTCAGTCTGATGACTTTTCGGAAGGACCAGGCAAGGACCTTCTTGCTAGGACTCTTGTCAATAAGAGTGATGTGGAATCCACTGATGATGAGATTAGGCGTAATTTTGCATCGCCCTTTGATATAAAGTATGGCCAGGATGATGACGATGACGACGATGATGAGCTGTACACAGATGATTTGGAGTCTCTTTCTGATGAGCCCGAGGAAGAGCCCACGAAAAGAAGGGCCAATGTGTCTAGGGGCCGCAGAAGCACCACTGCTTAACAAGCTAAAGATTTAGAGACTTGCGAGTTGAGCTTGTTGGTGTCGCCAACTTCGCCATCCGCATCAATGATTCGATGAATATACTCAAAAACGGCTTCCATGGCATCGGGTATCTGCTGCTTCTGTTGAGGTGTGAAATCAGAAAGCACAAACGCTGCCATGGTGTCTTTGGAAGCACCTTGCGGCTTTGGTCCCACGCCTATGCCAAGCTTGTAAACGGTGTGAGGGAGTGAATATACCTCTCTTTGTACCGCTTTGATGCCATTGTGGGATTCGTTCTTTCTCAATGCCTGGAGCCTTACTTTAGGAAGATCCAACTCAAAATCGTCATAGACAACTACAATGGTACACTTTCCTACCCTTTCATTGGCCAAAAACGCTCGAAGCAGGGCGCCCGACTCGTTCATGTATGCGTTGGATTTGACAAAGACTATGTTATCTAGTCTGGTGAGGGAGTATTTGCCATGTTTGACAAGTTGTTTTGCCTCGAACGCATCCACTAGCTGCTTTAGGACAATATGCCCCACAGAGTGCCTATTCTGAGGACCTGGGTTTCCTATAGAGAAAAAGACTATGGTAGTAGACATGATATTGGGATTGCTGTCTGTAGTTAGCATATATAGATCTGGCAGTGTGCAGGATCATACATCTGTGAGTCATTTTGCCACCGACTTCTGGATGCCTTGTGGAAAGGTTTGAAACAGAGGGACTCTAGGATCCCTTCCAATTCGAATTCACGTCTGTTGAGCTCAATCTAGGCAATGGTGAACTGGTAGACTGTCATCTTATGTGCAGAACATCTGCATACTTCCTGTTGCCAAAATAAAGCTCCAACAGGAACCCACTCTTTTTCATCAAAAAGCCATGAGTGACGGCTTGGAGAGTAATAGCGGGGTCAATAACCGTCAAGATCAGATAAACCCAGACATTCTTGAAGAATCTCCAGAAACCCCAGCAGAGCAAACGCCCTCTAATCTAGCAGTACCTGAAGAAGACGATGAATTCGGGTCCTTCGACGAGGCATCTTTCGATGAATTTCAAGGCGAAGAGTCTGTTGAACCCCAAGAACCGCAAAGCTCTACTTTCAGCAGCGCTGTTTTTCAGAGTGAAGCACTTATAGACCAGCGAGTTGAGGAAACCCTTGATAAGATATTCCATATTCCCGAGCACCAGGACCAATTAGGAGACGAGAATCTCCTTCGAGACGGGGCAGCAGGACAATTTGCTGTGCTCTCCAAAATCCCACATCTACTGCCCCCCAATTGGTTGAGACTGAACATCAGACACAAGCTACTATTGAATCTCGGCATTCCAATCAACTTGGACGAAATGGAAAAAGGAGGTGTATCTCAAATGAGCCATCTGACGCCACACCAGCATCAGCGTAAGAAGTCTATCTCGGAACACGATATTGACTGGACCGGCTTCGATGTTCCTGAATTAGAGTCCCTAAATCTAGATGAGGAGAAGAAAAAGAATCTCATGGCCCAAACCAAAAGTCTTCTTGATGCGGTGGAGGAGTTCAACCTTCAGAACACCTCCAAGCTCTTCTTGGAAACCTCTTCCGATGAAGCCTTGGAAGAAAAACTAGTCAAAATGAAAGAAAACCACAGACAGCTTCTTGAGCTCAGTGCGATATGGCAGGGCCAGATACGCGATTTGAAAAATAGCCAGGAGATGTATGAGCTGGTGGTCCAGAATATGGTGGGATACAGTCAGCGACTCCGGCGTGAGGAGATCTTAGAAAGCCTCAACCGAAAAAAACAGAAAGGAAAACGATCCTTTTGATAGTACAATTTATATACAAAGCATACCGGCCTCACATGGGCTGGAAGTTCAACAACGATCCCAAATCATCGTTCAAGTAGTTTTCTTCATCTGCCGTCGCCTGAAGATTCATGTTGATGAACGAGCTGTCCATAAAATTCGTGAAAATATCGTTTGGGGCACCTGTGCCGGTGACAGCTCCGAAAGGTCCGCCGTTTTGATGTTGGTTGTTGAGTGTCTGTGGATTCGAGCCTTCAAGTGGTGCAGGTACATCAAGTAGGTCTGGCTGAACAGGATCGTCCATAGTTGGTTCTTCATCTGTGGCACCTTCATCCTCTTTCGTCTTGACCACTGGGGTTTGTGAACGAGAAGGTGGATGGGTAAAGTTTGATGCAGGGAACAACTGGGTAGGCTCAAAGTTTTCGAAGAAGCCTTGCGAGGGAGGGACTTTCTCTGTCACCAAGGAAATGTCAGGGAAGGAGTTGACAGAAGAGGGTGTCTGCTCTCCATTGGAGGACCGGGGTTTGTGCAGCTGAGCTTGCTCCTGGCCATTATGCTCATCATGCTGCGTTTCTGCCTTGTTATTTTTATACTGTCTAACAAGCTGCTCGAGATCTGGCTGTGGTGGATTGGAAACAGGCTGCAGTGTTTGTGGTTGTGGTTGGGCTCCGTAGTTGTAGGAGCCTCCACGTGGTGAGACACCGGAAGTTGCCAGATTCGTAGGCGAAGTGGGTCCCATGGGATACTCCTTCTCTTGATGCAAACGGTCTGGACGTGTGCCAGTGTCGGAATACCTCGGTTTCTGGCGATCCTGGAGATCGACAATCTGGTTGTTTCTCTCGATCACGTCGGCCCTCTTCATCTTGTCGTTGGCATACTTGTCAAAGAGTCTTATGAGCACGCTTGCAATAGACCAGTACTTAGCGAGCTCCTTTAAGACAGCACGTGAGATGAACAAGGCATCGGAGGCAGTGGAAGCAATAACGGGATTCGTAGAGTCCACGTGGTAGATCAACATCACCAAGGCGCTGAAAAGAATATAGACAAACATCACTGGGCAGTACTTGAGAGCTCCCTTATCTAGCAAAATCTTGGAAACAATCGAAATCATTCTAGCTGCTTGGAAGGATATACCCCATGAAGGATATTTGTAGTTGTTAGGGTTGGTGGATGACGAGCGGGCCATTCTCAACAAGTTGGCTCTGTGGATCAAGTACAAACGATTGTAGTACTGTGCGTTCAAGAGACAAGCATAGAAGTTCTGCTTTGATGGGTTTGTGAGCGAAAACAGTAATTCTGGGGGCAAGTTCGTGAACCAAATACCCATTAGCATGTCACAATGTTGGATTACGCTGAACTTGTTCACTCGTTTCATCAGCTCGGCCTTGACCGTGTACTGGTGTTTGATGATGATGCCAGTGATCTCAGCCAATTTGACCAAGTGGATGAAGTACAAGACCTGAACCTCATTTAGGGGGTATGGTGACACTCGTCCCTCCTCAGGTTCATCCTCGTTAAAGTCTTCAACAGAAAGCATGGGCACATCACAGTCAGTCAAGTTGATAGCTGGAGGTCTGCCAAAAGCAATAGCCACGTTTCGGTCTTTTTCAAAAAGACACCACCAGATTCTGCGCCAGATCTTCTTATCGGATGCAGAAAGCGAGGGAGACGCTGAAACGTCACGGTGGAAACCAAAGCCCTGGGCTAAACCCACACCCACACGGGTCCAGTAGAAGGAATTTCTGGTGACGTCTTCGGGCCCCTCCCAATACAGGCCGATGAGAATGACAGTCTGGATGATCAGAACAGGGTCGCTTTCGTAATTCGTCTCGTATAAGGATTTGGCTCTGCGGAAGAAAGTAAGCGAGGCCAAGTTGCTCAGACCCTTGGAATCGAAGAGCTGAGGGTTTTCCAGAACCCTGGAGCCACACAAGAGCACGGCCTGTAGAAGCATAAGCGAAGGGCTATCGTTTGGATCGTTGAATTTGCGCATAAACTCTGTTCTGTTGATCACTGGCATGAGTGGATGAATATGCTCAAAGTACGATTCAATGATATCTAGCGCCAACAGCTTTGGCGGCAAAAGAAAGGCGCCACGCATTTTCAAGATTTCAAGCTCCACGGAGTCGGTCGAGTAGTTGTCGCTGGCATCGAACAAGTCCTCGGTGAGTTGGACGTGGTTTTGACCTAAACGCAGCGTCATGGCACCGATACTGGAGTAACCCACGAACGTGAGCGCCGCCTTGGCCTTCGAATTGAGCATGTCTTTTTTGTGCATCGACGGTCTTGTCTTATAGCTCGAGGTCAACGAAGGGGGCACGGATACCTGGGAAATATTGTGGATCGGTTCTGCTGCCAGCATAGACACAGCATTCACAGGCTGGCCAGGAGACATGGGAGGAGCAGGTTCAGGGACATGCTGGTGCTGTTGATGGATGTGAACATGAGGTGGGGCGGGTTCCTCCTTTTCGTCCTCTTTGGCTCTTTTCTTCTGTGGTTTCAGGTCCTGAGGCAGACCTCGTTTCTTCGTTTCGGGGAGTACACATTCACAGCCAAATGTGATACAGTTTGTGCAAGGAATGTGAATTTCAGCATCACAGCGGACTTTTCGGGCCCGACAAACCGTGCAAGCTCTGGAGCCCCTGGGTCTCTTGTATTTGATGGTGTATGCCTTGGGCTTCTCCGCGGGCTTTGCGTCTTTCAGTTTCGGCGAGGGCAGGTTTTTGACGGATCCATCATCTTCGTTTTTGACCTTCTTCATATTGGAATCAAAAATAGGACGCTCTGAATGTCCTGAGTACTTGGTTGTTTCTTTGTTAGTAACTTTACGGGGCGGCTCGTCACTGGGGCACTTGTGTGCAGGACATTTAGAAGGGAGCGAGAAAAGCGCGAGCAAAATGCTGCATACGTCCAGCGCAAGAAGCTAGAGAGGACTAGTGGCGGGTAGGCTAAGCAGAAAAGCGGGAAAATTTGGAGGTTTCAAGCGACGGGCAAGTTCGGAGCGGACTCTTGTGTTATATGCAGGTTTTCTTAAAAGAATTCTCTAAACTCAGTTCATTCGTAGCTCAGGTTTTACCCGGCATAGTGGTAGGAGGAGCCACTGAGCAAGTGTGCAAAGCAAAAGAGAACGCCTTAAAAGCCCGATTATTTTCCGAAAAATGGAGTTTTGGGTGACTCGGTGCGGCTCAGAGAAGCTGTGGGGGTCTTTTGCGTTTTGTAGTTGCGAAATTTCGGGGTTTTCTGACATTTCCGTGGTTGACTGAACTGGAGGTTTTGTGTTTTACAAATTGGAAATTATCGGTGACTTTTGCACCATTGTAGGGCAGATCTGGTTTGCATAGTGTCATGCTGAAGGACCTACGGAGTAAAGTAAGATATTTTTTCTTGAATGCGTCGGAGTTGAACAATGAGACACGGTCAAGAACGGCACACGTTACGACGTTTTGTTTCCAGGAAATCAGGCGCCGGAGATTAGCTCAGTTGGAGAATGATGGCTTATTTTTGCTGGAGTATCATTTCTACTTAAATTATGAAAGGAATGAGAGACTGGCTTTGGTCGTGTGAGGCCAGACAAGGTGAGTTTTCAAGTATTGAACAGTGACTCATTTTTTGGAATTCGAGTCAGATATTCTTGATTTGCTTTCGATTTCTTTATTGTAGCTCTCTTCACCTCCGCTTATTTGGCCTCATCCTCAACACTTATTAGTTCACCTTTGAAATGCCGCCTTAGCAGTGACTTCATAAAAATAGTCCGATCTCTGGAGAATCCACCCAGAACTTTCGCCACTGCCAATCAAAAATCTACGATTCTCCCCTTTTCTCAAATGCTTAGAAATCCGGCCTTAACACCCAGTTGATCCGATGGTGCGCACACGACAAACAAACACATCAACCGTCACACTCATCGGTTCAACTCCCCAATATGGATACCACAGCGGTCTTGGACAAGTATACGCAGGATCTTCTGAATCTACCGCTTGAGGTGAAGTACCTATTTGATGAAATAAAGGCGAAAGACCTCCAACTAGCAGAAGCCAGGCGCCGTTACCAAAGCAAAGATTCCCAGCTACACAAGTTTATACGGACCAATGGAACTCTCGCAAAGCATCCCAAGGAGCAGCAGCTCTACCAGAAAATAGAGGAAGAGATGAAGCTGATGAAAAGCATACAGAAAGAGAAGATATTGCTCGCCAACACAGCGTTGTTTCTTGTTTCTAAGCATATGTTCAACTTCGAAGTGGACATCCAAAAACTAGAAAAAGACGATCTTCTTGCGCCCGTGGATGAAGATGCTCTAGATGACTCCGTGGAAGAAACAGCCTCAGCGACGCCTATTCCAGAACCAGCCAGAAAGAAGAGATCCTACTCCGTCATGAGGCGATACAAGAGGCTCAAATCTGAAGACTA
The DNA here is from genome assembly GCA_030579055.1 of Candidozyma chanthaburiensis. Taxonomy (NCBI): domain Eukaryota; kingdom Fungi; phylum Ascomycota; class Pichiomycetes; order Serinales; family Metschnikowiaceae; genus Candidozyma; species Candidozyma chanthaburiensis. Next base: position 75,439 of record JAKUAA010000007.1, on the reverse strand, counting down.
CGACGACAGGCTGGACGAGAGCACCCCCGAGGTCAACTCTCGGGCACACCATAGCCATCTAGGCCCCCGGGCGCCCTCAGGGGCTTCCGGGGAGGATGCGGATAATAACCTATACTGCTTCTGTCAGCGGATTTCGTTTGGCGAAATGATTGGTTGTGACAACGACGACTGCAAGTATGAGTGGTTCCACTGGACGTGTGTCGGTATTACCAGTCCTCCCAAGGACGACGATATCTGGTATTGCCCTGACTGTGCTCCGAAAATGGAAAAAAGGAAAAAGAGGAAGAAGTGATTGTTGGGCTCGGATTCCCCTTTAGGATTGGCGAAGGGTTTGTGAAGGGTCCTGGATGCTGGGCGCGTAACTAAGCTCCGCCCGGTGGCATCGTGGAGCGTGCTTGAGAGTGCTGAGGCTCGTGGGCACAAAAACGGATATCTCGGTTAGTGCGACCACCGCAAGGTCGTAGTGTTGTGAGAACCCCCCTTTTGGACCTTCATTTGCTGTCTCGCTACCGCTTTCGATAAATTGCTACGAATAGACACCAAGCGTCTACCGGTTTTCAACACCAGACATGCCTAAGAAACAAACCGGTTTTGGAGGCTGCGCCCGGAAATAATGAGGCGTTTGGTGGCTGGGGGTTATACAGCGTGGGGCGTGTTTTTTCGAGCGATAAAGGAAAGGCTTGATGCTGCGCCCACTTGTTTGATAAAGTGTTCCGCCCAATGTGAGCTTGCATTAACTATTGTGGCTGCGCCGTAAAAGAGTGTCATTGCGCATTTTGACAGGACTTGTGCGTCTGTCAGCAACCATGTGCGCCGCAGCGCATACTCGAAATCCCAAAACGGCATCTAATACACATCCGAGAACCCACGCCCTTTGAGTCAATTAAATCCTGCGTCTCTTGCTACATTGCCGACTCGGGCTGTGTTGCCATTACAGATTGCCTATAAATTGGTCCCCATTGGCACCTGTTGAGCTTTTTTCCCTCATCCAAACCAAACTTTCCTCAATGTTGTACTCCAAGATTATCGCTGCTGCCGCCGTTGTGGCCTCCGTTTCTGCTGCCTCCAGCTCCGACTCCTCTGAGTCCCACTCCTCGTCTGCTTCTCGCTCCAGCTCCTCCGCCTCCAGCGAGTCCTCCCACTCCAGCGAGTCTTCTAAGTCCAGTGAGTCTTCCCACTCCAGCGAGTCTTCTAAGTCCAGCGAGTCTTCCCACTCCAGCGAGTCTTCTAAGTCTTCTTCTGGTGGTGCTAACGGCCAGACTGTCGGTGGTGTGCTCGCTGTCGCTGCTCTTGTCGGCAACATGATGCTTTAGAGAAGTAAACGAGTGCTGTATAGTCAATTAAACTTTTCCTATTCCGGTGTAGCTTTTCATAGCGAATTGAATTCGTACCTCTGCTTGATCAGCTAAAAGCGGTATATTCAGCCAACTACTTCACATAAGTCTTAACGTCGCAGTTACTAACTGATAATATCTTCGAATCAGTTATTGACTCTACTAATGATTCATGTCGAAATCCTTTTCTCTCACCTTCACAGACTAATCGTGTGAGTTTACTTCTACAAATTTCTCGACCGTTTGTTGGCAAATCATTTGGTCCGTCGCCAATCACAGTGTCGTGAACTCGGTAGTGCATCTCTTGAGCAAAGGCCTTTTTTTTTTTTTGCCAATTGCTTTTGCCAATTGCTTTTGCCAATTGCCGGCGATTTTGACAAGGGCAAACACTTCAAAGCAAATACTGGTAATTCCAGCCGGTGGCCAATTGCAGCTCAATTGCTTCTCTTTCTAGGAATAACATTCAGATCGAACGCATTTCGGGCTGTTTTTGAAGAAGCGTGAGGTGCTAACCCTCTCGGGATTTTAGTCCGAAAATAAAAGCAAGCTCGGCCCAACATGCCCGAGAGTTTTTCAAGCAATTAAATTCAAGGGTCCTCTGAAACATGCATGTACTTTGTTAATAAACGGAGTTTACTTGAAAGTTTGGATGCTATGACAATGAAAGTTTTTGAGCCCTAGTAAATACATTTGAGCTTTTGCTTCAACTCCAAAGACATTTTGATCTCATCTCCGCCAAATGCTCGATTTTATCAGTGGCATGCAATTTGCAACTAAAAGATTCGTAACATATCTGCATGTTTGTCTTTAGCCGACGTTTGCGAATTTATGGTTTAGCAACGGACATCAACGTTTGAGACTCCTAATGGGTTTGCAGCCATTGCGTCAAAATGAACGCCCAAACCATAAAAAAAAAAAAAAAGAGCAAACCCCGCAAAATTTTCCTGAGTATTGATTCAAGACTAAAGGGGTAGAAGCAACCTCCCTTTGAAAACTAATACCAAGCAAACCGGTAAATCCAGTGAAATCTGCTCTTTGAGCTCAGGTCGAAACTCTCATCACCATATTGGAAAACGCCCCAACCTTTACATGCCCAAGAACAAATTTTTAGAAATGAAATAGCTCAGTTGATCAAATCAACTTGTCATATTTTGGATCCAAGGAGATCACCATAAAGTCCACCGGGACTTCCCTTTGTTCCTTCACTCTGTACTCCATATGGTCTGGACCTACATCTACTGCGACATCACCTCAACTTATCAGCCTAGACTTATCCATCAAATCCCCAGAGGCAACGCATTAAGAAAACAGAACGGTTTTTTGCCTCTACGAAAAATTAGTCAATCCGTTCAATACGCTTCCCTCACTTGGCATTGGTTTCTAGGCATCTCCCATATCACAGCATTTGGCATCAAGTTCCTCACTCAGAGAAACTGAGTCTTTCGCTATCGCTCTTGAAGCTCATATTAACTCGTCATATCATATTTACAAACTTGCATGTCCTGGAAAGATTGGCTGTACGGGGTCTTAGCGGCTCTGGCGGTGTTCGCTGCCTACAGAGTGTGGGAGAGCCGACCCAAAAATGAACTTCTCCGGCCCCGAACCAGCGGCGTCGATCTGCTTATAGGAAACACGCCGATGGTCGAAATCGCCTCGCTTCTGCGGTTCACTGGGTGCAAAATATACGCCAAACTCGAGCTCATGAATCCTGCTGGACTGGCCAAAGATAGAGTGGCCCTTGCCGTGATTCGAGAAAACGAGAAATTTGGCAAACTTCAGCCCCATCATGGAGATGTCATTTTTGAGGGTACCTCTGGCTCCACTGGCATTTCCTTCACAGTGTTGGCTAATGCCTTGGGGTACACTGCGCACATTTGTCTTCCTGATGATACCTCGCCTGAAAAATTACAACTTTTGAAGTCTTTGGGCGCCGAGTTGGAGCCGGTGAAGCCGGCGCCCATTGTGGATCCAAACCAGTATACTAATGCTGCACGGACTGGTGCAGCCAAGATCAACAGTGAAGAAGGCCGCAACGCTGTTTTTGCCGACCAATTCGAAAACGACTTCAACTGGCGAGTGCATTATGCCTCAACGGGCCCGGAGATTTGGGAACAGATGCGCCACAAAATCGACGCTTTTGTCACCGGCTCTGGTACTGGAGGTACCATTCTGGGAGTTTCCAAGTACCTCAAAGAGAAACTGCCTCACACCCGAGTCGTTTTAGCTGACCCTCAAGGCTCTGGACTCGCTAACAGAATCAATTATGGAGTGATGTACGACACTGTGGAAAAAGAGGGAAAGCGCAGGAGGCACCAAGTAGACACGATGGTCGAAGGCATAGGTCTCAACAGATTGACATGGAACTTCAAGCAGGGTGAACTGAACATCGACCAAGCGTTCCGAGTCACGGACGAACAAGCAGTCAAAATGGCCAAGTATTTGTGTGTTAACGACGGATATTTCTGGGGTCTGTCTGCGGCAGTGAACTGTGTGGCAGCGGTAAAAACCGCCATGGAGCTTGGTCCCGGCCACGATATTGTTGTTATCGCCTGCGATTCTGGAGCCCGCCATCTTTCCAAATTCTGGAAAACTGCCGCCGAAATTCCGGCAACAATCACCTTGGACCAAGTATTGGAGTGATTTAGCTAATGCGTCACTGCAATGCTAACGGAACGGACCAAATGCCGCTGTATTATATACGTAAATGCCACAGCCTCAAGGCTTGCGGTTGCCCACCAACTCCTTCTTCTTTTCTCTGTACAACTTGACGGAGCTGAGAAACGAAGCCAGAATGCCCATCCAGATTTGGATTGTGTCGAAATGAAGTGCCAATCCCCACACATTGTATGAGTTGAACACGATATCGGAGAGTGTTTTATAAATATCAAGATGTGCGTTCGTCTTGTTGAACAAGATCTCCTTGAGCGCTATCGTATCGCGAGAGTCGTCATCTAGGCTGGAGCTGCTCAAGCTGGGTATTGGGTTCATGCTGCCACCGCCTAGAAGCTGTCTGGAAATGGCACGGGCACGTTTCTTGACCTGGATCTGGATTTTAACGTCCATTTCCTGTTGGCTCAAGTGCTGTAAATTATTGTATGCGTTGTATAAGGCGAACCAGGACTCGCAGTACCAGGAGTAGGATTCATGGCGGGAGACAAAGTCCTTTATTTTAGGGTTTGTCAAAAGCCCAAGCTTGCCCATAAGTATGGATTCGTCGTTGATCGAATAGTACAATGACAAGACCTCACCCAAAGTTGCTTTGGAGAAGAGCGATGGATTGATAGTCCATTTGGCCGGCTTGTCCACGGCATTTCGAATCTTCCAGTACAAGTTGCGTATACGAAACGGGGACTTGCCAAATCGAAGAAATTGTCTGTAGATACCAATGGCAGGCACCACGGCAGCAAAGCGGGAGTTGAAAACAGAGCAAACCAAGATGACTAGCACGCGGATAAAGCCCCTTGGGTTCTGTAAAAAGCCCATGACCAAGTCCATGACTCGATCCGTGGAAGCGTATGTGCGGTTGATCAGCTTGATATTGATCATCTCGTCGCTGAGCCAAGTCTGGGTATTCTTCGAGTGGAACAATAACAAGCGCAACGTATACTGGCCAAACTTGGCCATTTTGTCCTTGCCCACGATGTCATTAAGCATGGCCCAGAGCACATCTATAGGCTTGACTATGGAGCCCTTTTTCGTTACTGGCGGGGGTGAAGGAGCCGCCGAATCTGCTGTCGAGCCTCTGCGAGCCAAAGCATTCTGAGCTGGCAGATTTTGGCTTTTTGCCGGGGTTACGAGGTGCACTTGCACTTTCTTGGATGGAGTATCCAAAGCAGCTTTCTTCAGAGGCAGTTCCTCTGGATCGCCCCATTCCGAGGCAACGTGAAGCGGGCTATTGGAGGCGGCCTTGAGATTGTGGAAATACGCCGGCACGCTGCCGTACGTCTCTTGCACGTGCACCAGCTCCATATAATATGATGTTTTGTGGTGTTGTGAGGGTGTTTTTTGGTGAGATGTATTTCGGTATGTACTGTGCAAACCGGTCTGGGGAGGAGATTTTGGGGACTTGTTGTTGGAGATTTGTGGTGAATGGCTGTTGAACTTTTGAAGAGGAATTAGGATTTTTACTTCAATTAGATTGAATTGCGTTGGGGAGTTCTATAGATTGCGGTCCTCTCAGTGTTGAGTAATTCGCAGCTGAAGGGATAGAGAGGGGAGTAGCTGTGGGTGCTGCTGAAAAATTTAATTTCTGTTGGCTTTGATAAATTGATAAATGGATTTTAAAGACCGTTTGTTCGTACTTTGCAAGTTTTTTGACCCTGTCCTCGGTCCAGTTTGGTTATGGCGGGGTATGTTGCAATTCTTGAGCTTTGGAGAGTTTGTAGGTTGAAGAATCGTGCGGGTTTGAATTTTGGTGTTTTTCACGATGTGGCATAATTGGCGATTTGCGGTGTTTCATGAGCTTCTAGCTCGCTTCTTCCGCTGATTTTGAGCCCGTAGACTCTTGTCTCGGAGTTTGGGTCTCGATATCTCCAAATCCAGTAAAGTCTCCATGCAGATGACGCTCTCTGGCAGCCACTTTGGGACTTGACTTTAAGATTCGAATAAAGGGGATATGCGTTTTGGGTATACGACGTGCCTAGAAGACGTTTCAACCAGGCTTATAAGCTTTGGTGTCAAAATCACTGTCACTTTGGGACGGCACAGTTGACGCAGGGACCAGAAACCGAATGTGTCATGTGGCCTGAAACGTCGAGGAACAGGAAATCCACGACTCCTCAGATTTAGAATCCTTGGTAATGAAAATGAATGAATCATCTCGAAGACGACACAACGGGCATGAGCGAAACGGTCAGGATTCTCTCGTCCAGTCATATGGCATGATGAGGAACCGATGATCCCGTGATTTTACATGAATATGCTAGAGACAAGGCAGAGAACAGGCTTTTGATTCTACTACGTGGAGGAAGTTTGGTGATATGTTGGTATTTCGTGGTATGATGGTTGCAAACGCACCTGCTGTCATATCAAAGACATCAGGCCAACGTTAGAGATATAGCCTGTCGAGGGTTTAACTAGTAGGAGAAACTTTGAAAAGTCTTGATTTTACAATTCTGAAGCCCACTTGAAGCAGCGTGGGCAAATCATTTCACATTCGAGACACACTTGACACACATAACCCCGAGAGAAACGCCTGAAGACACACCTGAAACACAGTTGGGAAATGAATGATGCAGTTGTATTTACCCAAATACTTCCTCCTCCAACCAACGCCAAAATAACCTTCCTGAAATACTGAAAGTCTTCGGGGGTGTGTGGCGGAACTTTCCAAAAATTGTCCCTCCTCCCTTTAGTGACGAAAAACCACCTCAATTAATCTTCCGACCTTAAAATTATCGTCATGATCATTTTTATAAACCCGTGGCTGTCAAAGTACTGATCTGAGTTGTGGTACATAACGACTTCTTAATCGGTTTCCCGTGCCCATCTCCAATACTCAAAAAGTATCTGCTGAAACCCTTCCCTGATTCAGCTATAGACCAACGCCTAACCAGGCCTTCCAATACCACTTCTACAACTTCTAACAGACTTATTTTTCTATATACAATGGAGTTGCTTTAGCTCGAGATTTTGGTCAAAAATAATATGGGGCATCCGCCATCCTTCCTAATCTAGACAAATGCTCTACCGACCATATAAGAGACAAAACCAACGATACCCCTCCCTTCCTACTCTTTCATCTTCCACCTCATATTTCCCTAAGCACCGATGTCTCAAGAAAACTTAAAGCTCAGCTCGCTTTTACTGGGATACAGCAGTGACAGCGAAATTAGACCCTCAAAATCGAAACCCAATTCGAAGAAAAATCACAAAAAAAGACCACCTCCTTCTTCGAAAAAGGGACCAAAACGTCTTCCTCCGGTGAAGGGAAAGCCAGGAAAGGCTCCTCCGGGAAAGAAACCTTGTAAACCGCAAAAACCATGGAATCCAAAGGTGACGAAGCGAAGTACAAATTATAAAAAGCAGTCACATATGAATGTTGCCGCTCAACGTTCAGGTCAGAAGCTGCTGCAGCAGAATCAGACCCATGAACACTCGAACACGCAATCGTATTCGAGACTGGTTCAACAAAAAACCTCTCGTCCACAAAACGGACCTCCACATTCAAAAGTTCCAAGTCGAGAAGGTACTCGAGCCAGGCCAATTCCCAAAGGTACTTCAAGGAATACCTCGAGTTCTGACGATCACCTCTCCAAACAAAGGAGGCCGTCGAAAGTTCCTACTCTGAAAAGTCCTCTTAACAATTCGGGTCAATTTAAGCAGCTGGCTAGGAACAAGGGCCCTAACAGACCCGAGCAATATAACTCTGAGAATCATAATTCTTGGAATCCCAATCAGAATTCTATTAGACCCGAGCAATATACCTCTCAGAGTCATATTTCATGGAATCCCAATCGGATGGCTAAAAACCAGGCCTCTACTAAACCCGAGCAATATAACCCTGGAAGTCATATTTCGTGGAATCACAATCAAATGCCTAAGAACAACGGTCCTTCTAATAGATTCGAGCAGTACAATTCTCTGATTCACAATTCATGGAATATCAATGATAAGGCTGAGAATAAGGGCACATATAGACCCAAGCAATCTGTTTCTGAGAGTCAACAATCGTGGAATATCAATCATTTCAAGCATGGCCCCAACCAGATGTTCCCACCCCAGGCTCTAATATCTCAAGAGTATCTGGACTCTCGGTTGAATAATTCAAATCAGCCGAATCATTTTGACGACGGAATCAGTCCGCAGATGCTGGGCGCCAACGCAATACCTCTTCTGTCCAGGGCTTCAAGGTCCAATGGTACTAAGAGATCACAGAACGGGGCCCCTCCAGAGCTGAACAAATGGGTGGACAATCGCCTTTCTAACGTTCGAAAGCCGAACACGCCTGCTAACGGTTTCAGTGACGAGAATAATTCGCATTACTCAGCTCAACACTCGGCTGGTAGTAAGAGTCCGACGCCTTCTCTAGAACCTGCTTCCAAGAAGAGGAAAACTCTTCCCGGAGAAAGCTCTTTTGAGACTAAACTAGGAAATGAAAGAAGTGCCACACCTCCACTGACGAGTGGACTCTTCGTTCCCAAGTTCTCCCTGCTGGAATCACCATACCATGAAAAATCCTCTATAATCGAAGGATCACCCAACGGCAAGGTGGAGGGAGTCGAATTCGTCATCGATACAGAACCCCAACCAGCAGGGCCCCAATTTGCGAAAGACAAATCAAAGTTCTCGTTCTTGAAGCAATTAGCCAAAACATTTCACGATCTGGAGTCCTCTGCCGATGGCTCTCATGAAGAGAAATACGATAATCCGGCTAGACATTTGAAGCCTTTGCCTGATTTTGTCAGTTTAGCCGACATCGATAAAAGCGCCAGTTTTGTAACTCGAATTCCTGACACAGATTCATCGAAGACGCCGTTGGCACCACATTTCAGTGTCTGACTTCTACAGCAACGTTAATTCTTGAGGTCTCGAGATTTGAGTTTCATCATCACCTTTAAAACCTTCAGCCCCTATATGTTTCGAGACGAAATACGGGTTGGGGTGAAGACAAGGCCTCTACTTATGCCAAAACTGCAATAGCACTGATTTTTCAAAGCATGAAACCTACAACGACGTAAAATATTATGTTGTTGCCGCAAGCCTGCTGCGGAAATAAATAAGAGTTGAAAAACAACCTCTCTATATGCTTTTAAGAAAGTCTCCATCGACTTCGCCGTTGGGCCCCATCATAAAGGCTCCCACGCTGCCCAAATAGCCCTCGTGTCTAAGGAAATACGACTTCATATCGCCCTTAGACCAGAAATTGACGGCATAGCTTAAAGTGTGGATCGTTTGCATGTGGCCCAGAATGTAACTGCCACCGAAATAAATACGCTTGAGGTCGAAGCGAAGCGCTTGAAGGTACGCAATTTGACCGATGTTGTTAGAAATCAGGTACAAGAGAGACCGTGCAATATCCTCCTGTTTGAACTGGGCAAGTTTTTCTGTGGGGGTGAGTGGTTTGCCCAGCTTGCTGAAACGGAGCTTCTTGAACACTTTGGCGAACGACGAGGCAATGTGCGTTGACTTTAAGCCAATCTTGTTATAGCTGGTGCCGTAAATGTCACCCACCAAAAGATCGATATTTTCGTTGTCGCCTTTCTGAGCCATTTCCAACATCTCGGTATAATCTTTGGCATCAGTGAGCAAAGAAAGAAGCCCCCACAAGGTGCCGCCTCCAAGAGACGAGCCTCCAATACGTTCAAAGCCCTGCGGGCCTGGGCCGGTGACTTTTATCATAGAAACACCAGAACCAATGTTCACCAACAAGTAGGGATATATCTGGTCGTCGGAGGTGTAAGGACTGGTGATGAAGCGGATCTCATTGGCCACGAGGTCGTAGGTGAAGATTTCGTTGGGGATTTTGGTGATGAGCCAGTCGAGGCCCTTTATTAAGCAATTCATCTCGTCGGTCTTGACGATTTGCATGGGAAACTTGTGTTTTTTGAACACCGTGACCATCAACTTGTAGAATTTGTGAGCACCGCCGCCCGTGGCCATGACATAAGTGATGGGTGGGTTCAGCTTATTAATGATAGACTTGCGAATAAGCTGGATCATGAAGCTGAGCGCTTCCTTCTCGAACGAACCGGTCTGGAAATCCTGGAAATGCAACTTCCCGCCCGAATCTGCCGGGTCGTCGATTTCAGCCAGCGACGCCGTGAAATACACCAATTTGGTCAACGTGCCGCCAATATCAATACTCATATGGATGATATCTGAGTTGTGCTGAGGTAAGGCGATGTTATGAGCGTTCACCAGGTCCGTAGAAGGGCTGATTCCCATCAGGCTGAAACTGTGAGACATTTCTTCCTCGCTTTCCAGCTCCGACAGCTCGGGAGGCAGCGGCAGAGCACTGGAGCTCAGCAGACCATACTGGCCTCTGATCAAGTGGTCATTGGCAATGTAGGCGCCCAGGCAGTCAATTTTGATGGTTCCTGCGGGCACCGAGCCGAAGTCGATGTTGTCGACGAGGAGCTGCTTGACCATCCAATTTGATTTATTTTGGGGCTTCGGTGGATGGGTGGTTTTTGATGGGTGGTGTCGCGAGAATCTGGGGACGAAAAATTTGATTTTGTTGGGGCACCCGTACCGCGATAATGACGTGGGTGGGTGGTTATAGGGGTAGGTCTGTGATATTTTGGCTGTGGTTTGAGTCGACTGGGGGTATTGTCGACTTGGGTTTTGTAGAATTTGGCTTCAAAAAGTGGTCCAGGGGGAATTGGTCTGAGAGGGTACGAGAGGGTGAAATTCAGTCGAGATTTTTCAAATTCGACAAATTCGACAAAATCAAAAATATCGCCAAATCCTCGAAAATATATGCCTTTTCTGTCCCTGCCTTCCGCCTACCCACGGTTATTATTTGTAATCTCGCCGGCACAAATCGGCACCTGGCACCCATGTCTAGCGGCTGCTAACGCCGCACATCCGAAGTTAAAATGAAGAACAAAGCTCCAGAGATTAAGCCTCACGGCAGGACCGGAAAATTCGAGGATTTTTGCTTCAAACTGGGCAAGGTTTATTTGGGTTTCCTCGTTGCTTTTCAGATGCCTTCGGAATGGTTGGGTGCAAATTCCGAGGAACCGAGGCTGGAGGTAACCTCTGGAGATACGAACAAAATCGCCGCCGGGCTGAAAATCGAGATACTCGTCTTGGGACGATGTTGTCTCGATAACGGGAGTTTCAGCATTTCTTTTTTGATTTCGTTCCCGAGTGTGGGGCTGAGATGATCGGACCAAGCCCGATTTTCCCGACCCCAGAGGTGGTGCATGGAGATTACTGTAAAGTAGGTGGCTGGAAAAGTTGGTTTGTTGGTCAATTCTGGTTCTGCCTTCTCGAATCACCAGGGCATCTTGGTTTTCCGAATTTTCCAAGCCCAACATACCAAGAAAGCTGAATTATGAATGTCACCGATTTGATCAACTCTGTATGACGTCCGCCAATCTGAATGACACCTTCCCGCATGTATCCGTAAATGAGAGGGGCTTCGGATTTTCGCCGGAAAATTATTCTGTGGGGATTCGGGGCACTGATACAGATGAGAATCCATCAAAAAGAATAGCCAGAAAATCACCCCATTTCTCTGTATACTTACTGTGGAGAGCCGGAAAGGCTGCAAACGAACTCCGACATGCAGGTTCGTCTGGGGTCGGAGTGGAGTCCGGAATCTGTCGGATAAGAAACGGTTGGGAGGAAGTGGCCATCCTTGAGTTTTCTGTGTTTGCCGTAATTTCTTGATTTGGCTCTGCTGGTTTATTCAGTCAGGCTGCTGGAGGGGATGCTGCTGTTTCATGAAGTCAGCACTTTCGTCTAGCCAGGAGGATTTATGAAGCCGCTTCCATTCACTATCTTTGTCTGTCTATTGCCTGAAGCAAATCAAAAGCTAAGTTGGGTTGATTTTAGGCGAGAAATCTCATCGAAGCAGAAAATATGAAGAGTCATAGGAATGCACGCTCGAGTCACGATGTGCCCAACGAATTTCTACTACCTTGTCTGGTTATCGAAAGCTCCTTTGACTCACTGGTTTTTGTGCTTCCCTTTGAGGATTTGTCAGGTGAAACTAGATTCGTGAAGTTTGCCCTTGTAAGCCACTTTCGTGTCCTCTTTATCTCAGAACGTTTACATCTTCCTTCAATCTGAATTTCAGAGGGCACAATGTCAGGACAATGTCGTCATAATTCTCTTTACTCAATTCATGCAACAGATATCATAGGCAATAATGGTGTATGGGCACAGGACACAAAGGAGTAAAGCTCATGAGTATTCGAGAGCCAAAAGGCACCAATTGAGATTACCTCATCTTCCTTGAGTAGTGACACAGTTTGCTGGACCACTCGGGGCTGTTATCCAATGAAATCGTAGCGTTAGAATGCTTTATGAGATTCACTTATACCGAGCCCCCTTAACCTGAGAAAATTCAACCGTCTGACTTGGACGTATTCTCCTAGTCGTTCACCGAGGCATAGCCAAAATCAGTTTCCCGTTACTTCTCCAACCGCCGATCATGTCGATTGTTCCCCTAACCACTTTGTACTTCGCCCTTTACCGTTCACACACCATTCTCGACGGCTTTCGTCGCCTTTGGCCGCCTTGATCTCCTCGTTCTCTTGTTTTTCAGTTTCTGCATCTTGATCGGATTCTGCGTGTTAATCGGGTTGCCCTCCCGAATTGTCACCTTGGGCCTCTGGAACTTCTTCTCTTCTTCAGGCACTCTGTACCTCTTTACAGCAGCAACCTCATTGGCAATTCTCTCATCGTTGGGCAAGGAAAGCCCCAAATGCTCCAGAAAAAATCGAAGCAAAACTTTCAAGTTCCATGCTATGTCTTTGGTCATATCGAGACTCATCACCATGTTCTCCGATAAAGGATCCTCTTCCCGAGCATTGTACGGCGTGTAATCCCGAAAAAACAGCCCCACTACCATCCTAAGCATCTTCTCGTTCAGCCCATCCACACTAGGGTGGTTGTCGCCCCTGGCTCTGAGTCTTTCTAGTACTATGCTCTTGATACTGCTGTAGGGCATATTTGGGTTTACAAAGCTGACCACGAGGAATCTGACGTTTTCCTTGCCCAAAGCCTGAAAAAGCTCCTCCCGGTGTCTCTTCATGTGGTTGTTCCGGTCTATAAGAACAACAGGATGGCTTGCAATTGCAGTATTAATGGATTTAAGAAAGGCCTTCTTGTCCTCGCACCTGTCATTTTCTATGTGTGCAAATTGGGGGTGGATTCTGGTAAGTGCCCTAAATAGCGTCAGTTTGCCGCATCCTATCGTGGATACAGGCACTATCACCCACGTTGGAGCGGACATAAAGTGGTTGGTGGTCGCTCGTTTTGATGATACTGCAGAGAGGTTTGCAGCCATTATGGAGTAGGTTTTGATGGTCCCACTTGTCTATTATTTATTAGACGATGAATTGCTTCAAAAGCTTGAATTTCCCTCTAACTAGTCAACAATAGATCTTCGGGTTGCTCAAAGTCACTCTAATCTACACATCTTGCTTAAAAACTCCATCTATTCTATAAATCAGTAGTCAAAGGAGAAAAAGATGAATGCTCTCTGCTTCTCCAAAACCTGATCGAGGTTCACCACCTGTGCAGAAAGGTCCTTGAGCTCATAAACCCTCTCCTCCAACTCAGTACCATAAGTGAGGAAAAGTTCCTTCAAAGCAGGATTCAGCTCCATTGGACGGATGCTTTCTGCGTAGGTGCCAATGGTGATATGCAAATGCTCGTTGAGCGGTGTGATCTGGGTTTTGTCTTTCACAACATTCCCATTTTGGTCTGTTTTGTAGCCTTGTTCAAGTTTGACTTCAATTGTAACAAGTCTGTTCTCAAAAACGACCGCTCTGATCAACCTAATATCGAAGTAGTCGTTCAAAAAAACGAACTTGTCGTCGCCTGTATTCTTTCTCACCTGGGAAGTGCCGAACCGTCTGCCCAATTCTTCCCACGCAGATTTCATTGCATGAGCATGTACCGTATCCTTGTGGCCGATGGTGACATGGAACTCGCTCTGGACCCTCGAATTCGCTATGGCTTTCCAAGTGGAGTTCTGTGAGAAATTCTCTTCTAGCAACCCCACCAAAGTATCCCTGTCCTTCACCGAAATACCATAATATTCGGCTCTCTTTTGGTTTCTGTTTTCGGCAATTTTCTTCTGAAAGATGGGCTTATACTTCAAGGCGTCTTCATAAGCTGCATGCCATTCGGTTTCTGTGGGTGAAGTGACCGATTCGAAATCTTGATAGCGTTGAAGAGCCAGCCAGATCTGCTTCGCAATATCCAAAGATGTCGATTTTACGATGTCGACGTTCATAATGAACTCGAAGTTGTTGTCTGGATCGGCGAGCTCAGATTTGTTGATGAAAGAAAAACCTCCTCGGAGATTCCCGTCTTCAGTTGTCTGCTTCTGTTCATTCTCTGATTTCTCGACCAGTTCCTTCTCTGCTTCATCCTCGGTTTTGACTGCAAGACGTGGTTGCTCAAGCTTCCGTAACATATCTGTAATAATACGGTTCGTCCTGGCTGCACTCGAACTCGCCTTTATGCATTGGTGAGCATCACCTCTTTCCTGAACCCTCTGACGAACAAGCTTCTCAAAAGCCGGATCTGCGTAAGCTGCACCAAAGTTAACACCAATGAAAATGGGGCACACGTTTGGAAGTACGTTTTTGGTCATCAATTTCGTGAGTTCAATTGTAATCTCCCTTCTTTCTCTTCTCATGGTATTATTCCGGTCGAGAAGCAATACAGGCAGTTTTTCGAGCGATTTGATGAAGCACTCACGGAAGCCTTTGGCCAGCTGGAAGTTGTCGTTCTGGATATGCGCCCACAGTGGAAATATGTTTTCCAAGGTTTTGAAAACCGTGGTTTTGCCGCTCCCAACCACCGCAATAGGCACAAGTATGTATTTGTACTCAATATTGTCGAGCAACTCCTTTCTTGCAACTTCTAAATCTCTGGACCTTTCGAGCTTATCTATATCCACGCCCCCATCTTGGTAATAATCCCGGCCATTGAAGAATCGTTTTCTTAAGTCGACAATGCCTTTGTCTTGGAGATAGTCTTCAGCTAAATGGGGCTCTTCCTTGAATGTTTCCTCCACAAAAAGTAGATATGAGTATAGAAGGCCCGGGTAGCTCTCTTCAGCCAAAACCAAGCTCCGAAGGTTCTTCGTCTTCTCGATGAGCGCCTTGGTGGACTCTCTCATTTTGCGGTATAGATAATAAGGTTTTCTGAACTTATACTTGAAAAAAGAGGTTTGTCCCTCGCTGTTCTTTGCCCTGACAGCAAAACCCTCGATTTCTCTGTTCTGGAATCTTCCTGTGACGGCATGAGCTTCGAGAAATTCCCAAAGCTCCTCGAATGTGTCGAAATGCTCTAGAAGCACCCGCTTAAAGCCAAACTCATCCGCAAGCTCAAACACGTCTTCCATGGGATATGTGTGAAAAGCACGCGTGTTGAAATTGACGCCATGTAAATAAAGACCAGCGAGTTCTTCAGGGTATGCGATTATATGCTCTTCAAACTTATCGTCACAAAGCTCGGCCACTGCAGTTGCGTTGTGGTCGTATAAAACTTTGGCCAAATCAGCGGGCTTTTTCCCAGCTTTCTCCAATTGTTCAAAAACAGCCGCTTCAGCTCGACTAGAGTGCTTCATCTTCATGGCTTTCTGGGGACTATCGCCAATTGGCTCTCCTGTGACGTGCTTTGAGCAAACAAGAAGCGTGCCATCTTCGAGACCTGAAATCAACACAATGCAACCGTTTTCTTTGGTGCTCACCTCAAAAGGACCTATCAACTCACTAAGTTTCTCTTTCTTTGTTGCAGCCACTTCGTCCACGCTGAAGAATTTATCATAACCACGAGCGACCACTTTACCGTCTTTTGTGAATAAGCCACGTGCCCTGATCGGAAGAGTGACGTCGTCATGAGAGTAGCCGTACTCATTGAATTTCCACGAATCGACTTCTTCCTGTCCTTTAGAAGTCTTGATAAGGTACGTCGTTCGCTGGGCCCTGGCCAAGCGTGGCTTTTCTAGAGACACATTGAGGTCTATAAATAAATCACGGTTTTCAGCATCCAGATCTCTGGCCAAAGGAAGTGAATCAAGCATGTTGGTTTTGATAGTAAGTGCATCGCTTCTCTGTAGTCACATCCGTACACCAGTTTGCAGCCACCGAAGGGCTCTTCGATTCCGCCAGTTCTGGGCGGTATTGTGATTTGGGGCGGTGAAGTATGATCTTGTAGTATACTAATGGAATTCCCTCTTTTGTCGAAAGTTGACTTTTTGGTCAGTCAGATGAGCACTGAATCCCATGATACCATGGGCAACATGAGCGATAGAGAATCGACAATTTACATTGAATGTGTAGGTAGTTTGCTGGACAGGGACTTTATAGAGTGATATTTTTTTTTTATTTAGAAAGAAACGCAGACTTTTGCTTACCGGATTGCAACCAGAAACACCTTTCTTCATTATACACACTGCGTCTTTGGAGCTCCACACAACCCAGCAAAGACAATTAATCCAAAAACACGTATATCATAAAAAGCTCCCAAAGCTCTTTTTTCTCCCCAAATCTCCTCCTCAACCCCCATACCTAACCCAAAATATACGGATTCTCCACTTGGCCTGCATCTGGAAACTATCAACATCAATCTCATAATGGCTACTACTATTCCAATGAACGTTGACGTGGATGAGGCCGATGTGGCCGTTCTTACTCAAAATCTAGCAAAATCGAAAGAACTTTTCAACGACATCACAAAGCGGCTCCACTCAATTTCCACAAAAACGTCTCTGGCGTCTACCACCATCAAACCAGTGCTTTCTGAATTCAACACGCTTACGGCTAAAAAGAGATCCGTGGAGGAGGGATTGCTGCTATTAAAAGGGGTTTCTGCGTATGCTGGGCGTGCAGCCGAAGCCCAGCGTCTTTTGACCAGTCCTATTGAAACTGTGGGCACAATAAAGTACCTTCAGACTTTGCTGCAATCGGCCGACTTGGTGCGTGAAATGAAGCAGGAAATCCACCATTTCGATAATGTTGTGGTCACATTTGCCAATGTCGTGGATAAAGCCGAATACAACGTGGTGAGCCATTTCAGCAGATTGGTTTCTACCGTTGGTTTGGAAGATGCCACTGTTCCCAAACACGCGGACATTGTGGCGGTGCTCACCTATTTTGGCAGCAACGGCAATCTTAGAATGGCCCACGAGGCGATGGAGAAGGCATTTGCCCAGCAACTCTCGCAGAAAATGAGGCCTTTGGAGGATGCATGTGTTTTCCAGAAAAGGGCCGCCAACATTCCTTACGAAAGAGGCAGCAACGGTGTGGCTGCATACGTCGAGGAACTTAATAGAGCAGTATCCATGCTCCAGAGTGCTTGCACTGAACTTCGGGTTTCCGACACCCCGGTGACCAGAAATACTGTGGCTCAGTATATGGACGACCGAGTAGCCAAAATCCTCAGTCTTTACTGCACGTTCTTGGAGCTGAGTGGCGTCACGGGCCAAGATCTTGTTATCTTGGACGTTTTGGACAATATTTCCATTCTAGACCACCACATTGGCGCGGTTGCAAATTGCAATTTGGGTGTGTGTTCAGTAGCCAACAGAGAATACGTCCGGCTTCTCAATATAGCCCAGAGCTTGTTGACGGAGTGGGTCAGATACGTCGATAACCGAGTGCATGCCATGGACAAATTAACGGACGGCAATATTCCCGAAGTGGTGGTGGAGATATTATCAAAAATCAGGCGAGTCACAGAATACGACTCTTTGACCCTCTTGCTCCAGGACATGAAGCTTGGCTCATGGCTCGATGTCAAGCCACCGTTACAGTTTATTGCCGTCTACACGTCGGTGATCCCAGGAGCTGAAGGCGATGCCACTGACCATAAGGCGTTTTTGGTTTCTTCGTACATTCTGGACCTTATCGACGAGCTTATGATCGATATGGAGATTCGTCTCAAAGAGCAGTCTGGCGACGCTAACCTCCGGAAACTGACGCAGGGTTTCATGCTTGTGAGAAACGTTGTGATGATCGAAACCATTATCAACCGTCTGGACGGTTTGTACGCTAAACTTGGAGTAGTCGGACAGGAGCGTCTTCAGCGCTTGAAGAACCGGTTTCTTAAGCTCTTCTTGGACGACTGGAACTACGCTTCATACATTATTATCCGTGACATGACCCAAATTACCACCACAAACGCTCAGCATGGAGGGCAAAACAGCAACAAGGAGCGTGAGCAAGTGAAGGAGCTCTTCAAGAACTTCAACGAGCTGTTTGAAGAAGCGCTCAAGAACTACGAGAAATTCAACATTCAAGAAAAAGACTTGCGGGCTTACCTCTCCAGCGAAATCAAAAAGCTCATCATCAATGCGTACAACAAGTTGTACGACAAGTACGGCGGAGGAGAGTTCACGAAAAACCGAACCAAGTACATCAAGTATGACAAGACGCTGTTTGAGCGGCTTTTAAACGAACGGCTCTAGATGCCCTGAAAGGAATATCTAGACCATCAGACACCGCTATGATGGCTGCAAATTGATGCAAAGGGCTATCCGAGATGACGTGCCGGGCATCCGAATAGACATCCGAGCAGCAAGTAGGCTGACTTGAAATGAGCGGCGCTAGAGTTCCCAGAATCGGTGATTATCTAAAGCATCAGTCATTAACCTTAATGGCTCCACTATCCGAGATTGACGGGAACGTGCCGAGGATCCGAGGAGACATCCGAACAGCAGATTGTGGGGTTATCTGCAGGTCCTGCCTTGGTGTTTTTTTCGGCTCACGCACTTTCGGATGTTACCATCTACCCGTGAATTTCTGCCAACTCTTGGCTTCCGTCTGTGCATGATACCAAGGGCTCGGCATTTGCCTCTGTGTGCGATATCTCCTCCATGTCCGTTTCCAGTACCAAAAAGGCCTCTAGTCCTTGGCATTTGACAGGGGCGGAATTTTGCACCGATATGAGCGGAAGAGCAAGGTGACACAAATGCAATCTCCAAACTTTCTTTCAAAAAAATTGGAAACTCCGCCTGGATGACATCTGCCAAGATCCACCGGTACCTCCGACAAGACAGGTGTCACGAAGGTGAGGCGGTGGTAGCTCTTGGCTTTGACGCGCGCTGCCAAGGGAGTGGTGAAATTGACGTGAAAGTGTTTCGGATACCTGTACATAGCGCCACACTGTGTGGGGGTCTTATTGTTGCTGCAACCTAGGCAAACTTGAAAGGCGGCGACCTTTGACACATCCGACTTCCGAGGGTGGGCACAAGCGCGCAGCTTTTCGGCTAATTAAATGGGGATAAGCTGTGGAGCGAGCTTGGCATTCGTGTCATTAAAACAACCCATGAAAATAAGTAAAGCAAGTAGAAAGTTCTGATCATCCGTTTTAGTCTGTACGGGCTGGCCGACAGGTGGCTTCCTCGGGGCTTGCCGATTCCGCTCCCGCCCCATGGACTGACAGCATGCTAAGCTGTGCATATGTCACAATTTAGATACGGGTTTGAATCCAGACCTGCAGCCAAGCCCCGTGCGACTTCCCCTTTTAAGGCTGTCGTCCGACACATAGGTACAGCGGCATCTGTCAAATATGCCAAGGACGCTTAACGTGACCAGGGTCTCGCGGCGGGTGGATCCCCCACCTCGAGGCGAGGCTCTCGCTTAGGGAAGATCAGATAAGGTTGATAGTAGTGAAAAATGGTCACCAGGGTCGAAAAAAACGCCGACGGAATAAAATGGGTGATTCTCCGTCTCGAGACGGAGCGAGGCGCTTGGCATCACGCAACTTCCGAAAGTCAAGAAATTTCGCTGCATGTATGCATGTCAGTTTCTTGGCATTCACCATTTTGACACCTTGACACTTTGACATTTGCTTGGAATGTTTTTACGAAGCACCGGCAGCTGCGCCTCTGCCGAGGAATTTTGGACACGTGTCAAAATTCACAGAATCTTTTCGGAACGCCTGTTGGGGCCCTTGGGGCCCCTTAGCTAACATTTATCGAGCCAGGCCGGCTGGTTCCAAAGGTGCCATGAAAAAACAGTGAGCTCGCGAGATCGAGGAAATCTGCATATTTTGCTATTGTGCGTTGTGCGCAGGCGCTGCGGATGTTTCCAGACAGATCTACATGCTGCATAACGATCTCCAAGAAATTTTGGCTAAGCAATCATGTCTTAACAAATTGTGCCAGTTTCTTGTCATGATTATAAAAGCAGCGCGAACGCCACTTCTGAAACCCCAGTTCATAAAAGGACTTCTCTTGCATACTACCCAAATACAACAGAAACCCAACTTACAGTCATGATGAATAACAGAGTCACCTTACCTCCTATCTCTGACATCTTCACAAACAAAAATGCCGGGCTTGCTCCTCCTCAGCCAGCTTTTGCCCCTTACCACAGGCAAATGCCTGTAGCGGCTCCAGCTCCTGGCATCCATGGTTCGCCTTATCCTCCCATGCCAGTTTACCTGTACCAGATGTACAACTCGCCTCCACAGCACCACCACTCGCCTTATGCTGGGGCTTCTTACACTCCATACGCTGTTGCCCCTGCCAGTGGGTCTCCTCCAAGTGAAGCTGCTCCCCAGGGCTCTTTGCCGCTTTTACATAGAAACCTGGAGAACAGCGAACGCCGTCCTTCCGTGGCGCTGCCTACGTCGCCTGGTTCGCCACTGTCCAAGTCTCTGTCGCCAGAAGCCAGCGGGTTGGCCACGCGGACGAGGACGAGAAACAACTTGCCCAAGGAGACCACCTACATCTTGTTGAAGTGGTTGAACGACCACTTGAACCACCCTTACCCCAACTCCTTTGAGAAGACGCAGTTGATGATGACCACCGGTCTCAATCAGCAGCAGTTGAGCAACTGGTTCATCAACGCCAGACGCAGAAAGATCAAGGTGTTGCGCCAGAAGCAGAAACTGGCCTCGGCCTAAGGCCCTCTGCATCGGGCGCCGGCAGGGCCGGAACCGGCTGGGCCCTCATTATGTATATTACGGGAATGGAATGGATACGAGTATTATTTTGTCCTTTGTAGCGTTACTTGGCTGTGGCCCACATGCAACAGTGTTTCGATCACTGGTCACGTGTGTGTCACGTGACGTCATGCACCCGCTTTTGCCTTCGCCGTCGTAACCTCCCCCAGTGTTAAGTGGACGCCAACGTAAGGCTAAAAGGCGGGCAAGACAAGGGCGGGAGCTTGCGTGAGTAGATGGATATTACTTATTGTGTGCAGTACCAGTCTTTACCCGCCGCAGGTTGTCGTAAAATACCAGCGTGCATGACGGAGTGAAGACGGAACTAAAGTGGAGGGCCGGATGCTCGTATTGGTCATAATTTCTGTTTTTCTGTTCAACCTGTCTTTAAGGAGTTTTAGTGGTCCGAGGGTTGACGGGCATAAAAAATAAAGGTATGGAATAGTGATTCCGTGGAGATGCACTTGAGTGAGGCGACGTCCGGGGCCTTTTGAGGCTAGATTTTAAAAGAACTGTAATTTTTTTATTTTACGACTCTGAAACACGGGATGTCGCTTGCTTGGAGCTGGCACAGTGGCCAGGGTCCAGGCGCCTGTGTTTACCTCGATACCCCTATTCTGACCACCAGGCTCTTGACACTTGCATGAAGAGTTTGTGCAGTCAGGCTGGTTGTGTTAAAGCGTTAGGTCCGAACGGCTCCGGCTATTTTGGTGTTTTCGCTTTCCGAGGACAATGGTGGTTTTGTGGCAGGCTGGATTGATAAGGGATTTTGAGGTGATATAGGGGGTGGTTAGGAGTGGTTTAGGAGGTGGTCTGGGAGGTGGTGAAGTGAGGTGGTGAAGTGAGGATGTCAGGAGAGCGGTAGATAACTGAGTAGTGGAGGCTGAAGAAGTGGGAATTAAAGGAGTAGGGATTGAAGGAGTATTCGATTCTGAAATATTGGCGAGTTGTGTCAAGAAAGAGGTTTGGTCTGGTCGGCTTGTGATAGGATGTGCTAGGTTTTGAGTTGAAGAGAAGTTCTTATGATGACTCTTTGATGCAATTGATCATGGCTTCGTCTGATTGAAGCTAATGGGAAGCAATGCAGTGAGTGGTAGGAGAAGATTCGCTTCAGTATCAACAGAAATCGAAATCACTACCATGAAAGGTCTTTCGAGACAGAGGTCTGACTAAAAGAATACCGGGCACAGAGTTTGGGGTCGAGATTTCTCTAAATCAGCGAGGACACTTGCCTTTTTTCGAACCGTAAGCTATGCCACTGGATCCACTTTGATGAGACTTGACTGGTGCTACTTGATCTGGCAACATGTGCTGCTTTGCAATATGAGCAAACTCGTTGTAAAACGATGTAGATTTGTAGCTTAACCTTAAGGATTGAACAAGGCATTGTTACGTGTGGTACTTTGGCACTTCGATGTGGTGAACGTTATACACGAACATAGCTCCAACCGAAAATGCTTCGGAACCTCTTGGATTAGAGTCTTCCCAATCTCTCTTCAAACAACCCAATAGCTTTCTGATCACTCATCCTAAACCCTGGAAAGATCTCCCAAAAAAGGGTCTAGTTAGCTTTGGGATCCTCGGCCACGTCTGATCGGTCTCACATCACAATGTAGATCCACACTCCAGAAAGTCTAAATTTCTGGGGCAGCAGTTGCGTCAGAATGCGGCCACAAGGTAAATTAGGCTTCTGATTTCCGGGGGCTGGCATTCGCCTCTTTTCTGGGCAAGGTATGGAGCACTGGGTTCTTGGATGATATCGAATGTGACCACCGGACATATCGCTCGGACTAATCGGAGTATACGATTATTCGGAGAGTGATTTACAGAATTTAAGGGAAAAAAGATGATCTGGTGTTTTTGGCGGGCTCCTGCAAAAGGCTTGCTGAGTTAGTGTGGGGTGGGATTGATTATTGTCAAAGGAATTCTGCGTGTAGCGAACAATAGCACTGAAGAAGTGCTTCAAAGATCGCTTAGGTTGCCAATTCTGTTTAAAAGAATATGAGCATTTCTTAATATTGTTAACTTGGATGTCTGGGGCCACTGGTACTAGGTATCCATTAAACTTCGACCGCTAACACCGCTAACACTGATACTGCCATACCTAACACTACTTTGTTTCCTTCCTAAACATCTCCTAAACTTTTCTTTCGTTGCTTGATCAGGTCAAAAGGAGAAAACCCATTAAAGCATATTTAGCAAGACCGCTTCCTTCAGCCTTGATCTAAAATTACCAAGGATGCGGCTATAGCACCTGTTCATTTCAAGCAGAAGAACATTCACAGGATCCCCCAGTGGCTTGTGAAGCCTCCTCCATTGAATCTAATGCACACTCCACCGTTTATTCGACTGTCTTTGTGGGTGCATAAGAATAGCGTATCTGTAAGGCACCTTTTAAAGACCTGATTTCTTTCAATCCACTTTGCAAGAAATATCGACAACTCTCCGATCCCTATTATCCTGTGCTGACTTCCCACAACTTCAATCACCCAATCTCTTCAATTCCTCTTTTAACCCTGACTCCAATTCATCTAGTCTGCCTCTCGACGCATGCTTCAGAGCTTCATTGTGCCAAAAGCACCCTCGGCTCCATTGTTCCTCGAGGCTTGAAGTAATGGAAGCCAAGAACAGCCAAGCCGTTAGCCGATAGAGGTTATCGGAAATAAGCGGATTAGAACAATCAGTGCCTCAGATCTGCCGTAATTGATGTCTCCTTCTCCGTGTCCCAAGTCAACCACACAGTAATGGCTGGCTCGTAAACCGCCTTGAGAACCTAGGGCCCACGGGTCTCCAGAGTCAACTGGTGGTCAACATAATGATGCGGAAATCAAACAAAGGCGTTCTTGGCTGCTTCCTGTCGGCGGTAGTCCACAATTCATGCTGTCATGTGCTGAACCCCTTTTTGTCTGTGAATGCCAAATTGTTCCCGCTGGGAATTGTGTCTTCTTTTCCCATCCGGTTTCACGCCAGTATCCTTCCGAGCTCTGGTTTTGTGTAACTGTGGGATAAACCGTGGTACTGGATAAGTTGGTGTCTAGCTCCCCATAGAACGGTGTTTTTTATAAAGTTCGAGTCGGCTGCGTTAATTCACAGCGTCACTTTCTTGCGGGGCCTTTTTCGGTGTTTCACCCGAGTTGGTCGAGGAGGTTCGCCTGTCTAGATATAAGCGACATACTGAATTGAATTTCGAGGGTGCTTTTTGACGCCTAGCATGGGGAGCAGCGTGAGCCGAATGGAATTGATAAGTAATTCTTGCGTAAGCGTCAATGCTGATATTTTTTTTTTAATGATTATCAATTAAGAGGACGCCAGGAATAATAAATTCCTCCCAACCAAACCTATATAGCTAAAAACCACATAGTAAACCCCTTGATAAGGTTCTGGCTCGCTTGTAAACGGTGCTCTGTTCCGTTCGGGTAGTTGTGCCGAACCAAGCTGCTGGATGTAAACAATTGAAACTTTGCACTTTTGAAGAATTACCAGGCGTTAGTCGGCTCTGGACACATTTAATTGGGTGCCTATTTGCTTATCATCCCTATTTAAGGATCCTTTTACGATCCGTTTATGATCCTTTTTCTCGAGTAGCCAGTTTGTTGAAACGTTGTCTAAGCCTGGTTAGCTGCAAGCTAAGGCAGAGCCGGTAAAGAGAAGCAATGGACAGAACGAAGGAATTTGATAAATGTAGAGACTGATAGGTGACGGTAGAAGGGTGCTGTCTTAGCTTTCCAAAAGTCCATCCAATGTCGGGTACCCGTATAGCGGGTACCTGGGAAACAAAACCATATTGGCTTCATGGCCTGGAGCCTCATTACGTTGCTTTCTTATTCAGTTTTATTAAGCGGAAATGGCGTTGCTTTGGGGCCAAGGATTGAGAAAGTTGTAATTTCCGATATTTCCATTGCTGCTGAAATGACTAACAGCTGATGTGTTCTCTGACAAATGCGTAGCAAGCTTATCTTAGAAGTTAGAAAGCCATTTTTGTACCCCGGTCGGGAAAGGTTTTTTGAATTTGCAGCATTGAATACTCTCCACTTTCATTTATTAAAGGACACACAATGGTCCATAACTGTGGTGAGCTTTCAGGCATTGCCGCCATTTAAAAAGAAGCTGATTTCTTCTTAAGGCTGTTTCCTTTCAAAATCTTCTTAGATAGAGCTTGACAGAATCACCAGGTGCTTACTTCCGATGCACCAAAACTTGATTACCGGGAGAACGTAATCTAGGAAATTCTTTGAGCTCGCCCCAAGTTCACAATTGAAAATAAAACCGTCTATTTTCATGAAGAGATCATTCTTGGCCTAATATTACAGTACCTGTTATCCACTCATTCTACCACTGTAGTGGCTGCGAATCCCAACCCACTCTTTCTACGCCAACCCAAGAATGCTTTTCCATTTCTTCATTCTCTATTCTTATCAAATCGGCCGAATCAAAATTTCATCAAATCTCCAACTTTTTTTAAAGTGCAATTCCCCATCTCAACCCTCAACTCGTATCTTTCGCGACTGTTTACTTTTCGTTTGGTGATCTTTAACTACTATGTCTACCGCAGATGCCTTAATAGCCGTGGCCAGCACGATTCTCGACCGTGCCGAGGGCCTCCTGATGACGGAGGTCAACAAAAAAGGAAGAAAATTCAAATACGTCAACGACGCTTTTCAGAGAGTCCAGGAAGAAGACAAACACTTGATCATCCATCCGCTGGACCTCAGCGAAGGGCTTTCCACGATTCTGGCTTACTCAATTCTTCAGAGTATTGACGAGACGCTTTTTGAACGCTTTCCCGATGTTTGCTTGGCTATTGTGGGAGCAGCAGGGGAAATCGAAAAACAGGGCTGGTACGAGGAAGAGCATTCCTCTGTGATTCCATACAAGCAGCTGAAATTCACGTACACGCTTCAAATGAGGCAAAAAACTGTGGAATTTGCTAAGGGCGTGAAAGAGGAACATTTGCACCAGGCCGTGGTGATCTTGTATTGTGCTAAGCTCTCGTTCTTCCACACAGATCACCACATTGGCAATAAGCTCGATGATCCGTATATGAGGGACTATGTGGAGCAATTCTACGGAGAGGAGGCAGTCCAGCTGCCGGAGGTCATTCTGGCGTTGAAATCTTTCGTGCATTGGGCCAACATTAAAGGCTGTCTTTGGAAGTTAAAGGTTCCAAATTTGAACATTGACGAGGCGTTGATAAAACGGTTTTCGAGTTTCCCCGATCCTCCGGCTGAGTTGCTCGAGGTGGTCAATAAACGGTACCCTAGCGGCACATCCAAGTACCTGCTTGTCCGGAAACTGCTTGACATTCTAGCCGACTACGACTACGCCAAGGTGATCCCGTTCCCCGAGGGGCCTGAGTTCGATCTCCACTGGATTTTTGATCTCTGCCACAAAATTGAGTCCGATCCAATCAGATACCATCTCCGTTCATCGCTGAAGCGCTTGTGCACGAATCCTGTGAACCTCATCGAGTTGTCCAAAGAGCACAAGGCGCAGGTCCAGAATTTGCTTTCCGTGATCAGTATTGTGCTTAATGTGTTTCGGATCGAAGAGGGCGAGACGCTTCTCCTGAACCTGAAGATCCCCCAGTTCTGTGACGAGTTGATCGATGAGTATGAGGAGTACTACAATAAACTCGTGGACGTGTTGACCAAGATCGATGAGTATCTCCACAAGGGCTGGGGAGCAGATGACATTGTGTTGAGGTTGTACAACAGCAACACCAGGAATGTTCACGATGAGGTGAATCAAATGAGAGACGCTTTTTCCGAGGACTACAATTGAACGGGAAGAAACTGATGTTTGGCTCTAAAGTTTGCTGAAGTAACTTGATGCTGGGCTAATTTCTCTTGGCTAAGCTGACATCGTGTCTCGATGCTACAAGGTTCGACTAGAAGCGGTGTCAAACGAAGTTGTCGAGACGAGAATGAAATGCTGACCACCTGGCAGATACATGATATTCGGTTGCAAAGCACCTTAAAACAGTCGGTTCAGAAAAACATGATGTCAAGCCGAAAGACGACCAAGCTACAAATGGCTGCAAATGCCGTAGCTCGTCATCTATGGCAACGCCGCAAAACACTAGTCACTTTTACAAATTTAATTAATGTCTCCTTTTTCCTGGCGGGCCCAAACTTCAAAGTTGGACTTGAGGTGGAGAGAATCGCCGTGCTATGGCTCTTTGGCGTCATATTTTTGACTGCGTCCATACCCCACTGGTCATTTACTGATCCACCTTGGATAACGGTAGTCACCACTGGAACCAAAAAACGCAAGCATTCGAGGCCATTTCAAGCACTTTACTGCCACGAAGAATTTGGAATATCTGGATACATCACGAACATGATGAATTTGCCAGACCTCCCAAACTGCCCTCATTCATCTCCATGACTTTCCTTCATGCATAATCCATGGCTGCAAACGTGACGTTGACAGGGTTCCACAAACCCCTCATCCACGCGAATTCTGACTCCAAAACTTTATTCTTTTCGCCAACTACCCATTTTCCTCGCGGAATGTATGGCATTTTGGGATAATACGCTTTAAATGTCCAGCTGCTAAATATTGAACCAGCCGCTATTGGTCGCGCATGGAGAGCCACGCGGTAACTGCCTTTTTGGGCCCCTCGTCTTCGCACCCTCCTACCGTTAGATGCACCTTGTCTCTAGATCCTGCCGTTAGAGTTTACTCCAATCAAGGTGAGTTGAACTCCTCCTGTTACTCCTCAATCGTTATTTATTTCTGGCTCTTTCCTTGTTATCGGCTTCCAAGATGCCTCACAACGCACAAGAATATTACCTTGACAGGCTCCACGACCTGCCCTCTATCAACCATACAAGAACAAAGAACGCTCAGGCATGGAAGAACCTCTTGCCTGAGCAGGAATATGTGGAGAGGGAGTTTCTCCTTTCAAAGGCAAAAATCACCTCCTCGAAGGTCAACCGTCTTTGCGTGTTTGCATTGAAGAAAAGAGACTCCGATGCTGTGGTAAGTTCCATGGAAGTCTTGATCCGGCAGGCCTGGCGTTTTAAGAGAGAAAGCGACTCAGTGGTGACGATTCCCGTGTTAAGCGGCTGTATTGGCGCCGTTTACACGTACCCGGAACACAGGGGCAACGGGTTTGCCGCTTTGATGGTAAGCAAATTCATGGATGAGATGCGCCGGGATGAATACTTGGGCACCGAGGGATTCACGTTTCTTTACTCGGAAATCGGCGAGTATTACGCCAATCACGGCTTCAAGTCTTTTGCAGTGCCAATCGCCAAAATCCCTCTCGAGCCATCCACAAAGTTCGAGCTCCCCCAAGGTGCATCGCTTGTGGAGTTCCACAACTTCGAGTACCTCTTCGCCCATTATAGAGACCATTTTGCCGGCGAAATGGAAGCCAAGGTCAGAAAGGACGGAATTGAGCGCATAACGGTGGTCCCCACTGCCGATTTCGTGGACTGGTTCCACTTGAGAGCCAAGTTTCTCTCTACACGGATCTTTGGCTCTGGTTCAACCAAGTACGACGTCTGGAACGACTCGTACGAACACATTGTGGGACAATTTCAGGACGTGGAGCCCAAATACTTTGGCTTGCGTCTTGACTGTCCTTCCTCAGGCAATCTTATTGGCTTCATTGTGTGGACCTACGACTTTGACTACAGTAAGGAGGAGGAGCGCTTCCATAACCATGCCACAGTGCTTAAGATCCACGTGAACACCCCAAACTTTGATAGAGATACATACGCATTGCAGCTTCTTGAGCTTGCTAAGGGGTACTTGGAGCTGCCCCATGAGGAGGAGCCTTTGAAGAACTACACCGAATTGATATTGTGGGAGTCTGAGATTTCTGACCATGTGAAGCACGAGCTTGTGAAGAGACACGGAGCAGATTTGCATTTGGAGAACTCCTCCCGAAGTGCCATCATGTATAACAACGATGCTGATGACGAGAAATTGAAGCTGGGCCAGATGGTCTGGGAAAATAACACCAAGCTTCCCTGGTTTTGATTTTGCTGGCACTTTCCTCTTAGCCTTCGCTTTGCCCTGGTTGGCTCCTGCTATTTCGGAATTCACTAATTAATAACTGCAGCGTAGTGGTAGTGTGGTTTGGATTTGCAACCAAACGAGCCAGAACCAAAAGTGCACCTGTACACCAGAACAAGTCTGCCACAACTGTCCGTACAAAAGCATCAAAAATGACAATTTTAGTAAGAATATATTGGCGTTGGTTATTAAAGGGATACTATTGGGTCGAACTTTGGTAGTAGGAAGTGTGAAAGATTCAAAATAGTGCCGTTTCTAATATCAGACCACTTGATCAGAGTCGAAGCAGAACAGCATGCGTTCCAATTTTCTGCTTTTTTTTTGTTATATTGATTTAAACTAGCTGAAAACCTTGATACAATCCGTGTCAAGTGAGCTGTTCTGTCAACTTTCAATTCTTTACCGTTTGGCCCCTGTGAACCTGATGTCCACTTACGTCATCCTAGAAAAGGGCCAATTTTCCTTCGCAACCAAAAACTTCAGTCAATTAACTTTGGGTTTTGAGTTTTGAGTTCGATTGCCTTTGAAATTGATTTTTCTGCTCATGTCTTCATTTGCCTTGTGTAGGGAAATTGTAAAGTGGTTGCGAAATCCTGAAAGTGGGCCCCATTCAAAGCTACAGAAAAAACTACAAATTCGAGATGTTCCTTAAAAAAAGCATTGTGTAACTTCATAGCAACACTTTGATGCAAAGTCAGAAAATAACACACATTTTCTCTTTCAACTTGATTTCTACCGTCCATCAGAGCCCTTCGTTGTGCTTCAAATCCAGATGATGCAAAAGAAGCCTTAGGCGCAACAGAAAGAACATAACAATCAACTGTAAGTGCTAAATAATATTTCCAATTCCTTTTGGCCCTTCATTGAACGGCAAAAGGAGTCACAACCCACAGGCTCTAGATTGGTCCAACTTACATCAAACTCATCACCCGTTCACCACCAAGACGAACCAATTAAGCCAAAACAAGCCAAAAAGTTCAATGTAAAATCACAGCTGCAGTATGACAATAAATTCTTCACGGCCCACTCGATGCCCTTTCCACCAACTTCAAGGTAGTGCACGTGACCGCTACACAAGAGAGATTCTTCCAGAGTTCAACATCAACATGGAGCTTCTTCCCGAGGGCCAACAAAACGCCGTGGAGGTGTTATGGGAGGATCAGCAGAAAATCAACAAGTTCTCCTCGCTCATATACAAAAAAGACACATTGTCGGAGCGTCTCGGAGTGCTAAAAACCGAGAAAGATTACATTGACGATTTGGCATTGGAGATCGAGCTTTTAGACGAAGACGAGAAAATCCAGTACAAGGTGGGCGATGCCTTTGTATTCTTAAAAGTTGACGCTGCCGTAGAGGCAATCAACAAGCAGAACAGCTCGTTGGACTCTCAGATAGAAAAATTGTCAGACCAGATCGACGAAATCGAGGACCAATTAGCGCAGTACAAGAAAGATCTCTATGCCAAGTTCGGCAGCAACATCCAGCTCGAACGCTGATATTACGTATATACATTTCCTTCCCAAAATACAATCACTCCAGATCGCTCTCCTCCTCGTAGTCGGGCATCATGTCCTGAAGCATCCTGGCTTCATTCTCACTGTGTTTCGCCTTTTTGGGCGCCGGCTCTTCAGCTTCTGACGTACGCCTTTTTTGTTTGGGCAGCGAGCCAGGCGATGCTCTGTGATGTGGCTGGTGCTGCTGTGGTGGTGGCTGGTGACGAGCCTGTTTGACCTTCTGTGCTCTTTCATACTCCCGCTTCTTCCACGCTTTCTCAATCTCCGCACAAGCGTCCTTAAGCTCTTGTTCCGAAACGCCGTCGGCGATACTATGGAGGATTTTCTCCACCACAGAGTAGTGGTTGCCGTTGGACTTGTCGTTACGGAAGCGGAGCATCTCCCAGAACGGCGGTTTCAGAATTTTCTTTCGGCACTCCACAATGCGTCCCTGTAGCGGCTCGTTGAGCTCTTTAAGCTGCTCCCAATCGTCCTCGGGTAGATCTAGCTGAGCAAACTCCTCGTAATCTCTGGCACCCTTCCACACACTCAACTTGAACTCCTCCGGTTTGCTATCGTAGTCTGTGTATGTGGAGTCAGGGTCACGCGGGTCCATGTCGGGATCCTGGTACTGCTTGAACACCATGTTCATTTTGAAGTCTATCGTGTTTTCGTGGGCAGGCTTCCACTTGAATAGAGTGGCATCCGTGCCAAATATGTATGGGGTCTCTGCACAAGTGAAAATAAGCCCATCTGACTCGTGGAAGAGCTGGCTTTGCATTGACAAGACTCGATTGGCTCTGTACGACAGCTGCATCATCTTGAAGCTGACTTTGAAAGGGAAGTCTGCGGCATTCACGATTTCCGGATGGCGAGCCTTGAAGCTGTCGAACGGTTTCATGACGTGCTCCGTTATGTAGCCCAAACGCTTGGGTAGAGGTCTGTTTGTGACGTCCTTTTCGTTGACTACCAAGGCATCGAAAATGCAGTATCGAAGGAATGGCTCCAGGACATTTTTCGTCTCCAACACGAGCTCTCCATCTAGAAGCGTGCCGTGATGGAATGTTTCTCCGCTGTCCTCCTTCACCTCTGAAGGAAAATGGATCCCAGGAATATGGTAAAAATCGTTTTCTCGTGTCACGAGAAACACACCTTCGCCTCTGGCACTATCGTGCACAAGGAAGAGAAGACACCGCAAACCGTCCGACTTTTCACACACAAAATAGTCTCTGCTTTTGAGAACCTCAAGATGGTGTCTCTCGAAGGACACCGGCTGGGAGCCAGGGAACTGAGTGTTTCTTCGTTTGAGAAGGTCTGCGAGCATGAGCCTCAACTCATGAAGTTCCTCTCCGCCCAATTTTGTGCCGGGAATCTCGGGCATATCCCGGTCACCGAGCTGTAGCATGATGGATGTGAACGAGAGCTTGGTTTAATTGCTGCCAGCTAGTGACAAAAAGATGGTATTGTTGATGAAGAAACGAGCCAGCTGAAAGAGCGGTGAGTGCACGTGACCAAAAACCTATCAAAGTGCTACACCTTCACCACAAAATCTCACTCAAGGTAATCATGGACCGTTCCACGTTGGGCGCCTCGGGCTGCTTGTAGACTTGCAGAATGTGATCCAGCGGGTCCTGGAGCCCAAAATGCTCCGCTCTGATTGGTTCGTTGAGCTCCTTGGCGAGCTGGTCTCCTTCAAGCTCAGAATGGGCTCTTTCGGCGTCATCCAGAAGGTGGCAGTTTCTGCATACCAGAGCACCGGGGTGTTGTGGAGAAGGCCACCACTTGGGCGAAGCTGTGACTTTGCAAACGTCGCAAGAGATCTCTTTTCGCTCCTTCTCCTTTTCTTTCCTGTATTCCGTAGGTGCTCTGTACTTTGCAGCCATTTCCTCCTCGGTTTCGGTGAACTTTTCCACCATTTTCATGTAGTTTTGAGCCTTTAACTGGGGCCCTGTGCATCTTGAGTTCGTGAGTCGGGCTAGGTCTTCGATGAACAACAGCATCAACGGCTTGAGCTCGCCATTTAACGTCCTCCTTCCCAAGGTTCTCATGTTGTGAATGGCTCCTCGTTGATCGTGTCTTGGACAAAGAAGCACAGGTTCCAACTTGCCTGCGTCGTCGCCAATGTATGTGTTTGTGTTGGATTTGGAGATTTTTTGGGGCACGAGCTTGAAGCCGAGTTTAAAGTTGGGGGTATCTTGAGCACAGGTTATGTGGAACTTTTCCTCCAGGTCTTTACAGCCGTCACACTGTATCATGGCACCGCTGAGAGACTTGCAAATGCTGCATCTGCTTGTGTAGTTTTCTAAGAAGACGTTGGAAACACTCTCAATAGCACAACCCACCTGTTTTGTGCTTGTGGAATATAACACTTCTTTGGAAACAAAAGAAGGCGTTGTGACATTTCTGAACGAAATCTGCTTGTGTGAAAATAACGCACAAAGCAAATGTGCCCATTTCCCAGAATCAAGCACTGGCATGAGAAAGTCGGGCTTCACTAATGGTGACCCCAAAATTGACATCTCGTAGTTCTGCTCATTCGCAAGACAAAGACAGCATGAGTATGTGGTGGTATAATGCGGACTGAGGTCGTTCACACAAGCGTCACAAAGCCACTGTTTGACCGGCTTTTGTTTCCCTGAAATGGCGATCCCAGCACACGATGCATGGACATTGACGCCGCAGTTGGAACAGATCAACATTTCAAGCAAAGAGTCGTCTCTGTCATCATACTCAGTGCAAACGCAACAGTTTCTATCATTAGCCGAAAACGGCAACTCAATGTTTGCCTGAGAAGGCGCTTGGAAGGCTTGCATGAGCAGCTTGAGGTCGACCAACTGCCGGCTCTTGAAAGTAGTAATAAGGTCGTAAAGCTTCTTTTCGTCGAGCTTTAAGTGCAGCTTCTTGTCAACTTTAACAAGAGAACCAGCAGACTCGGGGATCCTGTAGTCTGGATTGAGAATGGGACTTGGAACCACAGAATCCGATGAAGTAGAGCGCTTTTGTCTCTTCTGCTTCTGGGGCCGAGAAGTAGGCTCCTTGACTTCTTGCTGAGTCCTCTTTTTGGTAGATGCAACAGGAACAGCCTTTTTGACATCAGGAGTTGCAATAGAGTCCTCCTTGTCCTCCTCTTTAATCGGGCTCTTCTTTCTAGGCTTTGGCTTTGGCTTCGTTTCCGGCTTGGCAACACCATTGGTGGAAGTGAGTGGTTTGCGTTTCTTTTCTGAGGAGTCTTCCGGCTTCACTTGGACTTGAGCTCTGCCATTGGCCCGTTTTGTGGATGCAGGGGGCTTGACAGAGTTATTGGACGTCTTCGGTGTGGTTGTTGCGGGTTTATGAGCCTTGGGTTTGGCTGGAGGTCTAGGATAGACAATGTCCGGTAGTTTCGTCGGTGATGGAATGGTGATGTTGGCGATAGCAGCAACACGCTTGGCGTAGTTGTTAGGTTCGGCTTCAGTCTTTGGAAGAGGAACCTTCGAAACCGAGCTTTCACCAGGTTTAAGAACCACAGGATCATACGAAAGACCTCCACCTTCCATCTGTGCTTTCATCAAAATCTTCTCTGCATCGGTGACCAACTCGGCCTCGACCTTCTTCTTATAGCCTCCAATACCCCTGGTGTTTCTCTTTTCCACTTCGAGGGGATCTTCCCAGTAGACAGCATAACGTCTCCAAAGCCTAGCACAACGGAAGCACAAGCCAAGGACTGCTTCAGGGTCGATGTCTTCGGCCTCTAAACTTTCGTCGTACTTGGTGTTTTCATCAAAACCGGTGATTCTGAACCACTGCGTAGACTTGTAAGTCTTGCAATGCTTACAACAAAACTTGCGCCTTTTCACCGCAATCTTCTCGTTTTCATACGAGGAGTCGTCGTCGCTGTCGATCATATTTTCCACAACTTTTGCGGGCTTTTCGTCCTTGGTGGAACTCAGTAGTTTCTTCTTTCTACCTGGGAAGTTGCCCCAAATCTGGCGACCTCTTGGTGACTTCTTCCACAAGTAGTAAAACCTCACCACCATAGAGCATGGCTGGGACTTGACAAGCTTGTATGTGGGAAAGAGCTCACTGCCGTTCTTTTTGACACCATTTTCGAAGCGTTTGATCTCTTCAGCAGAGAATGTGGGCTCTTTGAGAGAGGCTCTCGTGAGCTGGGAGACCTTGTCAATGGCAGATACAGCGTCGCCTTTGCATTCCAACCAGATCTTCAAGATGGCATCCACGAAGTTAGGCGATGTTGGGAACATGTTAAGACGCTGAGCGATGGGGTTGCATGCCCTGACGTAGTCGTCCAACTTGGCGAAATTGTCGGCCACATCCTCCTCTCTATTTTTCCAAAGTAGCGTGCACGTTTCTCCATCTCCGTCGTCCACACCACGCTCCACATAACCTTTGGGGCGAGGCTGGAGCCACTGGGGATATTCTTTAGGGGGGACGTCCTCAAATTGCTTTGGAAGCGGTAGTCTTTTTGTCTCTTCCTCGACGGTCTTCTTTTTAGCGCCTCTTTTGCCTGGGGCCTTTTTCTTACCGTTTTCAGCCGCCTTGGGGTCGTCGTAGTACACTATGGGATGGTCAATGTACTCAGGAATGTTGGAGGCCTGGTACTTGGGGCCCAAGCTTGTGGACGCCCTAGGGTATGGGGAACGGTCGTCTAGATCAACTGCATCTTCTAGACGGGTATGTATGCCGAGGTAGCGCATGCTCCACTCCTCCTTGAGCCTTCTCTCCTCCACCGACAAATCAGCGTCGTTATTCAAAAACTCCTTCGCCAAAAGCTCGTACTTCGGGAGGGACACTTCAGGGGACTTTCTTGGAGACTCCTCGGGTTCTTCGGGCTCCTGAGGCGAGGAAAGCACGGTATCGCTCATTTCGGAGATCTCCTTCTCGTTGGAGGACCTGTTGTCATGTGAGAGCATCACCATCTTCTTGCTCTGGTACTCCAACTCGTGTTTCTTCGTACAGAGAGCACAGGACCAGCTGAAGCCTCTACTGGGTTTTTTGAGGAGCGGAGGATCGAGGCAGAGCATGTGGAAGTGTTTTTCGCAACCAGCACAGGTTACCAGCTCATTGGGAGCACACCATTCGGAGCAAACATCACAGTGAGAGCTCAGGTTGGACTCGAAGTTGGCGATGAACTGTTTGCTTCGCGAGGGCTCCATGAAAATGAACTCGAACCGCTTGTTGAGCGCAAGAATGTAGTTTTGCGAGTTGTTGGCAGCATTGCTCACGTACTGGAGGAGCAGCGACGTCTTGATGATATCGTAGAACTTGATCATGTAGCGGTCAAACAACTTGTCGAAGTAGAAGCAGTTGGGGATCAGGCAGTAGGCCTCTAGCAGCAGCATGGGGGTGCCTTCTCTGGCGAATTTCGGCGAAGCGTCGATCTCCAGCTTGTGTTTCACGGTCACCACGCCCCTGAAGCTCTGCAACGGGCAGGTGTCGCTGTGCATGGACGCATAGAGAAGCCTGGAGTCCAGCGTGTGTTTGGAGATGTCTCTGGGTCTGTAGAACCACTGGATCTGAAAGACAAAGAGGGAGGCGTCCACCAACGGGGACTCGTCTGGCGGCAGATTATCCGTTTTGCTCTTGCGGGCGAAGCCCATAACCCGGCCAATGTAGTATGGTTCTCCTGGAGGTTCACTCACCATATATATGTAGTCACCTTTACTTAGACAGAAGTAAGGTTCTTTGCGGCGGCGAGACGTCAGACGGGCTGTGGTCTCTTCGAACTCTCGGAGATGAAAGCTGGGCTGCTCAGGGCAGAATAGGCTCTGCTGAAGCGTATCCACATAGGCACCTTCCAAGTTGAGCTTGTTGGAGAAGTAGTCTCCAGGCGCCACGGGCGGCTGCCAATTATAGGGAAGCTTCCCCGTCGACAGCGGAAGCGGCGTTGTTTTCTTTGGCTTTCGGCCTGCTGGCGCTGCCTTGACATTGGCACTGGGAGACTCGTTCTGGTCCTCCAAGAGACCTTCTGGAAGAGCATCCAGGTAGTTCTTGTTTCCGGCGTTTTTACGCTTGGGGCGTGTTGTCATGATGAGGCGGCGAATGGAGCAAGCGACGGGGCGTCAGCGGCCACTGGGTCGGGATTCAGAAAGAACGACGAGGAGGTTTTGGAAAGTGAGAAATTTGGTGCGTCCTTGGTTGAAGGGTTGCACCGGGCCTGGGTCGAAATGGGAGTAAATTTGGGGGAAGATGGGGGAGTGAAGGAAGTTTAGGGATTCTGGGCTCTGGGGGATTTTGCTGGTCTGGAGGGCTGGTCTTGTGAATGTCTCATACAGCTCAGATGAGTATGAGATCCAGGGAGGCTAGTGCAATGAGTTGTGAGGGGGTTTGAGGAGAGAAGCTGAAATGGTATTTAGGAATGGTACTAAGAGAGTATAAAGCGAATTTGGTTTCGAATTGGAATTGGTGGTTCGATGTGAGTGCCAGGCGGTGGACTGAGCAGTATAGTGAGGTATGGTGAGGTATCTGGAGGTATGGAGAATTACGGGAATATTGCGGGTTTGTGAATTTGAGGAGCAGCAAGAAGTGAAGGGTTTTCCTTAAGAGATCAGAAATTCGAACTCGGTTTAGTTGCCGGCTTTGCTGGGTGATTTTTCAGGTGAGCCATGAATCAGCTAGTGCTTGAGAATGAGGAAAATGAAATTTCAACCAATGATTTTGTAGTGAAGGAAAGCGCAGAAATTTCATGTCAGCGTTTAATTTACAAATCGTAATTGTGCCTTGTTCTCTGGATTCGGGGAACTCCATGCACACAGCCAAGACACTGAACCCGATGTAAGGATCCATGGTTACATGTATTCGCTCTGATCGTCACATTTGGGTTAATTTTTCATTAATTAGTGAATCAAAAGGTGGCGTTTATAAGTTTGTCTGTCCAAGCGGGAAGAAATTTATTCCTGTTTCCAGAAAATGGGTGGTATTGCCAAAGTCGGCATGTCTTTTTCAGTCTACCTTGCTGCTCCAGACAGGCCCTATCCACCTCTCAAAGTAGCCTCTCTTCTCACTTTCTGTCCTCTGATAACCATCAATTCCATTTTTGCGCTTCTATTGGACCGCTCACGTTCTTGCGTTCACCACCTATGACTATGGCCTGTCATCACGGAATATGCACTCGCCGTCACATAATGGCCAAAAACGCTCCTACATCGACGTACTTCCCACATTCAGGGGCTTCTCATTCTGCCTGCAAAGTGCTGCTTGTTAGGCTTTTGTCTCAGCCACATATCACCTTCCCTGTAGAGCGGCCCTAAGCCCGTGAAAAACACCGTCGTTCATCCCTCGGTCGGCACTAATTTCAACACTGCTCACGTTCCTTTAAGAAGCGCTGATATCCGCTCCACCTCCTCCATATCCTCGGCCTCGTCAAGCTGCCTAAGAAGCTCGGCCTTTTCTTCCTTACTGAGCTTGTTCACAGTGCTCTCCACCATTCTCTCCTGCTTGGATTTGGTCTCAGGTTGCGACCCTCCACGCACTATGGCGTCAAATGCGGAGGATCTCTTCTCGTAGCTCTCTCCTAAAAGCTCCTTAGCCTCTGAACGCTCACTGGCACTCACCCTCTGTCCATCTAGAACCTTCAATGTGGGCACTAGCCACACCACAAAAAGCCTGTAGTTGTGCTCCTTCACGGCTTTGTTGCCAAGCAATAGAAGATGCTCGAGCTGCCAATGTCGAAGAGGCAACAACTGGCCCATGTTGGTGATGTTGTTGTTGACAAGCGAAAGTGACTTGACATGCTCATTGGGCTCATCTTTTATTCTGGACACGTTGTTGTTCGCTAGAATAAGCGTTTCAAGCTTGTCTAGCGACGAGGGCACTCCACTGAGCTCGATAAGCTCGTTGTTGGTCAAGTCGATGACATTGTATATGTTGTTTGTTGACTCGAGATTCTCAATAAAAAGCGCCTGGCCACCTCGGAGACTTAAGGTGAGCTTTTTTTCCGGATTGACAAAACTTGCCGCCTCTGATATAAGCTGAGGCGTAAGTTTCATGGTCGTCTTATCAGAGCATCTCAATCACCTTCAGTAATGTGAGGAGCTGTACATGCAGTACACGCTAAATAACCAGACATCCGAGTTAGGTGGTTGAAACATAATGGATGGAAATGAGTAATTTTATGATCAGATTCAATCTAATCTATGCCTACAATGTAGCACTTCTCAGATGCATCTGCTCATTGCTTCAAAAGAGGCATTAGACTCAGGATGAATCCACCTAAAAGCATTTTGTAGATCTTTCAAGCCCTTTAGTAGCCCTTTAGTGACCATTTATCATATGGTGCAACAAAAGCTCGCAATACAAATGCACTCTTGTGTCCTCCATTTCCAAGCACCCGCTCACAGTTTCGGGTAGGACGTAAGTCATGATGAAATGACCACAGAATATCCTCCATGAAACCAGCAGCTTTCTATTCCGCCTTAATATATGGTCACATTGGAAACGCAGTTGTTTGCCTCGATCACTTCCCAAATGCACCGGTCATAGCCATACAATCTCGACTGCCCCCACGTCTTGAACTCGTTCGAGGGCTTCGATCCGATCGACTCGTTCGACAGCGTTTGCGTCAAATCCAGTTTGCCGTTGTCAGTCACATGTAAAATCTCTAAATCTTCGTCTCGAGTGATTTCGGACTCGTTTCTGTTGAGCATCACAGGGGCTGTTTTGCCATTGCCGATTTCCAGAAGGAAAGTTTTATCAAATTCATGGAAGTACATCGATGAATCGACCTTGGATCCGCTCTTCAAACCCCAGCTTATTTCCCAATTGCACTTGTTCCATTGCATGAAGTCCAATGACTCGGCTATGCCGCCGTTATGGAGAATTATTTTTTCTAGCACTCCGCCCACCTTATCGTTGGGATTCAAGTTGTAGAGCAAGTCGATTCCCGAGCGAAAGTAGTTATGGAACTTATACACTGCACCAGCTCTTTCACTGGGTGCTTTGGCAGTTTTGAGGTGTTTATGAATCAAAAGACGCGAGTCGAACTTGTTGAAATAGGCATCCGGTGGACCTAGTATTCTGAGAGCATCCTGCTGCGTGCTCACGCCTAGTTTAAGAGTTTCTGTCTTTTTCGTGTTTCCACCCACAGGTGGGTAAATGACGTCAATCTCGCCTGGCTCAAGCCTCACCTTGAACTTCTCCACAGAAATAGACTGATCTAGCTCGGGATTCCCTTCTTCAGTGAGACCTGTTCGTAAACTCTTCACAAAGCTTGTGATGTCTTTTCCCCTGAATATGGCCAACGACACGCACGGGATATCAGGCGCCACGTCCCAATTGGCGATTTTGGAGAGAATCTGATTATTGTCTTCGATCGAGGCCAACTTTGCAAGTAATTCCTTCAGACGAATCTCGAATTTGAAGCTGATACCGGGGTAGCTCAAAAAGTAGGATTTCTTCTCCAAATTCAACACTCCCGGGTACGTCGGACCGAAGATTTTATTGTAGATCACCTTCAAGCAGGGCAGGGTCACTTGTTTCTGCATTGGCGCTTTCTCCAAGGCATCCGGCTCCTCAGGTACCTCGAAGAATTGGATTTCGTTCAACGCCTGGCCATTATACGAAAGCTTGAGCATATGGAAATTCAAAACCTCAATAAGCTGGAGCTCCTGGCTCAGCAGATTCAGGAATGTAAGCCTGAGGCCCATGGAGGGGAGTGTGACAAGAATCGGTGACTCAATGTATTTCTGAGACGAGTATGCAATTTGCATTTTGCAATCTGATGTTTTAAGTTTTGAGATCGTATCAAAAAGCAGAGTCCCTAATTGCAAAAACCCGGCAATTCCCTCGCCTGGAGAGATATTGGATGTCATGGTACTTGACTTGAGTAGTTGTTGATAGTGACTAGGCTGATAGCCTGCGTAGTAGGCGACCCCCGTGGCCCTGTGCAGGTTATCAGTAAGAAGTTCGACACTTCTGGGCCATATGAGCAGGGTAAAGATAGTTAGAAGAAAGAGACGGGTTTATTATGATTTCGTTGATTGAGCTATTGAATTGTGGCGTTGTTGGTTTATCTGAGTGGTCAAGTATGGGTGACTGCGAAAACCGGAAGAGTGAATGGGAGAATTGGTGTTTTTTCCAATTTTGCTGGACGTTGGATTTACGTATAAGTTGAGCTTTTGACTGTAATTGACATGCTTTTTTAAAGAAAAGGAGGCTTTCATATATGGTACCTTCACAAGTGAACACTACATTTGCAGTGAGCATATGTAAAGAAGTAGCCGTTCTGATAGATCTAGAACTGACTTGTCCTTAAAACAGACAATGAATCAAAATTGCACCAGCAAACATGTTAAACGCTTGAATTATCAGATACGGCTTATTTGCTGCGATTGTAAGCTAAGCAAACTGGCTGTCTCTCCACTACAGAAACCCGGCTTAATAACGCCCGTGGAACTTTGAACTGCTAAAAGAGAATAAGGATAATAAAAGCGAAGTCTATGTGACCGCCAGTACCTTTTACCTGAGTGCCTTTTTAAGACAAAGACTCGTTGCTACACCTCCATACCACATATACTCATATTACTTTTATTAGTCAGAATTAGAAGCGTCTACTGCTTGGTACTGTGATTTTCGCTCGAGTCCTCAGGAGAAAACTGCTCGCCTGATTTGTCGGTGCCCTGAATCTCCTCCTTGTTAGAAGCAGCTCTCAACTGGGCCACACGAGGGTCGTTGGATCTGATTGGCTCAGCAACGTAAGCGCTGTTTTTCGTGCCCAAGGCCGACTCGTTGTCGCTGTCGTAGTAGGCAAACTCGCCGATCTCAGACAAGTCCACACCCATCAACTCCTCGTCCTCGTGCAAACGCAAGCGGAGGAAAGGAATCTTGTCCATGATAAACAAAATAATGGCGGTGACGACGAAGGACCAGGCACCATTGGAGACCGAGGCTGCAAGCTGGTAGCCCAATTGGATGTAGTGGTGGTTCATCCAGCCGCCATCAATCAGAGTGTCTGGGTCCAATCTGGCAACGTAGTCGGCAGCGAACAAACCGGTCATGAAAGTGCCAACAAATCCTCCCACACCGTGAAGAGAGAACACGTCCATACCGTCGTCGATTCTGAGGATGTTCTTGAGGTCCACCGCAAAGTTACAAATAATAGCAGGAACAACGCCGAAGGCGATCGAGGTGTAAACAGGAACAAAACCAGCAGCAGGAGTGATACCCACAAGACCAGCAATAGCACCCATACAAAGACCCACAGTGGACCATTTACCACCAGTGCGGAACCAGTCCACGAACATCCAGGTCAAAGCACCAGTGGCAGCAGCAATTTGAGTGTTGACAC
This sequence comes from Candidozyma chanthaburiensis, assembly GCA_030579055.1. Lineage (NCBI taxonomy): Eukaryota > Fungi > Ascomycota > Pichiomycetes > Serinales > Metschnikowiaceae > Candidozyma > Candidozyma chanthaburiensis. Next base: position 33,719 of record JAKUAA010000007.1, on the reverse strand, counting down.
AGGCGTACCAGGATCTGATGGTAGCATTACCTGTAGAACCACCGTTGAAGCCGAACCAGCCGAACCACAAGAACACAGTGCCCAACACAATAGACGACACAGAGTGGGGCTTGTACTTTGGCACCTTACCGTTGGTCAAAGGATCGTGTCTCTTACCCAAAACCATGGAGTAAGCCAAGGCGGCAAAGCCGGCGTTTTCGTGAACTGGACCACCTCCAGCGAAATCCAAAGCACCGAGATTGGCCAACCAGCCGTTACCGCCCCAGGTCCAGTAGGCAATAGGGCAGTACACCACGGTCAACCAGATAAACAAAAACACCATCATGGGCGCCAAACGGGCTCTTTCACAACCAGCACCCACCATCAAAATGGCAGTAACGCAAGCGAACATTCCCTGGAAGAAACAGAACAAAATATCAGGAACAGCGTCCACGACAGCAGGAGCGCCCAACACGTCCATGAGGCAGAAGTTAGCCAAAGTGCCCAAGAAACTAGAGCTACTCAGGTGGGAGAAACAAAGCGAGTATCCCCAAAAGAACCACTGAAAAGTGGTGAGTGAAAGCGCCATAAGCGACGCCCATATAAGCGAAAGAGCGTGTTTTTTTCTGGAGAGACCCAGGTACAAAAGCCCCACGCCGGGGACCATAATCCACACAAGAATAGCAGAAACAGCCACCCATACCATGTTGGAGCCGTCGAACTGGGCACTGAGGTCCACAGTCAAGGAGTCACCGCCGGTGCCGGTCTGCGTGGCGCCAGGAACAGAAGTCGACATATTTTAATAAAAATCGGTAAACGGGGTAAAAAATCCTGCCGGTCCATGTGTTTAAATAGTTGGTTGGAGGTGTTGATGATAACGATAGGCCAATCACCGACAAGCGCGCATTTACTGATAAGCGAGTTTCTAGCCGCACCCCACTGATAAGGCTGGGGAGGGTCTGTTTCTTGGTATATGTGAAACGGGAGGGACAAGAAAAACACGGCGGACCAATCAGAATCCAATTTTTGCTTTTCACAAGCCCCAACAGCGAACCGACCTCTCCAGCCCCGTTTTCGTCTTTTCCCATTAGTCCTGCAGCGGTGCATGGCAAGATAAGAGAGATGCTTGGAGCCCAGATAGGTGATGTGATTGGCCAGCGGCCCGAACACGTCTGCACGTGTTTTGTGTAATATGCGGGTGCAGTGTTGGTCTGGAAGTCGACGATGTTTCGTATTGGGCGGGCGGTGGTGAGGCGGTCAAAATCTGGAAATTTCGGCACTTTTTCTTTTTGGTAGTTTTGAGCAAATTTGTTTCTAGTCGAATATGGCTTTGAAATTGGCTTGAAATTGCATTTTCTACAGCCCGGAAAGCTCGGCCTTGCTTCAGCAAAAACGGTGAGATAAGTACGGCTCCATATTACTTCGGGCCTGAACCGGCCAAAGCAGCGTTAAAGATGCATTTTTCTGCATGCTATGTTTTAAAAGGCAGAAATAGCCTAAGCCCTCGTATTCCTCAAGAAGGCTGAGTTTTGGGGACTCTGATTCGTCGAACAAAGCGTGCCGATCTAACGTTTTTTGATCTTTTTTTTTTTTTCTATCGTATCAGCTTTTCCATGAAAATAGGTAGCCCCCGATTCCCAGACCGTGCGATTGCGCAATAGACATGAGCGTTGGTTCATGTGTTCCGCTTATTCGGACAGAAAGGTGGGTATTGCTGATCGGCGAATAGAAAGATAAGCCAGCGCCGAGAAGTCGTATCGTTTCGGTGGAATGGGGGATTGGTTTCTCAAGTGGGGAATTCGTGTGGAAATGATTTAGTTATTTCAGAGGGTTCGGTGACTTTTTAGTATCCTGGTACTGCGGTAGATTTAGACGAAAAATCCACGATAGTAGTATGTAGAGAAAATGCACTCCTTAAACGAACAATGACAAGCCAGAAAGGCTGTCGTCATGTATTGGTGACTAGTGGTGATGAGAGGTGTATTAAGGAGAGATGGGACTGATTATATGACTTTCATTGTGAAGGTAGTTTGAGAGCAGTTGTGAAGAGGAAGACTATCAGCGTCGACTTTCCCAGAAATTGGCAATAAACCTCAAATAAAGATATTTGAAATAGTCTCGATGCGTTGGTTTTGTGAACCTTCCTCCGATTGATACTTTATGGGGCGGTGATCATAATTTCAAGGCATGTGGATGTGTCTCACCACAAGATAGCTTGATTGTGGAAGACGAACTACATCGTAGCTGTTGAGTCAGCTGGGGAGTTAGTTTGATAGATTTGATTTGAAAACTTCCCTCCGGTTGCCATAAAGCTAGGCAGACGGGCAATAGTCACCAATTCTACAATCAGCACAAGCAGTGGATTGAGTTGTTTATGCTGAACCTTGAGCTTACAATTGATACCACCCATTGCTTTCATCAGAAACGCTTTCATCAGAAACGCAAAAAGAAGGATATCTCCTAGGGGTCTGGATTTGACTATGAAGGGTTGACAGGGCTATTCTCGGCGAAACATGATGCACTTTCTTTGGTGTTCATGGTCCCGAGGAATGTCTGGTAAATTGGTGATCTTGGTTTGGGTTTCGTTTGATGATGATATTTTACATTCATCCGATGAATCCGGCCTTCTCACACCTTTTTTGGACGCATTCTAAAGGCAGCTACGTGGACAACCCCTTGCCATATTAACTTGCTTAATGCCAATTTACCCCCAAATGAACCTTTGGATGAAATGATGAGCATACATGATCTCCTTTTTGAGAGCTGCCTGCTTCATGCCAGTCATTGAAAATAACAAATCACTATCTTATAGATGGGGGATGCCAGACGATTAAACCAATTGAGATTGGGGTTTGTGGTTTCAATTAAGGAGTTCAGTGCTAGGAGAGGCAAGATTCTTAAAAAAAGCCAAGCTATTCATTTTTCAGATACTCTGGACCAATGGATGGAAAGTTGTCCTGAATTGTTGACCAGAGCCCAGTAATCGACATTCAGACAAACAGCCCCATGGAAGTGACCACTAGCAATTCAACAGCACACCACAATTACTAAATCTCAAGTTTTAAACCCCCAACCAGAGAAGAGAAAGAAACTTTTATACATTTCTGAAGCTCACGAAAGCTATCCCCTATACTGCGAATCGTATAGGCTAACGCCCCGTTGCACCAGATCAGTCTTTAACATTTAGACGGAGTTCCTCAATATTTCGACGTTTTTTTCATTCTTTCCAAATCTCAATCCAGTAGAGCCCTCTTTCATCTAAGTCCTCAAAGCCGCACTGCCTCACCGCAACTAACCCCATGTTGAGCCACACGATCTTCAGCAAACCTCTTTGACCCGTTCTGCTTTCTGCGATTGAAAACACAACCGCGTGAAAATTGGAAAATTACACCAAAAACGCCCACCTTCGTTCACTATTCCTTCCTAGCAACCACCGTAGTTCCCATACTTTGAACACCACCCCCTCAATAAAATCACCCCAGCAGTAACAGCCAAATCCACAAATCAATATATTCCAGCCGTTTCTCAAAATTCCAAAAACATCCTCGTATTTCCCGAATTATCGGATCCTCCAGAGCTGCCAAACACCCTCTCCTGCACAACGGCCTCACCGGCACCTCAACTTAACATCGCAAGTACCAACCAGCATTCATCCACAATGGCCGACGCATCCGAATTCGCCACGACCATCTTGACGTCGAAGCTGCCTGGAGATGTGGCCAATTTCATTCCCCACTCCTTGGATCTCTCGCAGAATCTCATCGAGAAGAACTTGGCCGTGTGGTTCTCCAACTACACGAAAATGCTAATTAAGTACAACCAGGACTTGAATCTTTTGGTGGCCAACGGGCGGGACTTCTTTGCACACTCTGGGGCGGAATTCGGCTCCATCGACAAAATCTGGAATTGCGTGGCGCTGTGTGTGACCTCCCAGATTGGCGCCAACGACTCGTTGATTAAGGTCATGAGAAACGACATTCTCAGTCAATTGGCCGGCGCCACCAAGGACGACGTGCGGTTTTCGGAGCTAGTGGTCAATTCGAAGGAGTTGACTGAGATAAGCCGTGCTTTGGAGAAAAATGACCCCAACGGCGAGTACCAGTGGAACGTCAAGGCGCCCACGGTGCTTTCGAACTTTGAAAACTACAAGCGCCACGAGAAGGACTTGTTGTCCAGCAGCTTTTTGAGCTACATGAACGCGGTCAACTCCAAGACCTCGGAAGTGTTGCAGAAGAACGAAAACGCCGTGAACTACATTCTCAAGGAGTTCAACGTCGACAGCGAAATGAAGGCGTATACTCAGTACATGGTCAATGCCAAGGTCCAGGCGCCTTCTCGTGACTTGGCCCAGGCCCAAAACCAATCTTCAGGCCGTTCTCAGGCCCCCACTGCCTCGCCGGCGAGAAACCAGGCTAACAGAGCTTCTGTTTCTAGCGTTCTGTCGGAACCCAAGAAAAAGCTGAAGTTGCGTTCTAAAATGGGCTCGCTTCTCGGCCGGAAAAAGAAGAACGACAAACACGTGGGCGCCGTTGAGGCCATTCCAGAAGACCAATCTGTCTCTTCGGTTTCTCGGTCCAACACGTTCTCCACTCGTCTTTCCCCTGAGCCTCTGCGTACATCCCAAAAGCAGAATGTGGAAAGAGGCCTGTTTGTGGCGCCTTCCAATGGTGCTGAATCCTCGTCTACGGGTGGTCCTGGTGTTGGTGCCGCTGGTGTGGGTGCCGCAGGAGTTGCTGGAGCTGGAATTGCTGCCACAGCTGCCCACATTGGCTCTGCTCCTCCAAACATCAGAACCCAGTCGTTCAACGCAGCCGTGCCTCTCCAGCCTTCTGCTCCAAAGAAGGAAGAGCCTGCTGCGGCATCCCCACTGCCTGGCCAGGAGGGACCCAATTTCGTCAAATACTCTTCCTCAGACGATGAAAGTGACGGCCCTACCGACCTACACGGCAACCGCTTACTGATGTTGCAAACACACCAGTTGGATCATCCTCCCAAGGTGGAACCAGAAGCTGAGGGCCAATCACGTAATACTTCCTCCGGAAAGTACAGCTTTGACTATGGTGACGAGGACAAGGATCTCTCTGCCAAGGCGACGCCCACGGCTGACCATTCCGAGGACTTTCCCTCGTTTGGCGCTCCTTCCACAGATGCCTCTGGTCGTCCTGGGCTGCTCAGTGACGTTCCTCCAACTAGCTCCACTGCTGCTAACATTGCCAAAGAAGTTGGTCCTCCACCTAGCCCACCAACTTCTTATACCCAGGAATCCACTCAGGAGAAGGTTGCCAGTTCGGGTGTTTCTGGTAGCGGTGCTGCAGCTGGTTTGGGTGCCGCTGCTGTTGCTGGTGCTGGCGCTGCCGCTTACAATTCTGAGCTGGGTCAGTCTCAGCAGTCTCAGCAGCCTCAAGCTCCATCTCATCAGCAGCAGCCCCCACCACCTCCTCCTTCTAGAAAGGTTCATACTTCAGGCGACCCTACTTTAAACAGGAGAGACCTCCACTCTGGCCAGTTCCACAACCTCCCTCCAGCAAGAGAGCTGATGATTGCACCTCGGATTCCTCACGATGAAATGGGCGCTCGCCGTACCTCGTTGGTTAGCCAGAACACAGGGAACTCCTTCTTCAGACAAGACAACCAGTTCAAGCATTTTGGCTCCAACCAGGCCCTCGTCAGCGAAGGCCTCCACACATCTGTTGCGGAGATTGTCAATATTACTTTCAAGGCCGGCAACGTTACTAAAGCACATGTTCTTGGCGAGGTGGCTTTCAATTACAATTCTTCGGCTAACGTTCAGCAGCAGCAGGAGATCTCTATTCCCGTGCCATTCACAAAGTTCTTATTGAATGAGCAGTTCATGCGCCAGATTGGTGAAGGTAGATACACCTTGGATCTTTCACAAATCGCATCTCGTACCTTGGGAGGTCTTAAGTACATTGCTAACTTGAACGAAACACAGGCTCCAGTGATTGTGAGGCAGATCTGGAAATTCGAATCTCACCAGGCAAGCCTTATCATTAAGCTCACGCATAACCCAGCCTTTGGCCAGCAGGTCCAGCTTGATGGTTTGGTGATTTCGGCCTCCTTGGACAACTCGGCTCAATCCACGTCGGCGTCCTCAAAACCCGAGGGTTCGTACAATAAGGACAGGAACAGAATCACCTGGAGGTACACTAAACCGTTGATCTTGGATGGCAGTGTTCCTGAAGAGAAATTGATTGCCAGATTCACCACTAACGGCAAAGCATCGGAAGCTCCAACAGGCGTGCAGCTCAAATTCAACGTCGTTGACCCACCCACGACTTACGTGCCGATTTTGGACGCTCAGGGCCTCAGCATTCCAAGCTTCCGGAGCTTGAGCACAGGCAGCTACCTTTCCCACGCTTGAGCATGAATGATGATTAAAAAAAGAACCGAAAAGAGATGAAGATTTGCCGCTTGGCATTACGTATTGTGTATTTTACAAGATTATATACTTCTAATTTAAAGTAGCTTCGAGTGCTTGACGTCCTTTCTAAGTCTGTAGACGAAAACACTGATAATGACGATGAAAGCGACCATGGTGATCATGATCCATTTCAGGAAGCTTTCAAACTTGCTGTTTTCGTAAGAAGCAGTTTGTTCCCACTGGCGGTTTCCACTTGTGGCAAGCGACTGGACGTGCCTGCCTATTTCGCCGAGTTCCTTCTTGTGGTTGTTGAACTCATTGAGAATGGATTTAGCGATGTCGTGGTTTTGGTTCTGGATGAATTGCTCTAGACGGTGGTAGTTATCCTTCAATGTCTCAAGGGCTTGAATCTGCTGGATCTGAGATTCCACGATCTGGTTGAGGATCAGAAAGTCTGGTTGGCTGTTGGAGCCTGCCTGGTTGATCAAGCTTTCTAAATGGCTGAGCTTTTGAGTGATCTCTGAAAGATCCACTGTAGGCTGTGAAAGTTGCACTGGTTGCTGCTGTTGTTGTTGGTTTTGTTGTTGTTGCTGCTGCTGCTGCTCTTGTTCTTTTCTCTTTTGGTCTTCTTCCTTTTGAACCTGCTCCTTCCACTTTCTGGTTCTCTCCATAAGCGATTCTCTGCCGAAGGAGGGCTGGTAGGTAGGCTCTTCTTCCTGCTGAGTAACCGTAACAACCCTAACGGCGCCATCCGCAAGAATAGCATGGTCATCAATGGCATCTTCAGTGAGTTGGTTGTAAACAGACATCTTGAGAATCTCCCAGTACTCCTTGGAATTGCCATCGACGGAACCAGTCACACCAAAGTCAAAGTCCTGCTCGAGGTTTTTGAACGAAATGGCGTCTGTTTTGAAGCAGAGGTTGTTATCGATCTGAATCTTGAACCATTTATGCTTGGCTGAGTATGAAATGCGAAGTGTGAACGGCACCATTGAGTCAAGGTAGTTGAACAGGCACGTTCCAAGAGTGTTGTCGATCTGGTTGGGGATGTGTCTCGTACCGTCGCCAGAAAACACTTTGAGGCCGGGTTTCTCCTTGTTATTCACCAAAAACTGGAATCCGTCGAAAACAGCAGGACCGCCGAAATTCGACCTGTCCTGCTTGAAGCTTGGCGTGTTCTGGGCCTGTAAAAGCCAAAACGAGAGTCCATTCGAGTCCACAAAGGAGTGGTCGGCGGTCTCCACAGATTCCGAGTTTCTGAAAACTGCCTCAATGACCCACTCGTCCATGGAATTGGCCAACGGCTGCTTGGACCAAAGGGCGCCCAGGCCCTGTTCGAATGCCAAACGGCCCGCATCAAGCTTCAACGAGCCCGAAACCTCCCATCCTTCCATTTCATTGGCAGAGGCTACTGTGAACAAATTTGGAAGCGATTGGCGTCCTGGATGCACATTTTTGTCTGGAGCAATGATCGCCTCGGGGACTATCGCAGCTACCGCCGTGAAAAGGCTGTAAAGAGACGAGATCTTCATGAAGTGGTGAATCGGAGTTGTTACTTCAGAACACCTAAGTTGAAAAACACCGAGACCTGCATGGACCGCACAGCAAGAAAACAAGGACGGATCAAAAGGCGTTTGAAAGAGTGAAGTTTTCTTTTTGATTGGAAAAAAAATAGAATCTTTCTGTATTTGTCATCTTGGAGTTTGATTTCAGGGTGGTGTTTGAGGTGAGATCCAAATGGTGGTTCTTTTGTCACCACTAATCTGTGAATTTTGCACCCATCTCGCAACCAAACCAGGACTGACAGACTTGAAGCTGGATTTATCCGACTCTAAGAGTTGACAGAGAGGATTCTAGCTTGTTCAATTCTCCGTGCTTGGCACGTATTTTTATCTCATAAATCATGTCAGTTTGGGAGTACTCCTTCTAGAGTCCTCTAGTGCCAAGATAGCAACGAGAATCCGCCGTTCAATAATGTTGAATGTAAGAGTAATTTGGCATGTTGGGAGACAATAAAATTGATTATTGATAAAAAGTCTCTTGGTCACCAGATTGCACTCCCAAGCTTCGTCAAAGTAGTGAAGTGTAGCACACTATATCGAAGACGAGCCAGATCCACAGATCTCAGTCTATTTATTTTGTACCTCATCGTTTGACCTAGGGCTGCCTGTTCAAGTTTACCGCTGATTTTTGCGTCCTATGGTCTTCCGGGCATTCCAAACACCTCCAACTTTACTCAAAGGCTCGGAGGCAACGTAAGGAATACTCTTTCCCAGGAAATGCGGCGTCAAAATCTCCCCAGACGGTATGCTGAAGTCGCCCCTGACAAAAGCTAGACTATTCTTCTTGGAGGTTTCTTGTCTCAAAGAAGAAATCACAGAGGAGTCTCTCGGTAGGTAGACAAGACAATGGCCGCTTTTGGTGATCAGATGTATGATGCACAAGCATATGGTGTGATGCTTCAAATCAGAGAATTCGTCAGTGGTGATGATCTGGGGGTATGTCTTGTGGGTTAGTCTCTCTGGTAAATCAACCGAACAAAGGCCAACCACAGAGGCTTCCAAGTATTCTTCTAAGCTGGAAGCATGCAATTTCGAAATGTTTTGGTGAAGCGAAACCACATAGGGTACGCTAAAAGGATCGTTCTTAGAGAAACTCACCAATTGGGGGGCCAGTTCCACGAGAAAGGAGAAATCGTAGACGGAATCTTTTCTGTGGAAATACTGAAGAAGCGCTATTTCGTGAGAATAGCTAAAATACTTTGGTTTTCTTCGCGTCGCTTGCACTTTGTAAACGGTATCGTTGGTAAGTTCGCTGAGTTCTCCAATGACTTCCTCATCCGGGTTATCCTGGACTTCAAAGTCGTCTTCGAACTCCTCAACTCCTGGAGAGCCATTTTGCGATAAGTAAACGATTGTGGGGGTAGTGAAAAGAGAAATCGTAGTCGAAAGCTCCTTCCTGGCTAGGCCTTTGATGCCTGTTGGTGCATTGACAATAAGCGGAAGATGCAGCAATTCCAGGTCATAGAGCCTCTTCAATTCCCTCACACATTTCGAGTAGTACGATGGTAAAGATGTCATGTTACTGTGGCCGTAATAACGAGTCATCATGCTTAGACCTCTGTTTTGGTCGTGAACGCCTAGAGAAGGACGCTTATGCACGGTCAATGCTAGACATCCAGGAGGAGAAAACTTGCCACTGTTGGGTTCCAAATCTAGAAGAGCGACACTGCCGTTCATGGCCATGTAATCAAGAAGTCTATGTGCAAATGTCAGTTTACCACTCAAAGGTGCTCCAGTGATAATAGCAGTTCTGCCTTTCGATAATTTCGCCCCTACCTCGTTGATTGCTCTGTATGCACTTTGGTCCACCTTGAGACCCTCAATTCCCTCTTCTGCTTCCTCCTTCACCTCAAAAGTGTACTGTGAGTTCGGTTGATGAAGATATAGGCCTCGGAGTTGGGCCTGAATGTAGTCTATGTGCTGAAGACCTGCATCATAATTCACCAATTCAATGACTGTAGAAAATGACGGTAGAAGGGTGCCGTTGGGGCTGGAGCTTTCAGATCCACAGATAACTGGGAGTGCCTGGTTTGCGTTAGTGACGACTTTGTGAGACGAATTGGGGCCGATTTTAAGAACATTGTTAACTAATGCATGTCCGCGCAACACTTTGAGCTCATATGTGCCGTTGGCAATAATAAAATCATCCTTGTTGAGCCCCACTATTATGGATTCGTCTGCAAAGATGGCATTTTTGAGCGATAGACGGACATTGGATTTTGATATTGGGGTTGAAAATGCAGGATTGAAAAGCAGCAGCTCAGAGGAGTTCCTTGACAGCCGAGAGAAGGCTGCAAAGGCACTCATCAGTGGAATTTAAAATATGAGGTTCTTGATGTGAAGATAGTAGAACTGTTGATGGTTGTTATGTGCAGGTCGGGCTTAGAACTTGTATCATTTATTTAGAAATGACGGTCAAAGAGAGGATTTTGATTTGATCTGGAGCTTGCTGCGGTTCTTTTTCGTCTGGGTATTGAATTCTCGTTCTTTTGGTGCGTGGGCCCAGAGTGGTGAATACGGCTAAAAAGCGACTTCTTTTATGGATGCACATCACACTTACTTAAACCTTAAACCCTGTTTAAAGAGCCTTTTTGGTCACCTTTTTGTGACTAAGTTCACCACTTGACTCAAACTCTATTCCAAAACTCTTACTTTATGCTTTGGAAATCTCCGCTCATATATCCTACTCCACAAGCCCAATTAGTGTTTTAAAGCTTATCAGACCCATTTTTTCCACCATTTCCTACTTTCTAATCTCCTTCTTTGGTTTCAATATGAGGCTATTGGCATAAAGCAGCAAAACGGTTACTTCTTTGATTCACTCAATCTTGGTGAGTCAAGAGGCAAATAAAGATTCTGCGACCTAATGCCCCCAACTTGGTCTCTATTCCCCCTTTTTATCATTCATTGCGTTGATTTGGCGAATTGGAGCGGCCTCTAAGTACTACAGTGTTAGCATATTGGTATCTCACCTGGGATACTCCACCTTCAATGCTAGCAATTATTCATAAGCTTTACGTCACATCTTTCAGAAAATCCTTTTGTCTGATCTCAACCCCATCCCTAAACAAGTCCTCGAATACCATCCAAGTCGACGCCTACAACACAGCCATGGCTCTCTTCAGCGGTGCCTCTTGCACAATCTCAGCCAACACCTTGGCAGCCTGAACAACATATTCATCAGTGTACCTTCTTCCGGTCAATTGCAAGCAGATAGGAGCGTTGACAAAGTCGTCGGGGCCAGTGTAAAGAGCATACTCGTATTTCTCCATCTCGTTACGAGGCACAAACGACAGGTCGACCTTATCAGATGGAAGCACAGTGAGTCCAGTTGGAAACACCACATTGGGGAAGTCCAAGATGTTCCACAAGCACGTGTAGCCCCAGTAAGTGACAGTTTCTGGCTTTGCGGCCACAGAAACGTACGCTGGAGTGAGAATGTAGTCGATGCCCATTTCGTTCATGAGGTCCATATACTGACACCTGGAGTGGTCTCTGAGGTAGGTAAGCTGCTGGATATCAGTGCCACTCACATGGCCGTCTCCCTTGCCGAAACTGAGGCCTTTTTCACTCAAATAAACCACCGGCTCGCCCGAGAGTGAAAGGTGCTTTTTCTGGCTGTGGTTCAGATCACAATTGTATGAGATATAGCTGGCCTCCACAAGCTTCTGTACGTCCACTGGTTTCCACTCAACCACAGTGACGCCAGCAGCTTCGAGCTTCGTTTTGGCAATCTTCAAGGCCCTCAAAATAGGCGGTGTGGGTTTCACTACGCCGTCATCGTAGCAAATAGCGATTTTGAGACTCTTGGGCTCTGGCGCAGTTACGTCTTTCCACGGAATAGGCAACACCAAGGGGTCTTTCTCCCACGGTTTCCGGTCCACCACCGTCTTCATAAATAAGGAGAGATCGTCGGCGCTTCTGGCTAGCGGACCGATTGTTGGGTAGACGATCTCGCAAAACTGGTCGTCGTATCCGGACGTCACGCCAGCCAAAGAGATTCTCTTTGTGGATGGACGCAAACCCCAGACTCCACAGAAAGCCGCTGGTGCTCTGACGGATCCACCAATGTCGGAACCAACACCAAACGCACTTCCGTTCATCGCTGTGATGGCACCTTCACCGCTGGAGCTGCCACCAGGAGTCAACGAGGTGTTACAGGGGTTTCTGCACTTTCCAGTGATGTTGTTGTTCAGGCAAAGGTGCATCAACATCTGGGGCTGCGTTGTTCTCACATAGAGCACGGCTCCCAGTTCGTACATGTCTTCGATGATCCTCAGGTGCTCTGCGGCCACATTGTCCAACTTACCCACGAACCCAGCGTGCGTGATCTTATCTTTATAAGAATTGTGCTCTTTCACAGATATAGGCAATCCGTGGAGCGGGCCGACCGTTTTTCCTGTTTCGGCGAAATAAGCGTCGAGCTCCTCGGCCCGCTTCATGCCCTCGTCGATAAAAAGCTCCATAGCGCAGTTGGTCAACTGCTGTGCAATGGTGGCAGTTTTGGCAAACGCCTTGAACACCTTCACTGCCTTCAATTTTCCAGTAGCCAAGCGTTTGGCCAATTCGACTGCCGGGGTCGACGTGATTTCGATTTCTTCGCCAGTAAGGAGCTTGGCCGCCAAAGCCCTCGCATCAATGCCCTTCTCCAACTCCTCTGGCGTAGGCAACTGGTAGTCTGGCAAGCTGAATTCCGGCTTGATTTCGTCCGCCAACCTGGCCCGATAAGCCTTGATCTTGGGCTCCCAGAGCTTGAATTTTTCAGGGTCTGACGATGTGTTTCTGTACTCTCCAATCATGATGCTCGGGTACTTTGGTGGGGGCCTGGTATTTGTACCTTCAACGAATCCAGATAAGCGAACGTCGTTGATAAGGTTGCAGATAATATATGCAGCGGGGACGTGAATAGATGTCAATTTCCTGCAGACAAGCCGAAATCGACGCTTCCACTACAGGTCTCCCAGGTTGACAGCGTGAAGTGACGGAATATTTTAAATAAGAGGAATCAGCAAAATGGACCCGGAACCTCGGGAGAAAGACCGGCTGAGGATTGGAGAGCCGCGATCTCGGCAGTGGCGGCGTTTTGAAATCCCACATTCCGCTTTTCTCGGTAAGCGCTTATTCTGATTTGCTAGCCGCACTGATACTGATAAGCAGAAAACCATTTTAGGAAGACCTGTCGGCACCAGGCGGAGCTTCTAACCCAGAATAAAGTTTATGAGCGTGAACCGTCGTACCCGTCTGGGCTGTCTAACGTGTATGTATATTTGATTAATTCAGAATCAAAGCTAACTCCAGGTCGTCGTCGAAAGGTCAAGTGTGACGAAATCCACCCCCGATGTTCAGGGTGCGTTAGATTCAACGTCAAGTGTCAGTGGCCCAGTCCGACGAAATCCAGTTTGTCTCATGACGATGTGTTTGAAATAGAGAAACTCCCGAGCAAACCAAAGTACCACTTTGTTCTCTACAAGGGCGGACAAAATGCTGCCGATTCGAGGGAGAAGGCTGCCGAGAGTTCCGAATCAGAGAAACACGCTGCCGAGCTTCCAAAGTCAGAAGAACTGGAGGCCGGAGCCAACTGGATAAAACAGGAAGATACTGAAACCACAGACTGGGGAGAACAGGAAGCTACGACAATAGACTGGAAAGAAACAGAGGTTTCCGGGACGAATGAACTTCTGGTAGGCTCTCCTGGCCTTTCTCCTGAAAACGACTTTTTTCAGAGCCAACTCGTGGACAAGCTGTATCATCCAGAAAACAGGTATGGCCAGGTTTCATCGTTTTCTCCAGACCGTCCATCTCCCGAGTTGATCCCTTTGAGTCCTTTTAGCGGGCTTGTTCACTCCGGCCACATCGACAATCCGTACCTCTTCCAGGCCTTTCTCGATGGGTTCCTTAACTGCGTTTCTCCCCAAATGTGTCACCCACAGCTTCTGCCCCAGGCAAATTTCGTGCCGTACGCCATGCAAACGCCCATTATGATCGACGTGTTCAACGCCTGTGCTGCGTCGTTCTTGAGCAAGACAAATCCCGATATGAAAATCGAAGCGAAAAAGCGATATTCTGTCTGCCTCCGAAACTTCGCCAATTCCTTAAGTAAAGCACGCGGAGAAGTGGAGGAATGGATGGTGGCAGCAGTCATTCTTCTTTGTCTCCGAGATAAGTTCAGCGGATCACTGCCCATTGTGCCTGCTTCTCATTTAGCAAAAGCACTAGAGTTGATCCGCCAGCTTCGCCAAACAAACAAACTGAGCACGGTTTCGTTGAAATTTTTAGTCGAGAGTTTCCTTTTTAATTACACGGTGATGCTTTTGACCGGAACAAAGGAGGTGGTTCAGCGGCTTCCTTCGCCTTTTGAGGTCTACGACGAATGGAGACCTGTGCTTGATCATACCCCTTTTCGTACAGCGCTTCCGTTTATGAAGTATCCGGTTTTTGGTGCTGCCAGGCACTTCTTCGAAATTGCCGCCAAAGTCTCCTGGCTCTACTCCCAGCTTCCGTTATCGCCTACCGATAAAGCCACAGCCTGTGAACTTCTAGGTCTTACCTACACCACCCCGCTCCCGGAAATCCTGGAAACTGCTTCTATTGAGCTTCTTCCCCATGAAATTACACAGTCCCAGGAAAGCATTTACCTCGCGGATATCATGCAAAAGTGCTGTATTCTCCTTTTGCACAAGCTCTTGTTTCCTAATCTAGAACGAGACGACCCGCTGGTTCAAGAGATTGTGGGCAAAATAATCGACTCTTTCTGCTTGCTTTCCGCCGACTCACCCATTTGGATCGTATGCACCTGGCCATTGTTGGTCAGTGGAATAACAGCTGCATCTGCTTCTCACCAACACTACATATATGCTCTGTGCCAGCGATGTATCTCGCGGTTCCTGATGGGTTTTTTGGATCAGGTTTGCACTTTTTTGGTTTCTGTGTGGGGGACAGATACCGAAATGGGGATTGGTTGGGACTGCCTTCTAGAGAGGGAAATCATCCTGAGAGTGTACCTATGAAAGTGCCCTGACTCCGGTTTTGGATGAATTTCGATTTTTTGCAGGCAAATTATCCTACGGCATTCCGCCGGGTCCATTATTTATTACTCGAAACGCTCATTTTCGAATGCCTTGCGGTCACTACGGCCCTTCGGTGTATATATATATACATAAACATATAAAACGACCACGCTTATCTCCAGCCATGTCGTTCTTTTTCAGCGTGGGTGTGCTCTACGTAGTATGCTTTCTTGTGGTGGCCTACGAAATCAGAAAAATCGTTCTTCCACCGTCGAACTTTCCGAAGAATATCCCCACAATCCCATTCTATGCTATCCTCGTTGCCAAATACAAGGACTGGGACCAGGAGCAGCTCTTCAATGAGTACTACCGAGATGCTGTTGAAAAATACGGCGCCGTGAAAATGTATCATGGGTCGATGTGGAATATTCTAGTGATCAGGCCGAGCTACCTCCTGCAAATATTGAAGCAGGACCAGGTTTACGAAAAATGTGGAAATCAGATCAAAATCCCATGGTCTATTTTCTCCCAGTACACGGGTGATAATGTCATCAGTGCCAGCATGGAAAACTGGAAACTTTACCGCAGCGTGATCACTAACAGCATATTGTTCCCTGATATGGAACCATTAGCACGGAATACGCAGAAATTAATTGAGCACTTGAAGAGTTTCTCAGAAAACTTTACTCCCGTTGGTGATATTCTCCAGCGGTACACTTTGGCGAATGTTGGCGAGTGCATTGTGGGGCTTGATTTTAAAACCTGGGATGATGCAAAGCATGCTCCTCTTTTCAACAACTTGAGGTATTTGAAGCAGCAGCTATTCCGCCCGCTTTTTCTTACTTTTCCTGTCCTAGACAAGCTCCCGATACGAAGCAGACAAGCAGCACGCCGCTCAGTTGTGGAGTTCAAGAAAAACTACATGGATGCCATCATAGCTGAGAAGAGCCAGGAAAACCGCAATATGCTAGGTGTAAAATTAGCAGAGGCCTATGAAATCGGTAAAATCACAGAAAAACAGTTCCAGGATAACGCTGTGATAACCTTGGTGGCTGGACACGAAAACCCCCAGCTTCTTCTCACCTCTCTTGTGTATGTTCTTGGACGAGACAAGAAGCTTCAGGAAAACATCAGAAATGAGCTCAAGACCTCCGAAGACCTCGCTAACTGCTACTTTTTGAATCTGGTCATCATCGAGACTCTCAGATTGTACCCTCCAGTGGCCCAGCTCATCAACAGAAGAACCACATGTTGCACCACTCTAGGGAAGGATATAGTCATTCCCAAGGGGGTTTATGTCGGCTACCATAACCTTTTCACACAGCGGGATCGTAACCACTGGGGTCCCACGGCCGATGAGTTTAATCCTTCTCGATGGGGCCTGAATATCAAGGAAGTGTGGAAACGGTACGCCACGGCAAAAAGCAAATGCACACTTCCAGCGTTTCACGGAAGAGCCAGAGCCTGTTTGGGAGAAAAATTTGCCCTAGCTCAGGCCAGAACTTTCGTGGCTGAGGTGCTTTTGAACTACGAGCTTTCCTTGGAAAACGAAAATTGCCCTCTTCCGCCCGCTGGAGTCGTGTGCCCAGTGGGGGTTTCTCTTAAATGTACGTCTATTTAATACAAATCATGCCCACACCTGGAGCTGCTCGAAAAAGTCGATTCTCTTGTTTGTGGTGTCGATGTTCTCCACCACACATTTTCTCAAATCGTCCACCATCGCCGGGTGTCCACAACTGATGAAAGCGGCGCTGTGGCTGCACTCTTCGATTTCTTCTTGTACAATGTCGCCAATGCAGGGCCTTCCTGTTTCAAAAGTGATGTGTGGGAAGTGGTCTCTCAAGCGCTGAATGAGGTCTTCTCCTTCATAAGTGTACTCAGTATCCAGCTTTTTCTCCTTGTCCATTTCATCGGAGGAGGAGGTCTCAAGGCCCCTACTGAGCATCGTTGAGAGATCCTCGTTGTTGGCCAAATCAGGCCGGGTGATGTAGATAGTGGTATGGATCTTGGTGTGTTTCAAGGCCTCCATTTCGCTGAACATCCATGAAATGCTCTTGGGCTCTCGAATGATCCACATGAGCTTGAGCATCTGCTTATTGTTATCCATAGACCGTTTGGCCAAGTCGTAGATTTCGGAGAAAATACCGGGAATACCGTTTCCGCCAGCTAAGAACACAACGCTGCTGTGCTTTGAAACCGAGCAAGACTCTCCATAGGAGCCTTCCACGGAAACACGGCAAGAAAGTGTTTTTCCCGGCATGAGCGCCAATTTCTTGCCGAGCTTGGCCGTGACTCCCTTCTTGGCTTTGCACAAAAAGACAATGCTTTTTCCGTCTGTGGTGGACTCCAAAAACGTGAAAGGGTGGCTCTGCCAGAAGTACCAGCTCCGGCAAAAATAGAGCCATGCGTGGCCGCCAGGAACAGATTTCCAATGCTTGGGTTTGGGCACAACGACTCTTAATGTTTCGTTTTCCACAAGAGAAACCTGAGCCTTGGGGAACCCAAACCAGAGCATTCTGACGATTCTCACAAAACGGTCAAATGCCCACACAGCCACAGTGCCGTAGATAATTGGCAAGTAACCGAACTTCTCGAGATGATGCCAGGCACCAACCACCCATCCCACAGCTAGGATAATATGGACCACCAAAAAGAGCTCGTACGCTCTTCTTCTCATAAAGAGCAAGCCCTGGAAACAGATAGCACCGCCACATGAGGTAGCTAAAATACCGTAAATAACGTACGTCTTTTTCATGCTCTTGGCGTAGGTGCCTCTTTGGACGTAGATCGCCGAGTAAAGCACAGAATGAATAAATACAAGCACAACGATGATCCTGGCAATCCACCGGTGGTACATGATGAAAGTGGAGAATTTCCACCGGGTCAACCACTGCAAGAAGTTGTTCCGGCCGCCAATAAGAAAAAGCAAGGGGAGAAGCACCGTTCCCATGATTCCTGTTCTGTCAGCCACAACTCTCATCAAAGCTGTGGAGCTCTTAGGGAAAATGGGGTCATTTGGAACCACATGGATTTGACCAAAGCAGGAACCGAAAACAAGCCAGAAAAAGCCAAACACAATGAGCGACTCCATTCTCGAAGGCACGAGGCAGCTAAACAAACCGAGGTTATTCTGGTGGTCGTTTTTCTTTCTCTTAACCAAAGCTGGCAACGTGATGTATTTTCTCCAGAGCTTGGAAATGGATCCGTTGAAAGTGGTCCGTAACGATGGGAAGATCACCACCGACCAGTTTGTCACAATCGCTATGAGAAACATCAACGCCCAGTACCCAAGAGCACCAGCTCCATAGTACATGGCTCTGTCGAAATTTCCGAGAAAGACGTAGTAAGAGTCGTAGTAGGTCTTTGCACTGGAAACGTTAGCTTTGATAGGGACATCAACGGGTTTAGTCTTATTGAAGCCCTCGATTTCCTTGGGGAACTTTGCCTTTTCATGGTAAGTCGAGTTGTACTCTTTCAAATCCGCCTCAGTTAACGGCACTTCATACTCCTTGCACTGCTTGATGTAATACTTCATAGCGCCTTTGTTCAACTTACCAATGTCACTCATACAGCCCACCACAGAAGCCAAGGCGTTGTCATTTTTGCAAAAGCACGAGGAATCGTGTTTTCTCTTTGAAGCAGATTTGCAAAAAGTGGCCTCCAGTTGCACGTACGCTAGGCAGCCCAGATACTGGTAGGCGTCTTTGCCATAAAATTCATAGATTGAAGAGTGAGCAGCTGTAGCGCAAGCAGCCAAAAAGCTTACCACCAAGTACCTTGAAAGCATGGTGAGCCAAAGTAGGCAATGCGCCGTATTTAAGCAAAATTCTGGAATACAAGTGATGAGCTAGGCTACGCCCGCCTGCGAAAACATAACCAATCGCAGGGACTTTTATCTGATCGATCTGTGGCTTTTGAAAATCTGCAAGGTCAAGCCGCGAGGCAGGTGCTTTGTTGCCAGGTGCCTTTTTCATTACTTGACGTTTGATGCCCTGTGTTTAATATGTGCCTCGGTAGTCTTGTTGCATCGCCTTCTTTTGGAGAATTATCAGGTTTCCGAGATTTGAAACTCACCAGAATAAAATGTCGTAGTTGTGGATTGAATCTGGATAGTCGTAAATGTATGGTTTCCACTGTGGCCTCACTATGGGCTCTGGAAGTCCGTTTCAACATAGTCAAGGGCCGGTGATTTTTTTGATAAGATGTCAGGCATTTCTTGGCGTTGTCAAATTCGGTTAAAGGTATGAGCCGCACGGATTTCGCCCTATAGCAGGACACCTGAGGCAAGCAAAATAGCCAAATTTTGGTTGACATTAAAAGATTTCGGATTTTTCAATTGGCTGGATTTTGATAGTCATCTCTTTTTTGTGGTGATCTTGGTGACTTTTGGCATGTAGTGGGATGGCTCTGAGCCCTGTCAAGCTGTCAAACGTCGGATTCAGGAACAATCCGAGAACGGGCATGCACCAGTGTGCAGGTTGGTCTTTGAATTTTGTCAACCATACACAATAGTGTCATATTATTCTCCCCTACTCAACAACAGGTAAAGTCTTGAAAGCTTAAATCTAGAATCCTGCTTCTGTAATGCCAAAATGGTGTGACTACGATGCATTTTTGGTTGACATGCTTTTTCGAGATCAAAGCTGTTTGGGAATCTGCAGCCAATGAAAATTCAGCTGCCATTGTGTAACCTACAGAGGCTTACGCTTGCATGGATGCTGTACAGACTGAGGCTTTGGTCTGGCGGAAAAACGGCATTTGGTGAAACTCAATCGGCGTTTTTTCGCTTCGAACATTGATACACTTTTGTGCCATACTGACGTATGATTCCGCCACTCACTTTCAGTGCTGTCGAGTTTGTGCGTAGATAGTTTTTGTGCCTTGCAGCCAACGAATGGAGAGGTCCCAATACCCCGAGCAAATTTTGAAATATTTGACGGGAAGGTTTTTTCTTGGCACACTTTGACATGGCTTTGGCAGGAATAGCCTCAGGAGAGTGAAATGCAGGGATTCAATAGAGGTTGTTAAAGAAAAGCCGAGGTAAAAGTGGCGCGCTTTTTGGCCATTCGAGCCTAGGCAATTGAGCTTGGAAAATTCGTTGATTGGCTCTTATAAGCGATGGACGGCTTAGTGGAGTTATAGGGATATTTTGCTTTCAATATTGTGGCTGTGCAATACAGGAGACTGGTTATGCGGCACATGGGCATCAGTGAGACATCGCTAAAGTTTTGAACCCTGGGATGGATTTTGCAAATCAGTGATACGATCTCCAGAGCCAATTTTCTTCAAATTTGGCGAGTGATGTAATAGTTTACACGGCTCCATCACGCTTTTAATTGTCAATTCAAGAAACAGCTTTTGTGATGAGACAATCAGAGCTCTTTGAGTGCTGCTGCTTTCATATGAAAGACTGTCTGTGAAATGTGGAAGACAGCGTGAAGAGCTCTGAATGACATCTCATAATTCAATTTGAAGTGGGGTTGCCGAGTGGAGAACCTGGGACCGAAAGCATAGACAGATCACCAAGTACCGATTTACACATCATTTGTGCTCATCTGGGTATTAAATTTGGTACTGAAGTTGTCTTTTGTCGGAGGATCATGGACAAGGACAGAGGCTCTTGATCGAGATTACCCTTCAAAATTGATTGATATGTGGAGGAAGTGGATCACAGACATGCCTTGCACTTTGGCTCATATCCTTGACGTATTGCCGTCTTTTCAAGTCCAATAGATAAACATTATCGAAACCAAACATGAGACAGTTCTATCCCTAATTCACGTCAACGGGGACAGATACTAATCATGAAGAAATTTTCTGACAGCACAAATTAAAGGCGAGTTTGGAGGAAATAGCCTCAGCTCAGCCGTGCAACTAAACGCTTTCTCATTTCGCAAAAGACCTGGCATCCCTCTAACTGCAAACCGGACTCGCCTTCAAGTATATCAGACTGTTTGAAAAAGCATGTCGTAAAGCTTGCCATTCGCTCCAAATATTGTCTCCTCATTGGGTCTTGAGATGACAATCCTCCCAATACATCCTGGATCATTCACCTCTCAATCAACTCAAAACATTCTCCGAACAGGACTGCAGCTCTGTCAATCTAGCGAAAATAACGATTTCTTGACCACAACTGCTGCGCCGCCACAGCTTCGGCTCGTTCAAACAAGCCCTAATCTGGACCTCTCAAAAAAAGGACCAATTAGCTTCTGGCGCTGTACGTCTAAAAGCATTGTTCACAAACGGCCCTTAGAAGCTTCCATAGCTCCCCACCTGCGCCTCATCCCCAATAATGTCATTTTTTCCCGCAATTATGCTGTCTGTCATTGCAAACGGGATTGATGAAAGCGTTATACATCCGTGCCACTTACATGACGTCAACCACAGCTCTCAATTTGCGGACTTTCCACGTCTCAGCTTATGACGCATTTTTCTCCAATCTTAAACGTAAAAAGGAGTTCGTAGCAGCTCAATGAAGCATCGGCCCATTGTCAAAAAACGAGAAAGCTCGAATGTGCCAAAAATAAAAAAAGCGTTATTTCTACAATTCTCCTCCTCAGCCCCTCTTCTCTATTGTTACTTCTATCCGAAGATTCGGCGGAGTAAGGAGACCCGCGGCTTGAAGGTCACAAGTCCCCGTTCGTAAATAGCTGTCCTGGCCTATTTTGCTAGTAAATCCTGCATACAATCTAAATCGTGCATCTCCGCTTATGTAAGCGCACTTAGAATCATCTCCAACTCAGCCAAAGTTGTGCAGGTGAGAGCACTAACGGGGCTCTGGAGGACGGTCTGAGAAGACACAACTGTACGGCTAGTTCAGGGAAGCTCTGCATGCAGGATTTGGGTAATCTAGAGGTGATACATTTTGACAGGAGATCTGACAAAGTTCGAGGTGGAGTGATTTCAGAAGTTGCAAAGCTCCAGATATTTCCTCGAATCATCTAAGGATAGATTTTGAGCAAGAAATTGCTGATTAAATCCGAGAATTCTCAAACACAGATGTCCAAACCCAAAGTGCGATTATGTAAGCGTGAGCTCAGCCGCGTATCCAATCCACGTCAATTTTACGTAAGCGCTGTTATCGATCACTAGATACCATAAATACGGCCGTTTTCTCTTGAACCCCATTCCTCATTCATTCTACACCATGGGTTTCAAACACGAAGATTCCGGAATCGCAGCAGCCATTTTTCTTGCCCTCTACTCTCTCTTCTCCTTGTTCATGATATACGTCATCTACAAGAAGGGCTTCAAGACAGTGTACTCATGGCTCATCACCTTCCCTGTTATTCGTTTTGGCTCCCAGTTATGTGGCATGGTATTTGCCATTGTGGGAATTGAGCACTATAATTGGCTCATTGCATACTTAGTCCTTGGAGCTGAAGGATACTTTGTGCTTATCTTGGCGGCATTCAATTTCGTGGTCCATGCCCAAAAAGAAGTGTTTGGTCGCTCGTGGGCAACAGAGATAATTGAACCTTTGAAGAGATTTCGCATGCTCAGAACATACTCGGCCATGTTCCACAGTCTTTTGATTCCAGCCAATGCCATGGTTATTGCTGGAGGTACCATGCTTTCTGGAGAAAGTGATCTTGGTGCTATCAAAGGCAAAGTTACTACTTCCAAAGCTTTGAGAACGGTGGGACAGGTGATCTTTCTTGTCATGACATCTTTGGTGGTTGTCTTTGCTGGATATGTGTACAAAGTCGACCGAATCCGCAAGCATTTCAATATATCGGTGCTCGTTGCTTCTCCGTTTTTGATTGTGAGAGGTATTTTCGGTATCCTCTCCATCTACATCGAAGATATGAACTACTTCCAATTCTCGAACTACAGCGGTTCGGGAATAAACCACAATTTGGTGATCTACGAGTACGTTCTTTCGACCACCATGGAGTTCATGGCCTCGATACTCCTCTTGAGCAATTTTTTCATGGAGAAGTACGATGGGCTGAAGAAGGAGAATTCCAGCGTCCATAGTCTGGACCAATACCTAGTCGAGAGCGATAAGGCATGATCTTGTGTATTTTAAAGCGATGGATTTTTGAAAGCTGTACGCTTAATGTTTTTCCTCTGTAGTGCCAATAAAATGCTGAGCCAGAATCAAAACACGAAGCCAGAATCGTCGTTCAACAGCATTTGCAGCACAGCGCAAGATAGAGAGCTTAATGGCTGAATCTTCAGCTCTTGAAAGGATCTTCCAGTTGGTCGCTCCTGAGAATCTTTGAAAATGTTCGGTCTTCACCATGTATTACGTTTTAAAAGTATTAGCAAAGCATTGGCCCCCGCATGCTTCGCTCAAAGTGGAATGTTCATTCTTTTTCCCTTCGTTCCCATGTGCTTACGTTACAATGTCCTCTCACTGTCTAATCATCAGAGCCTTTTTACATAAGCGAATGAGTTTTGTAACTCTGGAAGGAAGGACTCGCCCATTTTTACTACAAAATCAATTCTTTGGTGCTTTGTGGTCATCCTCGTCAAGTTCTACGCCATGCAAACCGTCTTCACGTTGCATCGTTGAGAAATAGCTTCAAGAAATCTAAACGATTTGTTTTCCATTCTTATGGACCAAAAGTTCGTTGAAATTTGCTTCACAGTCTTTTCTTAAGTGGGAATAATCACGCTGTTGGCTCGTAGTGTACTTGCTTTTCGGAGCTGTAGACTACGATGTGGTTATCATGCAACTTTCAAGTTTGTGAAGCAAACATAGAATTAGATCCGGACTTAACAAAGGCTTCGGTTCCTGATTTAGTTATTTTTGTGACGTTTTGCGTTCCTTACTCTCATCTGCTTAAGTTCCCATCTAATACCGATACACTGTGCTTATACATTCGCTTAAAAAGAAGATTCCTAGTTAATAGTTGGGGGTCCAATAGTCCCCTGCCTTAGTAAAACCGAAAGAATTTCCCGACCGTACCACTCGTTCTCTACTTCAAAGGCTCTCAGTGAATCCCCACACTGAAGCCACCGCGAAGACCTTCTGCATTGGACCCTTATCTCGTTCGTTATCTCGTGCTACAAGCAAACAACTACAAATTCCGCTGCAACGGTCTTTACTTTGTGGTTTACAAAAACTAACATGATTGGTTGAGGCGAGTGAATCATCGTCGGAAAAAAATGCTCGAGCCACGCGTACATACGGCCGTTGCGGAATTTCCAATGTTTTGTGGTTCTTTGTCCCCCCGCCTTTGTGGCTTGGTGATGTCACCCATGCAGTGATATGCAACAGTTTCCACCACATAACCCCAGAACCACTCGAGCAATTGAAAGAAATACGAAATCAATACTTATGTTGTAAAGAAACTATGGGTAAAGACTCTGTAGGTTTTTAGATTATTGCACGAAAAAAGCCGAATTTAATTGTAGAATAGCATGACACATCAAAAACAACATCGTAAGAAGTAAGTTTTGACCCGTCGTGTCCGAGAAAAGACCACAACAAGAGCTGCAAGGTTTTCTGTGATTGCGTTACAGCACGCGTGGGAAGTTTATTTCCAGCCGCTGTGCATGACTGTCAATAGAAGATTTGGTTCTCGGAATTCGAACCGTTGAGCTGCAAGGGCTTCAGTGACACAAAATCCGTAGAGCCAAGCAGCAACATGTCGAAAAAGATGCCAATTCCGGAGTGATGGATTTGAAGTGTCCGAGTCTGAGAAAACCAGTATGTTTCGATCTTAATGAAAAGTGAGAGATCGAATTCGAGGAGTCTGCACCCACGATTCGTAATATGGTAAAAGCTCTCGGTGTTCCAAAGTCAATGGAAAACAGAGGGGTCTCGAACCGCTTTGCTTCTGCACTTCGGCTTTAGTGTTGTTTCTGACCGTTGATGCGCTTGTTTCTGCAAAGGTTTCGATGTTTCTTCGAGATAATAGCCACCGTGCATTTAGAGCATGGATTCCGGAGCGCTTTGTGCTTGTTCATTCTCGGTGGCAGCATCCGTGTAGTATATAAGCAGGGCAATGCCGTTTCTTCAAAAGCCCCAATGGTCTCTCTTCTTCCTCTTATCACTTTGGCTTGCTCCGTCCTGAGCATGGCTGTCAAGCCTGACGCTCACGTTGATGTCACTAAAAGAAGCACCCCAAAGGTGTTGAAGTTGGACTTCAATGTGGAGAGAAACTTCACCAGGTACCAAAAGAGGGACGAAACCGCCTCGGCAAACCTCGACGACAGCAGAGATATCCGCTACTTCATGGACTTGTACCTTGGCTCCAACAAGCAGAAGATCCGGGTGGACATTGACACCGGATCTTCGGATCTTTGGGTGCATGACGAGTTCTACGGTCCTTCTTGGGAGGGAATGTTCAACCAGTCCCAGTCTTCCAGCTTCAAGTACCTCCCAGAAGCCTTCTCCATCCTCTATCTTGACGGCAGCACAACCCTGGGTCTGTATGCTGAGGACACCGTGAGTTTGGAGGATGGAACCTCTCTCAGCAACTTTCAGTTTGCTGTAGTCAACAAAAGCAACAGCCCCGGCACCCCTGCTATCTTTGGTATTTCCAGAAAGGTTCAGGAGCTGGCCAAAACCAAGTACGACAACTTCCCTTATGCTTTGGTGAGCCAGGGCATCATCGACAAGCCAGCCTACTCGATCTACATGTCCAAGGATCAGGGCGATAAGGGCCTGGTGCTTTTCGGTGGCATTGACAACAAGAAGTACCTGGGTGAATTGGCTACGTTTCCTATTAGCGACAACTGGTTCGCTTCCATCACCCTTGAGGAGGTCAATGTCAATGGTAAGACTTTCTACGTTGGCCGGCCTGCCCTGTTGGACACCGGCACGTCTTGGCTCGTTTTGCCAGACGAAATCATCGATGACCTCACTGAGAAGCTTGGTGGTGATGTTCATGAAAATGGTGATATTTACATTTCTTGTGACCAGCCCACCGACGAGTTCATTACCTTCAACTTCGGCACTCAGGAGATCACAATAAGCTATGCTGACTTAATTGTTAGACCATTCCAGGGCAGTTGTCTTGCAGGTATGAGCAAATGGGACCCGAAGAATGGTCCAATCTTGGGTGATGTTTTCTTGAGACACACATACACTGTGTACGACCTCGAGGAGAACACCATTTCGATTGCCCCTGCAGTGGACACTGACGAGTCTGATGTTGTCCAGATTTGAGTTTTTTATTTAGAAGTTTTCATAAAATTGACAATGTTACTATAGCAAGAGTTTTGTAAGTGTGCGGCCCATTCAAATAAATGGCTGCAAACAGGCGGTTTAGCCAAAAATTGGAAATCTTTTTCCACGTAAAAAAGCTACTTCATTTTAGAAGCCGTTGTTGATGAACACGTCCGACACTACGCTAACCCGGACCCAATCCAGTGTATCCTCCACCGTCAGAAACACGAAATTCACTACCAACTTGTACTGGAGTGATAGCACGGCTGTAGCAAAAGTAGTCAGCGTATTCGGAACTAGCCCCTCAAACCACTCGTGGGGACACTGGTAAATGTAGTGGGTTTGGTGACCGCTGTCTTTGTCGGGGTGTGAAACGTGGTAGAGCTCAAACTCGATTTCTTTGTTGAGGCTTTTATTCACGATTTCTTGGGTTTTGACGGAAGAGGTGGCGAGTGAAAGAACGGAGTGGGAAGGGGATTCATGGCTCTGATCTTGGTTACCTATTTCTTCGTTGGTTGCGATTTTCGAGTATTCAACTTCCTCGACTAGAGTCGCTTTCACAGTTTGACACCGGACTTTGACGGTATCAGGTAAATCGGAAACCCGTCTGGGAAAAGAAATTCCAAGAGAAAAGCTCACGCCTTGGTTGAGTGATTCCCCCAGTCTGAGGTATTTCGTAAGGCTAATTGTCCTATCGCCTTTCATGGGATATGCCGTAAAAAAAGCACAAGCTGTAATTCTCAGTCCTAGAGTTAAGACAGTGTCCCGGGAACCAAAAGCATCCACTTTCATTTTCCAAGAAAGCTGAGCCGGTTCATTTGTCTCCACCGGGCATATTCTCTCTGCGCTCAAGAAACTGGGTGGAATCGTTGATTTCAAAGTCCGGACTCTCACCTGACAAGGGGAGTATGCTATTTTGGGATTGAGCCCAGATATTGGATCCAAATCTGCGTCTTCATTTGCGAGAGGAAGTACCAAGTAGGCTACGGCAATATAATCGCCTGTTTTGGTCTCGTGGTTGTAAGATGGAGGAAGCAAGAAACGGGGCTCATAGACGCTTTCCCCTTTATCTATCAAGTTTGCTTTGCTTTCACAGAACGTGCTTTTATGGGGAATTTCCACCTGGCTTTCAATTTCGTAGTGTCCCTTGTTGAGGTGGAGCTTTTCATCGATGTCAAGCTCAAACACTCTGAGCAAAAACCTGTGGTAGTAGTCATTTGCAGACGCAAATGTGGGCAGAATATTGATGTGTTTTTGTGTCGCAAAAGTACTAGCTACGATGAATCCCAGAAGTGTCAAGTTAAGGCTGTTGATCTCTATGGGTTCCTCGATATTGAGGACCGCCTTTATCGGCACGAAATCACCCGAAACATGAAGGTCGTCGTGGATTAGTTCAGCGCTAATTCTATTTATCATTATGATGAAAGCTGGTTTTCCACTGCTCCGGATAAATATCGAGGAATCCGTCACACATTGTGTTCGGAAACTTCGATGCCTGGCTGCTCAGTAACAACAGACAATTCGTGATCTAGCTTAATGCAGAGGGCCGCAGTGATACTGGAGACTCTTGTAGAGGTCAAGGTCAGATAATAGAAGAATTGAAGGTCACTCCTTATAGTGTTAGATTCCTGACAGTAGTGCACGGCATGAAACCATCACCAACTTCGGTGCACCTTTTCTTAAGTTTTGACACGCTAAGTCATATAAGTCAAGCCCTCTGAAATCACTATAATGATTTCTATTGTTCTCGGACTAGGCTGAGGTTGTACATCTCGCCAATAGCACAATAATGTGTGTATATTAGTGTTCTTGAGCCAGATTTGAGAGCTCTGACAAAGAGCTCCGAATAGGAGTTTGTGCAGCTGCAATTTGAAGTAGCACGAGTACCGAGGATACAAAAATCCCTTCCTGGACAAATACGGGTGATTCCACTGGCACTAGTAAAAGAATGGAGTTGCCAATGTATTCAAACGCAATCGTGGAAAAATTGATGGGGCCTAAAATTTTTTGAAGCATGGTTCGAGTTCTGAACCTGAAGCCATGACTTGGCTGTTTTGTGATACTTGCACAAGAGCCCAAACGGTGCTCCAAGCCCCATTGTAACATCATAAAAAGACGACTACTTTCAATAAGAGTAAAAAAGTTTCTCCAGCTCAATCACACAGCCAGAGCGATACGATCACCTTTCTGGCGCATTATCAGGAATATCATCATAGGACAAGCCTCCAAGGGCTTTGTCGCCACGGAGCAAAGACGAATTTATACATCCCGGGTTTTTACAACGAAGATCATTGCGTCCTTTCTTGAAAAGGAGAGGGTTAACAGGCCCCGGAATCCGAGAATGCCGATACAATTGCCGTCTGGTCCTAGCACTATCCACGGTTCCTTCTAATGAAAACGTCAAAATATGACTCTGCTTTAATTGCAATAACCTCTGGCCATTCCTCGACCTATTAAATTAATTGAACCAACTTATTTGGCGCTTTTGCGTCACCGTTTTGTCTCAATAGTGCGGCGTGTATAGGGAGTGGTTCTCGAAACAGCAACCCGAGAACCAAAGCTTGGCAATATCTAATGTGTCGACAATTGGAATGAGGATGCAGACTTCTAGATAAGGCTCGGTATATAAAGCTAGACCCTGCGCTTCTAAAGAGACTATGCTGTGGGAGACAATTGCAAAGAGAAAACGGAAGGCCATTTTGGATGGGATTCCCAAAGAATGGAGAGACCCGCTGCTCCTTGAAAAGATGCAAAAGACGGGCGAAGTGAATACAAATCTGTTTTTGGATTCCGTTGTTCCCAACAATGAGAAGGCCATCACACATTTACTGTTGGTGGACCTTCAAAGGAAGATAGCAAAAGGCCAACTTAGTGCTATGGAAGTCACCAGGGCATACTGCCACAGAGCGGCTTTGGCCCATCAAATCGTCAATTGCTGTCTGGACATCTTCATTAACGAAGCCCTAGAACGTGCTGATAAGCTCGATCAGGAGTACGCAAGAAACGGGGTTGTGGGGCCTCTTCATGGCATTCCCATCTCCTTGAAAGATCAGGTGGACCTTGTCGACCGGGACTCGACCTTGGGATACGTTTCTATGGCCGAAAAGCCCAAAACCAAAAATGCCTTAATTGCAGATCAGTTGCTCGAAGCTGGGGCCGTTTTCTACGTCAAAACAGCTGTTCCCAGCTCACTCATGGCATCTGAAACCTACTCAAATCTCAATGGGTACACCAGAAATGCCTTGCATTTGGACTTTTCGGCTGGAGGCTCTTCGGGTGGTGAAGGCTCTTTGATCGCTGCTGGAGCTTCTCCATGTGGTCTTGGGACGGACATTGGAGGCAGCATCAGAATCCCCTCTTGTTTCCAGGGTTTGTACGCCTTGAAACCGGCCAATGGGCGTTTGTCGTATATGAACATGTCCAACTCCTGTAGCGGTCAGGAATGTGTGGTTTCAACTGTGGGACCAATGGCCCGGAATTTCGAAGACGTCAAGTACGTATTTCGGGTTTTGGTGAACATGGAGGCGTGGAAATGGGACCCCAAGGTTCTTGCTATTCCGTGGAGAGATGTGCCCCGGAAAAAGTTTGTCATAGGCATGTGGCACTTCTGCCCTGATTTGAAACCTCTGCCTCCAGTCAAAAGAACTCTTGAGGAGGCCAAAAAGGCGTTGGAAAAGGCAGGGCATGAGGTCGTGGATATTGAGATCCCCATGCTGTCAAGGGCTTTGGCAGCTGCTGCCAAGATTTACGTGGCTGACGCTGGAAAAGAGGCTTTTGGAGAGTGCAGCAAAACGGGTGAGTCTTTGATTAAAGCCGTGGTCGACTGCGTTCCGTGGGATCTCTTTGATGCCCCATTGGATGCAAACGCCTGGTGGGATTTGTGCAACGAGGTGAATGAAATCAAGCGGGACTTCTACGCTCACTGGCAGAAAACTGCCAGTTTGACCTCCTCGGGTAATCCCATTGACGCAATCGTCTGTCCCATTTGGCCTGTTCCTGCTTTAC
Source organism: Candidozyma chanthaburiensis (assembly GCA_030579055.1). NCBI lineage: Eukaryota > Fungi > Ascomycota > Pichiomycetes > Serinales > Metschnikowiaceae > Candidozyma > Candidozyma chanthaburiensis. The sequence continues at coordinate 3,659 of JAKUAA010000007.1, read as the reverse complement.
CGAAATATGGCCCTAGCACCGAAAACTACACAAGTCCATTCAACCTTTTGGATTGTGCCTGCACTGTGGTGCCAGCGGGCAAGGTTGACAAAGTGAAAGATACCAAGGAGGCGTATGTCAGTCCAAGGAACGACGCTGAGCAGAAGGTCTACGATCTTTATGACCCAGAAGTGTACCACAACTGGCCTGTGTGTCTCCAGGTAGTGGCTAGAAAGTCAGAGGAGGGACAGTCGCTTGCTGTGGCGGAAGCTCTCGATAAGGCCGTGCATGGATTGTGAGTTATGGCTATGAATGTATGGAGTCTGGAGATTTCCAAAAAAGCCAAACCCCCAATGAATTGGGCCCATCTGTTCAAAAGGTTCCTGTAAATCTGGTGCTTTCTCTTGATTTCCCCTCAGCTGAGGTACCAAGAATGTAAGCACCTTATCAGATACTGACTTGCTAGTCTATTTGCTCCGATCTGCACTGCTGGTATAGTTAGTCTCATGAAGAATTTCCAAACGTGAGTATTCCAATGACAACGAAGGCTTTCTTTTTAGTCTGTCTCAACAATTTTTCAATTTCCTTCTCTTCAATCATGGTACGTCTTAATTTCCCAAACCACATATCTCTCACTTTTGTGGTCTCAACGAGGCTTTAACGCACAATCTACGATAAGCGAGGTGGGGTAGAAAAATTCGATCAACTCGCAGGTTTATGGGTGCGAAACCTCCATTAAAAAAAATCGGAATCAACACTTTCACATCCTGAATCAAAAGGTTCTCGTTTAAGCTTGCTGGTGTGGATTTAAGCAGTCACGTCTTGGCGAGTCTTGGCCCCTCAGTAATCAGCACTTCCTGCTGCATTGCCATACAAACCCCATGAGAAAACCGTTTTTTCTTCGGTGTCTTCCAGTGGCACTACTATTGGTTATTGGCGTGTTTCTTTTCTTGAATAAGAGAAACTGGGAACACCAGCGGCTTACGGAACCGTTTAAGAAAATCCTCGAGCAGAACGTATCGAAAAAGCAACACTGCCAGGCGTACTTCCACCATTTGGAAAAGTCTCTAGATAGGGACGCGTTGTTGAAAAGCTCTAGCCTGAAGAAAGCCTGGATTCGAACGTTCATTGGCCATTTGAGGGCGTATGGCGCATGTTTCATTGAAGAAAGCGGTGTCAATGAACTAAAAGACATCAGAACCATTGAAGAGAAGCTCTTCCCGTTATTTTCGGGGAAGGCCCCAGTGGTGACTAACTGGGACGGTGCAAAGGTATCGGGAGAGGACCAGATGGACAGAGCCAATCCCTCTTTTTGGGGAAAGTTCAAGAAGAGCTTCTCTGGAAAGGGAATCGTCTTCAGCATAAGCGACGCAGGCGTAGGGGAAACGACTCGGCTCCTTCGAGTGCTTCGGTTTCTAGAAAACGACTTGCCCATTCAATTGGTCCACAAAGGCGATCTTTCTGTGGATTCCATAAACAAGCTTGTTCGTGTGGCCAGGGAAGATATGGTTTTTGAACACACCCAATCGGTCAACCCGCCCCAAAACGTGTACTTTGTGGATGCCAGTGAGTGTCTTACAGACTGGGCCCACGGATACTTCCGTCGTTTCGCTAACAAATGGGTGGCTTCTTTGTTCAGCACATTGGACGAGATGGTACTTATGGATACCGACGTGGTGCCTTTTATAAAGCCACACCAGCTTTTCGAATACCAAGAGTACAGAGAAAACGGCGCCTTTTTCTTCAGAGACAGGCTTTCCAAGGAGCGGACTTGGACAACCCCTATGGGATTTTTCAGAAGCCTCCATCCCACAGTGGACGAGCAGGTGGCATTTGGCATAAAGAATTACACTGAGTTTGCTGAAAAAACGGGCTTTTTCCAGTCGAAATCAAAGCACGTCATGGAAAGCGGCGTGGTGATTTTGCAACGTTCGACCCATTTGACAGGCTTGCTTACATCGACTGCAATGCAGTTTTGGCACGAAACAAGTGGGCCGTTTTATGGCGATAAGGAGCTTTTTTGGCTTGGCCAAATTTACGCTGGCCAGGCTCCGTTTGCCTTTAATTCTAGAGCTGCTGCTGGGATTGGGGAGCTTCAAGAAACCAGGAATTCCTGGAAGGTATGTTCAACACAACCGGCCCATTTTGACCTGGAAAATAGGCTTCTTTGGTTGAATGGGGGATTGCAAAAGTGCAAAAAAGGCTACTTTCAGAAAGACTTCGAGAATCTGCGTTTGCTACGGGATATCTATAAAACGCCTGAAAATCTTCATGACTACTACCGCTCTCCAACCTCAATTACTGGAGCAATAATTCCTCAATCGAAGCTGGACTTCGTTCAGGATGAATCCAAGGGTTGTATCGGGTACGTGTGGTGTGCTTCTGTTCCCAAGAGTCAGGAAGGTTCTTCTGTGGTGAAGTTTGGCCAGAAGCAGCAAGTGCTAATCCTGGGAATAGAACATGTGTGGTACGGGGAGGATTTAAAAAAATACATTTGAATAATACAAATCATTAGATTAAAAGGGCGTAACGAAATATGAAAGTCTTTTAAATTAGGAAATGCCGGGAACTGAAACAACAAAATGTGTGAAGCGAAGAAACGATTGTCGCTTTAAATTTTCCAACTCAATTAGAAGACAGCGAACAAAGCAAGAGGAAGTAACCACTTGCTGCTGAAACCGGACTTAGATGCGCCTGCCTCGTATGACGACACACTAGGAGCAGCAGAGCCAGAGTTCGACGTGTAGACAGTGTCAAGTGTGGTCTGGGGTCCTTGTGGAGCACCAGTTACCTCGGCTGGAGTTTCGCCCGCTGGAGTCTCACCGGTTGCTACTTCGCCAGCTGGAGTCTCACCGGTTGCTACTTCGCCAGCTGGGGTCTCACCGGTTGCTACTTCGCCAGCTGGGGTCTCACCGGCTGGTACTTCGCCCGCTGGAGTCTCGCCGCCTGGAGTCTCGCCGCCTAGACTATTTTCTCCTGCTTGACCAGTCTTAGTGGACACACCTGCCACAGTGGAAGTGTAAGCTTCGCCTTGAGAGTTTGTGCCCACGACAACAACTTCCAGAGTGGATTGCACGTTGCCGTTCTTGGTGATCTCGTAGTAGGTCGTGTAGGAAGACTCCGCTGGAGTAGCTGGGCCAGTGTGGTCAACAGCCTCCGTAGACTCAGGGCAAATCGAGGTGTAGTAGGTCACGGTGCCGTCGACGGTGGTCTCAATGATCTCAGCACTGTAAGTAGCCTCGGAGCCATCAGAGTTGAGAGAGACAAAAGTCGTTATTTCTGGGAGAACCGAGGTGGAGGTAGTTGGGGCACCATTCGAAGCGGTAGTCTCACAGATGAAGACAGTCTTAGTCACAACTCCGCCAGTGGCATCAGTGGTTTCGATCGTAGAGGTGTATCCAGGGGCAAACGTCGATGTATGAGATGTGAGCGAGCCTTCGGGGTCAGTAGTAACAATCACAACACCAGATTCAGTGGCTGGGTTACCATTGGAGTCGGTAGTAGTCCAAGTAGTAGTGTACTGAGTCTGACCATCTCCATCAGCTGGGAATAACGAAGTCGTGGTACTCAAAGATCCATCAGAGTCAGTAGTGACGATAACGACGCCAGATTCAGTAGCAGGGTTGCCATTGGAATCAGTGGTGGTGAAGGTCGTAGTGTACTGAGTCTGACCCTCTCCA